>JH720302.1:955165-1202948 GCA_000231825.2 Tetrahymena elliotti 4EA | reverse complement strand
TTTCAATATATTTACTATTATCACATTAACAAAAGGGAGGATTTATTCTTTTTGATGAGCATTTTAAACAAGAATCTTGTGTCCCTTCACATTCTTCACACTTTTAAGAACACTCTTAGCATTAAAAATTCTCATTTATAAATTAGTTTCGAAACATGCAAGAGCAAGAAGGTACAATTTAATTAGAATTTTTACATTTTGTACAATGACTCATATTTCCCTAACATGTTTAACAAATTGGATGACATTTCATACAAATTTATGTATCACTATCTAAAAAATATCCTTCTTTGCAATTACAATTATTTTTAGGATCTGCATTAGCTTTGTTGCATTCTACACACTACAAATCATTATTTAATATATCAACAGTTAAGCAATCTATAAAAGACTGTTTTGAATCAATACATCCTCTAGTAGAATTATTCACAATAAAAAAGTTTGATTTATTTTTATTGAAGCTTAATCCTCTACTGTAATCATTTAACCTTAATAATTTACTAAATTATTTTTATAATAAAGACACTTCATTTAGTCGATTTATGAAAATATAAAACATTTCTCACTGGGATTATAATCAAAATAGTATAATCCATCACCTATGTCTATTTTAATTAAATTTAAATAGAATAAGAAATCTTCCGTATCATAAGTTTAAAGGCCTATATTTAGATTTATGGAAGGCATAATTACAGAGAAAGATTAATTTAGAAATTAGATTTATTCTCTAAGATAATTGCATATAATATCAAATTCTATAAAATGAATACCACCTGAGAATGGGCTTTGATGTCTCATAAAAATGAATAAATTATTTGTTTAACCCAAGTTAAGTTTAGAATATTTAGAGTCTATACATTAGGTTAAGTAACAAATTCTTATCAAAATTTTTTAACCATCAGGAACTAGCAAATATTCTACTTATTGGCCATTTAGAGTATAGGATAAAAGAGATACTTGAGAATTAATAATCTCAAGTGTAATTGTACAATAAAATGATATCCAATAATAACCAGAGATATTTATATTTTAAATGATTGCTTTTACTTAATTATTAAATCCAAATCCCTTCAATTTGTGTATCAATACTGGCGTATTTTGAAAATCCAAAACCAGAGAAAGAAAAGAGGCTATTTAGTTTTTAAATGCGGTTGTTAAATCAGAGAACAAGTCAATATTGAATAATACTATGTTTATAGTAGGATTTGACATAAGATTTTGTAAACTGACAATATCATTTATTGGGTTAGTTATATTCCTTATGAAGATTAGAGGTCTATCACTAAGATTTCCGCATTAATATGAATTTGTATAATAACTAGATTGGCAAGGTCCAACACAAAATACTGGTTGACTTAATTTTTAATTATAATTTAAATCAAATGTTTTGTAAAAAAGCTCTGAATTTGATTTAATAAATACAATTAATTGTTTCAAATCACTCCAAACTACTATCCAAGATGTTTAAGATTAGGAAATTGTTGCTTTATAAACTTTTTATCCATATATATCAAAACAAATATATCCATAACTAGAATCAAAATCAACAGAAAAAGTAAATATTTCATTACCCCCATCTTTAAAAAAAGCAAATGATTTCTTATCATTAATAACTGGAGAATAGTAAGAAAAACTGATTAAGAAAGAGTAAGATGTTTGTGAAGATAAATTAAGCTTGCTATCATTTAATATGTAATTGCTTAAATCTGTAACTGTTGGACAAGTCGTTAGATCTGGCTATTAAAATTACCTGACAATATTATTTTAGCTATAAATAGTTAATTTTGAACTAATGCAAGAATACCCGTCATCAAAATAACCTTATGGACATGATCCATTGCTAAATCTTAAAGGATCTTATTCTATACAGGTTTTTTTGTTTATGCATCCATTGCAGTAACTTGGACATTTTACACATTTATTATCACTATTCAAATAATATTAATTCATACAACGACATTTATGTGTAATTGAATCATATACCATACCTTATTGACAGCTCTAAAAATTTTCATTCCAATCAATAATGTTATCTTTTGTGACACTCTAACTTGGCAGTTTTTAGGTTTCACAGCTTAAATCGCTTTGGTAGTTAATAAAGAAGTCTTTTTAGCATATTATGCAATCTTTTACAGAACTCTATAATAAACAATTACCTTAATTTGAAGTTAGGAAAGCACCTTTATAATATCTAATATGACTAAACTCTATGTCTTGAGTATTTAAATTATCCCCAAATTGAGGTTACCCAATAATAAAAGATTAATTCAAATCTATTTATTAAATTTAATTAATAAGTGTATTTACAATTAAATACGCCTTATTAAGTATTAAGGTTTTGATAATAAGAGTAATTTAATTCCACTAATTTAAAGATATTTGCAATCCCTACTGCTAGTTTAGTTTTATGTTATGAGAAGGATCAATTGATATCTAAAGTGTTTGCTAAAAATTTAGAATTGAAAATAATTTTATTTCTTGAACTGGTAACGAAGATAATTTAAAGTGAAAAGTAATGACTAACCCACCATAATCAAGAGGATTTACATAATCTGTTTTAAAATATGTACCTAATTTGACAAGTAGAATTTATGAATCGCTTAAAATATATGAACTTGAATATAATTTCATTGATTTAGCTGTATTTAAATATTGATTTGGATTAGATTAAGTATAAAAGAAGTCGAAATTCCAAACTAATTAAGTTTATAGAGCTGTGTAGTCATCTGAATAGCTTGATGCTTTACTATTATCAACATTAGAATCCCAATAAATATAAATATTTTTGGTACAAGCACTAGATTCATATATACCTGGTTGTTAAGATGAATTTCCTATCTAGAGAACAATATACTTCTTGGTTAGTAATTGATTAAAATTGTAAGGCAGAGAAATAATATCACCTGAAAACAAATTTCCCTAGCCATGAATAGAAGTTTGAGCTTAAATTTAATTGTTGATTAGAGTAATTGAGGAATGAATCAATAACCAAACATTAAAAATCAGTATACTAACATATTTTTCTTGAGGAGGTGATGAAAGAATTATTTATTTAAAGAATTTATTACTTTCATCAAAAGAAACAGTCAATATGATTTATTCTTAAAGCATAACTGAAAAAAGATTCTAATATGTTCCTCTCTATCTGATAAAAAACCATCCTGAAATTACAAACTAATTAATGTTAGCTTAAGAGGAATCTGAATTTTCAAACAAAAAATCTCCCAAAAAATATTAATTTAACTGAATAATTCTTTGCTAATTGAATCTTTCATCATAGTTTAACTATTTGTAGTTAATAGTCTAAATTACTTAAACTAAAGTAAATAGAAGTATAAGTAATTTGAGGAAATTTTTGTGTTTCCATCTACAATTATTGAAATTCATTTGAAGTAAAAATATTTATTAAAATTTCATTTAATCTTATTTGTTCAAAATTTATAATAAAGATAAATAAACTTTCTAAAATCAAAATCCATATAGAGTCAAAGTAAATTGCAAAATCTTTTTCAAAAGAGCATGAAATCCACTAAAACAAATCCTAAAATAAATCAGAAAATATTATATAAGGTTTTCTGAACTAAGAAGCTCTTTTTGGGGTATTTTCTAATTTTCTATTTAAATGGAGTTTTATAATTAAGATTTTAAAGAAATTATTTCCAAAAAGGTTTTTATGAAATTCTATTGCAACTAAATGCAATTAATATCATTTTTTTGATAAAAATGAATAATAATTGGAATTTATTTATTAAACTGAGAAAGTACAATTAAAATTTATTTACTTGAATATCATCACAATTTATTTTAATAATTTAAAAAAAGTGTTAAAATCAAAATACTAATTCATATAATTTTTAATAAAAAATATTTTATGTAATAATCAAAGTACAGTGTTTTATCGTAAAGTATGGTTAATATTTTTTTTTTATATATTTGATATTTAAAATACTTAAATTTTAATTTAAAGAAATAAGTTAAAACTGTACAAATATTATTTTTAATATGAGTATTAAATAAAAGTAAGAGTTGAAAAATAATTTTTTAATTTAATTTTATGTTATTAATCTTGAATTATCTTTTATGTTTCTTCTATCAGTACATTGTTCTTATAAATTAGAGTCATATCTTAACTTTACTTTTATTGTACAAAATACTTCTTCAATGGGATTCTTTGGTGAACATAAAGGTGCAGTAAAAAAAAAGTTTTTAACCACATCTTTTAGAATAAATTTGTTAAAAAGAATTAATTAATTATTTTTTTTTAATTGAATTAAAGTAATTACTTTATCCATTTTATTAATGAAATAGTTATCCTTTTTGCAAATATTTTTCTGAGTAAAAACTAAGATATTTTTAGGTAAAAGGAAAAAATTTTGACTGTTAAGAATTCTTACTTAATTTAATATCATATTATTCCATGCTTTAAGGAAATAACCAGGGACCTTGAAAAAATTCTTAACAAATTTTTCTGCTTTTTTGAAAGATTGCAAATCTCTGCTTTTTCTGCTTAATACATATTTTCTGCTATATTCTACTTTATGTGATTTATTATATTTTGAAAAAAAATTAATTCCGTGGTATATAAAATTATTAAGTAACAAAGTTTTTATTGATAATTAATACTAATAGGTAAATAATTGTTAAATAAATATCAAGATGAACAGCACAGTAACTCTACAAACAAGAACCACAGAATACCCTGATGATTTTACCATAGATGTAGGAAATCGATATTGTAAATTTTATAAGAATCCAAATTTCTGCTAAAACCGACCCTAATTCCAACTATGCTTAGATCCCTCCCTTTCTCTCTTTTATTTAATAGCAATAAGAAAAAATAGAACTGGAAAACTTGAGAAAGAGTTAATAGATCTATTAACTTATGAATATTTTTTATGTTAATATTAAAGCTGTTTTAGCATTTGTCAAGGATCGCTGCTAAATACTTTTAAAATAAATTGAATTTGTTAAAACAAATTATAGTATAATTATACAGTAGTTTGAAAAATTATAAGAAATAAAAGGTCAACTTAATTACATTTTTTATAACGAAGAATCTGAAAAAATAGCTTAAAGGTGCCAGAAAGTTATAATTTAGTTAGATAGACCATGAATTCTAAGAAATTATCTCAGAAATTTTTTAAGAAGTAATAGAAAAAGTCTAAGAATATAAAGAATTATAATCTTTTAAATTTTTGATAAAAATAAAATCTGCTTTTTCTGCTAAACATTTTTTCAAGATCACTAGAAATAACGATTTTTCATGAATGGTTAAATTTTTCTAAATAGAGCCACTTGGTGGACAGAAAAAATTGGAGAATACCTTTTTGTTAAGACAACTCTTATCAATTACAAATATGTTTTCACGTTTTAGAAATTATTTACTAAATAAATTGATATCCTATTTTTAATCATACAAAATTAGACTTAAATTATGCTGACAAAAGGTTATATAAAAGAGACTTGTGGCAGAATCCTTATCTTTACAAGAAATTTCTTTCGTTTTTGTATCTTAAGTTTTAATTTAGCATCTTTGAACTTTTTTAGTAAGATTTAGTGTAAAATATTTAGGAGAAAGAGCTCTCATAATTTAGGCTTGTTAAGCCTAAGATAAATAGTCTATTCTTTAGTGTATTTTTCTTGCAATCTTATTACCATAGTAAATTGTAAATCTTTGTGAAAAGAAATCTTCTCAAAAAATTTTAAAGCTGTATTAATTAATCTTCTTACTTCTCATATTTGTAATTTAGTATATATGTTGTATACTCTATTGACAGAGGCTTTTGAATATTTTTACTAACTTCAATTGATATCTCTATTTTAATTCATTAGTTCTTTCTATCTTTCAATCCTTTCTAGTTTCTTAGTGATAAATTCTTTATACAGTAAATCTCATGATATCATGAAAATATAATTTCTCATTATCTTTTATATTTGATTGAATTAAATTCTCAGTTTTCTAATGGTATGTGGTTTTTTCAGAAAGGAATTTACTATTTCTCTCTTTCGAACACTCTATTCTTTTCTGTTTCATTAAATATTTTAATTAAAATAGTCAAAATTCCTATGCTTTAATTAAATAGAACAATTATCTACTGATTAAAAATAGGTATGTCAGTTAAATTATATGAAAAAAAAATATGTTGGATAAGAATAAAAAATTCTAAAATTAAAATACACACATTTAACATTTGAGATAATGTAATTATAAGCATTTTTAAATAATATGCAATATGCAATAAATAACAAAAATAGTAAAATATGATATGATCCACTTTGAAAAACTAGTAATTGTCAGAAATACAACAAAAAGATAAATAACCTTCAGGAGAATTTGTTCATGGTGAAGAAAATGACAATCAACCACCATCTTTAAGCAGAATGACTAACTCATTTTTGTACAGATATGGAAACTACAAATAACCACAAGAGCCTCTGATTTTTTTAATCAAAAAATTATTTTTAATGAAGGTAAATTTAAAATTTAGCAAAATGGCTTGTACATAAAAAATTGAATAGAAATTTTTTTAAAATAAATATTAATTGATAAAAATTGAATTTAAATTTATTTTTAATTTTTACAATAAATTTTTAGTTCTCATTTTTGAAAAACGTTTCCAAAATCAAATATATCATTTTTAAGATTTTAATTTAGATAAAATTTAAAAATGAATATCTATTTAACTGAAAATGTTCAATAATTAAAATTTAGAGAGGATAGATAACACATAAAAAAATATTTCTATGGAAAAATTTTTAAATATTTTTAAAAATAAAATTAGAAAAGATAAACTAAATTATAAAAAATTATCACACAATAAGAATAAATATTCTTGCTGATTTTTGTTTTTTTTATTCATTCTTTTTTTTTTCTTATTTTTTGATAAAGCAAAACAAAGTTTGAAGCAAAAAATTCTATTAAAAAGAGTAAATTAAAAATGCCTAAGCATATGATAACAGTTTTTCCTAATTTAAGATAGCTTTCTACTAAATCCTAATCAAAAACAGTATGTTAAGAAAGCTTATCTTCAAACTTCAGTATAAAAATAAAAAGAATCCAGCAAAAGCATATTAAAGATTCACTGATAATTTTAATAGAATTAGATCTTTTACTCTAATAAGGCCTTTTTAATCCTGTTAAAAATGAAGAAAAGAATGAAATAATTGCACAAAATGTGCAAGCAAGCTGAGGAAATTTCTAAAAAGTAACTAGTATTATAATTTATAAATATTTTTTTAGCATTTATATTAAGAAATAATTTTTAATTAAATAATTTTTGGATTTTTTAAGTCTATCTGTAAAAAACACAAATTTGTTATTTAAAATTTAATTTTTTATTTTATTTTATATCCGAACTTTAAAGTTAAGATGCTTAAAATTATGAAATAATATTGATATGGTCAATATTACAAGTAGGACAGCTAAATATAATCCATTTCTTGAAAACCAAGAGCTAGGTTCAATACACTAAAATTAGATAAGAACAGATAGAGTTATCATGAGCAAATTTATTTCGTTTTCAAAATTAAGTCTAGAAAATAAGAATGATTACATTTTGAAGAGGGATTTAATTGGAAATGTTTTAACATTTATCTAAATTATTATTGTAATTATTAATAGCAGTAATAAGATTATAAAATATTTTATTAAGATTATTGGAATATTAATTATTAAGCTATTAGAGAATCCAAGTTTTGAATATGTATGTATGCAATGACTAGAAACTTCTTGTTCTTTTATTTCTAAACCTAAAAGCTAAAATTTAGTTTAAATAGAATTGTCTTGATAACCTTGTACTTTTGGATAGATAAATATCCCAAATAGTTACAAGAACATGTAAAGATTAGGTGGTAACTAAGCATTTATTAAAAAAAAAAGAGCAGATGGCTATACTGTATTCAGTAGATATAAAACCAGTTAAAATTTTTGGAAAATATCCACAAAAGTGCTTTTTTCATTTAAAGCTTCTAAAGCAGAATTGAATGCTTTACTTTCTTCTGTTTATTATGATAAGACAATAGGTCCTATCTTGAATAGAATTGGATTTTTCACATATTTATCAGTTAAAACGTATTAATTATCTGGGCTCATAAAAAGCTAAGGGTATTTAATGAATAATTTAGTTTACAATGATAGAAAACTAGATTTAGGAGTTAAGTCAAATGTAAGAGTATCCCCATTCATTTTATAATTATTAATATCAAATGGTGCTTATAATTCAGGGATAAATATTTAAATTATTTCCACTTTACTACTCTTTTGTGCTATATCAAATTATTTTAAGGTGTGATCAAATTTAAGTGTTACCTTATAGATGTTTTATTTAAATTCAAATTAATGACTCAAATCCATAGATAATAGGCAGTGAATATCACCTTTCTCTGATTAATAGCTTACATTTCCATTAGGACACTTACAAATGTTTCCATCTAAATTATAGCCATTAATGCAACTTGTACAACTAGAGTCAATTTAATTGCAAGATAAGCAAGGAGATTTACAAGGGAGACAAATCATTTAAATTTCATCAAAATATTAATTAAAGTTGTTACACTTTATACAATCTCCATTTATGTCTTCAAAGTAGCCTGGTAAGCAATTACATTTTGGAGGGTTTTATCTAAATTTGTTACATTAGGTACAATTTGTTTAATCTTCTAAGCATTTTTTACATCTTTTATTACAAAACCTTTTAATGCATTAATCCCCTCTTACATCATATTCACTTTAATCACATTCACACAATGGTGGATTTATTCTTCCACTTGAACATGTTAAACAATTATTTGTGCCCTTTTCACAATTTTTACATTTTTAGGAACAGGCTTAACATTAATTATTCTGATCTAAGTATTAATTATCTTAATTACATTAACATAAGGGAGCTTAAAGATTATTATTTTTACATTCTAAGCAGTAATCTCTATCATTTTAACATTCCTTACATTAGCTGCTGCATTTTTAACATTACTAAATACCTGATTAATCTGTATTTAAAAAGTACCCATCTTTACAAAAGCAATTATTATTTTGATCAGGAGTAGCATTTTTAATAAAACATCTGAATTGACATTCTCCTGTAAATGGGGAAACATAATAATAGCCTTATTCAGTGGCATAACTTTAATTTAAGTTTTGGCATTCTTGATCTGTAATTATTTATCCATTCATTAATTTATACTTTTACTTAGGATATAAACATTCTGTAGGGGATAGATTTATAAAGATAAAACAATTATCGAGGGTATTGTAGTTAGGATATAAATAACCATCTCCTGAATAAAGTGAAATTTTATTTAAAAATAGTGATGCTTCATCTAGTTAACTTTGTTTTCCTAATATTAATTGTGAAATTGAGGAGGAATATTTTCCTGATTAAATTAAGTTTACTCTTTCTTTTTTATAATTACAATATATTTCAAATTAGATAAAGCTATAATCACTAGTAAAAGGTGATTTGTTTCTATAAAGAATCAAAAGAAAATTAGGATAATTAAAAGATAGGCTTGAATAATTAGAATCCACACAATTTTATTCAACACAGATTCTTACAAAGATACTATTTAGATCCTCTCTTGGAACCAAATAATACTGAATGTTACCATAACTAAGCAGCAAAAATGTTTTTTCAATTTTTTAGATAAAAATATATGTAGAAAATGTGATTGGTGATTCATACACTGAATCTAAAGTAATTTAGCCCCAAGTATTTTAGTCTATAAGAAAACCTTTGAGGTCATCTGTCTATTTCAAACTATCTTGAAAATTAATTAAAATCTTTGGATTTTAATCAAGAGTGAAAATTTATTCAGGCTATTAATTTGAGCATATGCAATTCAACTGAGCTATTTTGTTCATAGGCTTTGAAATTAAAAAGAAGATATCTGTTTTTTCTGAAATTAAAGGAATATCTTTTATTAAAATAAATGGCCTCTCTCCTAAATTAGCACAAATATATTTAGGGAATGTTAATGAATGACAAGAACCAACACATATTGATGGCGATGTAGTTAATATTGCAGAGTTTATAGCTATCTTTTTTACATTCAATTATGCTTCTGTAAAAAAAAATAACTAAATTTGTGACCAATCAGTTAATAAGCCAACCCATGTTGTCTGACTCTAATTAAATTCAATAGAAAATGCATCATTTCCTAAAATATATAAATGCAGTTTATTATTTATTATTAAAATGATAAAAATATCTATCCCACTATCTGCAACAATTGAAACTACACTATAATCGTCAGGTGGATTTATTAAAGAAAAGCTAAAGCTGTAAAAAATAGATTAATTTTATTAAATCCTCATTAAATTATTGTCAAAGGTATGAAAACTAGAATCTGCAATACTTAGATTACAGTTATATAAGGGCATCTAATAGTTAATAGCTAAATTATTATTTTAGATTGTAAAATTGCTTAATATACATTTAAAGCCATCATCAAAATATCCATTTTCGCATACTCCTTCTTTATTTCTCTTAGCATCTTTCTATTTGCAGGTATATGCACTAACGCAACCGTTACAGTAAGTTGGACACATGAAACATTAATTTTCAAATTTATAAAATTAATTACGACATAAACACTAATTTCCAATATTTAATTAATCTTTTGCGCACACTGTCCTATTCGTAGGGTTATAAATTACAGTTGATGTATCTGCACAGATCATATTATTTTAAAAATCAATCTAGTACTGAGTATAGTCACAGAATAAACATTAATTATTTGTAAGTAATTAATAAGTGCATGATGGAGAAGATTTAATATAGCTTCCTTTAACTATATAGATATCATTTAGCTTGATACCAACTTTATTTTATAATGACCCAAATTAAACATAAGCATTTTTTTATATTGAAATAGTATCAAATTTTTGAGTAATTTAAAAAAAATCTGATTTTATTTGAAAAAATATTTTTTAAACTAATCCTATTTTTACAACTATATAAAATTAGGTCCACATTTTAATTGTAATGAAAGGAAATAGAGATCTCTAAGTTTAAACATTACCATCTTAGATAGTTATTAATTCAAAATGATAGTTTTTGTCAAATCTAAAAATAATTTAATTATTTTCAGAAATCAAGGTTAATATCTGCACATTATCTAAAATATTATCAGTTAGGAAGATTTAGAATCCAAAGCTCAATCCTTATACATCACTTATATTAATTAAATCGGTCATGAATACTTGTCCTGGGCTAAGAGTCTTAAATACTTCATCACTATCCTATTCCTAATAAATAAAAGGAGATTTTATTTTACTTTACTAGTTATATGAGCTCACCAACTATCCCTAATTACTTTTGATATAGAATAGATCATAGTTCCATATAATTTAAGTTTTTATATCACTAATATCATGATTTAATCCTCCTACATATGTTTAAAAATATTTAAAGTCCCAAACGATTATAAGATTTCTTGTAAATGAGCAAGATGATTCTAAAGAAAGAGAATTTCCAGGTAATCCTATATTGACAGATAAACTATTTTTATCAAAATGAATATTAGGATTATTGAAAGTTAATGTTGGAAAAGCAACTTTAATATTTTTTCCATAGATATAAACCTCCCCTAGCAAATCTTGAGAAGCTGGATCATATTTTACCTGAACCATAAAAAATAGCCATTATTTTTATGCTAAAAAAGGATAATCATTTGTCTAATCAGAGCTATAAATACTAAATTTCATTTTAGGCTATGGCTATAAGGTATAAGATAGGCTAAACACTATGTTATTAGCTTAATGGACAGAAACAATTGTATAGTACTTTCCTATAAATCCTCTGAAAAAAACCCATCCAGAAATGTTAATAACTGAAGCTGGTGTACTCATGTTTGAATTTTAGAAAATTTAGGTTCCATAAATTAAATAAGAGTTCAAAGTATTATCACAATCTATATTCTTAATTCCATCTGTGAGTTAATAATAAGATTAACCTTCAGAACCTATGATACCTGCTACAAATAATAATAATAAAAGGCTTTGAGATTTTGGCATTATCTTTACTTTCATTTTTACAAACTTGTAATTTAATAAATAGATTTCTATATGAAATTGATTATTCTGTTTTTATTATATTTTATTCAGGTTTTTTCCCTTATTTATGTAATCTAATTTATTTTGAATTGATTTATTTACATTACATTTCAAAGCAAGCAAAAATAAAATAAGAAGACCAGAATTCATCATATTTTTCAAATATAAATAAAAGCTGTTTTTCTCATTATTACTACCTAAAGAAAGGAAAATAGATTATGTATTTATTCCACAATTCGAAATTAATTATTTAAAGTAAAAGAAAGTAAATTAATTTTTAATTATATTCTAATTTGAAAGATCTCAAAAATAAAAAGAAGAATGAATAACAATTTGATGAATAATCTTTAATCTTTTTATTTTACATAACTTTAATGAAATGTAAAATTAATATTCCACCTTAAAATACAACAAACATTAAATCTATTTTACTTAGAAACAAATCAATTTTATAAAATTTAAATTTTATGTTATTTTAGTCATATTTTTTATAAATAAAAACAAAACTGAAAATGTAAAATTTATTCATCTCTTCATACCACCATTTCTCCTTTATAAAAATCTTAAAAAGAAATGTATTCATAGCATTATGATATGCATAGAAATACACAATATTATTGGTTTATAAAACGTTTTCTAAAAATATAAATTATTTAAATTGATACTAAATTATATTCAATAAAATAAACTAAATATTTTAGAATAATTCAAGATAAATTTTAAATTATTTTATTATCAAATTTAAATCAAAACAAATAAAGATTAAATTTTATTTATAAACACATACTATCTTAAAAATCTAATTATCACTTACCCTGATAGCAATTTTTTTGATATTTATCTCTTAAATTATCATTATTTCTCAACATATCCAATAATCCCTTTTTATATTCAATTTTTTCAAAACATTTATTCAATTTTTTTTTTAGAGAAAGAAAAGTAATAAATATCTCCAAGCTAAAAAATTCTTAAATTTTTAAAAAAATATGTTTCAGTCTTATTTTTTATTATCTTTTCTTTTTTTGAAAAAGATCTTATTGCTAAAAAACATTTTAATCAGAAAATACCTGTTTTGTAAATTTTTACACCAAGTTTTTCCCTTATTCCCTTTTTCTCATTTTCCCACGTCTTTGATTATCTATCTTTATAAAATTGATAAATATTTATATAAAATTCGAATGCTACTTTTTCTATGGAAATTTAATTGTATACACCAAAAATAATAGCTATTGAAATATTCTTTTTGGTAATAGGTGTATTTTAAAAATGTTTGGTATATAGTTACATAGAATATGACCTGCCCAAAACTAAAATACATAAAATAATATTAAAAAAATTTTTTAGTGCCCACGTTCAGTAAACAATAAATTATTAATATTTGATGACTTAAATTTATATATTTGTTTTTATTCTAACTTTTTTCTACTTATTTAAATATATTATTTAAAATTTAGCAAGCAATTTATAAATAATCAATTTTGAACAAATAAAAATAACAAAATCATAATTAAAAATTCATTATTTTATAATTATTTATTTTTCATTTTTTGTGTTTAATATCTTCTTTCTTTTCGGGTGATGGCAGGCTCATGTCTAATAATTTTTTTTTATTTAGATTTTCTTATTTTTTTTGTGAGATCAGGTTATAAAAATATCTAAAAATAGGAGATATAAACTCTAACAAAAATAATAAGTTAAATACTATAATTAATATTGAAACTATTGATCCATAAGTTAAATATACATTTATCTATTCAGTGCTAATTAAAGGACTTTCTTACATTTTATTTTCTTAAACCCTAATAAATATTAGTAAAACCCAAATAACTGAAAGAATCAATTCACCTAAGATTTTAAAACTTCTAGATATTACATTTGTGTAAGGTTTCTAGACGTATGTTGCTAAACAAGAAACAAAAAAAATCAAACCAACAGAGATACCAACAAAAATATAGCTTTCAAAAAGGAAGTACTTAATTACTAAAATAAGATATTTCTTAATCATTTGAATAAAGAAATAATATTTAGATAAGAAATTTTGGTTTGTATTTATTCTAGCTGTAAATATTTTCATTTTTTTAAAGTTTTTTTATTTGAAAAGATATTTTAGTATAAATAAAGCTTAAATAGCTATCAGAGATACTTACAATATACTAATGTATATTCCATATCTTTTACTCCAACTTTAATCTTCAAAATCTTCAAACTAATCAGCAACAGATAAAAAGACTAAAAGTAGATTAATTTCACTCTCTTCAACAAATTTATTGATTAAGAAATATTACAATTTTATTATCTTTTTTAGGGCTTATTTGTAGTTTTTCAAGATTTTTGGGATTTTGAACTTAGCAAAAACTAAGATTAGTATTAAAAAAAATAAAATTAATTATTTAGCAAAAATAAATTAAATATTAACTAATAAGCTAGTGCTGAATCCTAATTTTTTTAATACTTAATTGCTGCTTAGTTGAATATCTTATTTTTATAAGGTTAACCTAAATAATTGAAAATCTTTTTTGTAGCTATGAATACCATAATCACGAACATAGGGAAATATAAAAATCCCATATAATTGACATAATTTATACAGATTTGGAGGTAATTATGCATTATAGAGAAGAATCATAGCAGTGGGTTAAACTGTATTCAGGAAATACAATACAAGCTAGAATTATTGAGCATAGTATATAAATCCAGAGTCAATATCTTAAGCATATTATAAAATTTAGTCAAATATTTTATCTTCAAGATAATTTTTTGTAAACAAAAAAGGCCCTATGTTTATTTTAAACGATTGCGTTTGATATATGCTATCTAAAACATAGCTCAGAGAAGAATCTACAAATAAATAAGGTTATTTAAAATAGACTCTACCTTCTAATGTTTAAAAGCTCCTTTCAATTTTAATTTAAACCAATAATTTGTTTTGATCTACATAAAAATCTTACAGATAATAGGTGTTTGAAGGTATCTAATAAAAGTAAAGGGAGATGATATCACTAATAACTAAATCTTTAAAGTAGTCAGTGATTATGTCATGCTCAAATGTAAATTATAAATAATAGTAATTTTTAATAAGCTTTACTTCTAACTCAACTGACATATTTTGTATACAAGCATATTATCCATTGAGATATGCATTACTTCCTTAATAACATACACATTTATTATTTACAAGATATTATTTTGATGAGCATCCTGTGCAGTTATTCTTAGAATTCTCACATTTCAAACACTTCTTGTCACATTATTCACATGATATAGTTTAAGAATCAAAATAATATCCTTCTTAACAGGGAAGGCATTCTCCATTAGATGTTGGGTAATAATTAACAAAACAATCACATTAAGGTGGATTGTGTCTTCCCTACTTACACAAAGTACATTGGGTTGGCAAATCCTAACAAGCATAACATTTTTAATCACAAATTATATCATCTTCACAATTATCAGTTTAAAAATAAAATTTTTAATCACAATGACAAGTTGGAGGATTAACTCTTCGATTATTGCATGATGTGCATTAATCAGGGCTATCTTAACAACTCAAACATTTTTTTGAACAGTTTGTGCATTATTAATTTTTGTCTACAAATTATGATGGGAAGCATTCACAGACAGGAGGACTTTAGCTATTTTAATATCTACAAGTTAAACAATTATCATAAGAATTTTAACATTTGGAGCATTTAAAATGACAAGGTTCACATTCATTTAATTAGTTAAAAAAATATCCATCTATGCAACTTAGACAAAAATCATCTTAATTTTTGTGGATATCTCTACATTTTAGGCACTTAGAATTTTCTAAATCAATCTAAACACAGGAATCACTTTAGATTTATGTTATAATGCACTGTTTAGAGTACTCATTAATATAAACAAGGACATTAAGGCTATAATTGTAGCTTAAACATTCTTCCTTTGATACAATTTTGTCACCTAAAGTATAGTAATTTTATTTAAGATATACGCATTTCAAATTTCTTAAATCTATATAAATAAAGCATTTATCTGTTTAGTCATAGCTGAAATAAAAAAATCCATTTTCACCATAATAATATAAATGGTTGAAATAGATAAGATCATTATATTATAGATATCCAAAAGTTATTTGAGTTTGTTGTTAATAAGTAAATAAATTGTAAAAAGTTAAAGTTTCTTAGCAGTAATTGGCTACAACAGTGAATTCCTAAGAATTGACATCAACGCAATATTAGCATTTGAGATTATGTATGATAAATAGATGACTTATTGTCTAAAATGGTATCAAACATTTTTAAGTTCTCATACATTTATTTATTCTTGATAATGGTTTATAGCAAATTTAAATATATGATGCTTAAACAGATTCATGAGGAATTAAATAAATATCAAAATATCCAATCGATTTAAATTATGCTCTTTTGGTGTGAGTATTAATATATATTGAACAAGAAAATGAAAGAAAGTGGAGGTATGTAATTTAAATTTTTGCTGAAAAGGATAAACCTGAAGAGGTTAAAGAATAAGCGAATCCTTTAAATTTATCATTTTATACTTAACTAATTGAATAACTAAAGGAGTATTATTGACTTATTTATTCAAGTGCTTAGGTATCTTTTTAAGGATCTTGATAATCATAAAAATAGTATTACTATATTTAATTAAAAGGTTCTATTATTTTAAATAAAAGGTAGTAATCCTATTAGTTAACTGGAAGACTTAAATTGATTATAATAGTGGCTTTAGATTAATAAAATGTACCACAAAAATAAGGTTTCTAAGAAAAACTGCATGGTCCAATGCATAATTATGGATTAATGTATTTTTTGCTCAATCCTAATTATACTGTTTAAGTAAAGTATATTCCATCGTTGTAAAAGAAAAAAGTAACTTTTTGTAAGTCTGTCCAGATACCTACCCAAAACTAAAGCTGAGAATTAAATCTATATTTTAATTTAGAGCTGTTATTTTGATCTATTAATTAAATGTATTCCCAGTCAATTTATTTACTATATTAAATTGAAAAAGCAATTTATCCATTATTTTTGAAATAAGATATGACAGAATCAGGTATAGGAATATTTAAAGCCATAGTAAATCCAAAAAAGAATGATTCACCATCATTTAATATTAAATTTTGATTGCTTTTGTCATATAAAAAGTCCTAATTACTTACTGTCTAAGTACAACTGGGATCATAATTAAGATAAGATACTGCATAAACTCTATTTATCATACTAGGAAGAAGATAATATTTTCCACCTTCCAAACAAGAAAATCCATCATCAAAAGTTCCATTTTAACATACCCCATTTATTCTACCTTCTCCCCCTTTTACACATGTATTTTGATCTATGCATCCATCACAATAAAGAGGGCATCGAATGCAATTTCCATTTTTAAGATAATATTGAGACCTACACACACATTGATTTTTCTTTTTATCTTCAATAAAATCTTCATGACAATATAAATAAGGAGAAACCCTATCTTTGACACCAATTATAGAAGAGGGCTTTTATAAATCAGCTGGAACACAAATATTATTATTTTCTCGGTCTAACAGATAATCATCTTTACATTACAAGCATTTGATCAAATCTTGAAGATGAATTTAGTAGTTACATAATTACGTTGAAGATAAATATGCTCCTTCATAAATATCTATATAAGCTATCTAAAATGCTTTATGGGGTACAGTTTCTCCAAATGTAATACTATATTAATAATAATATTAGATATTTTGATTTTTGCATTTGTACACTTGATTATAATTTTTTGACCGTATTATTAAATATACCTATGAATTTAATTTAATTTAATAAACCATTATTAATTAAATCCATTCCTATTGCTAAAATTAAAAAAAAAAGGTAGGATTAGTATCAGTTGATTCATGAATTATTAGCGTATTGTTAGGAGTTATTACTATTTTATCATATTTAATATTATTTTAAACTTTGATTATTGTAGTAGAATAAGTAGAAACTTCTGTTATTCTAAAATAAAACGATATTGTGATTCCATTAGATTGAGGATTAAATCTGTCTAAGAAGAAAAGTTCTTAAGAAGACAAAATAGAAGGATCATAATTTTGATAAGGTAAATTTATTTTATCTTAAAAAGCACCTTAGTTAAATAAGTAACCTTTTTTATCAAAGTTCCCTTAAAAATCAATAGAGTAAAATTAAATAAATGGTGGTGAAATAGAGTGATCATTTAATAACTCAAATAATTTTAAGTCTGCTATTTATATGTTCCAGAACAATTTTACTTATTTCATCTAACAACAGCATTGGCTAAAATAGTCAGATCCACCTATGTTAATCATTAATTTTGATTTTTCAAATAAGAGGTTGCTAAATCCATTTTTATTTATTGTGAAAGTAGTAAAGTCAACCAAATCATTTAAATCATATTGATTATCTGTGTAAAAAAATTTGATTTATAGGTTATATTGAATTTATCCAGATAAATCTACTGACTCCAGGTATACTAAAAAATATTGCCATGCATTTAATTTATATTTTTAACTAAAAGAACTAAAATCGAGTTATCCCAAGAATTTTACTCCAAATTCTATATCTTAGTTATACGTAAAATCTACTATTGGTGTTGTATCTACTTTTATTTAAAGAATTCCATTTTAAACTGGACCATAGCCGTTAAAAAAAGCCCATCCTGTAATTGCGATGCTATTAATATCGTTTGAAATGCTACTAAATAAGTTAGCTCCACTAAAAGAGTCATAACTATTTTGAGAAAAGCAAGCATACTGTTTTTAGTCATTCAAAAGATTAATAATATCTTAACCTAGAATACTTTATAGTAACCAAATTAAAAAAAATAAGATATTTTTCATTTTTAGATATAATTTTGAACCAATTTTTTACTTTAAATTGATTTATGTGTTTATATTAATTTTTTCTATTGTTTACATAAAATTTTCTCAGTATCTTAAATTAAAGTAATACATCTGTATCTTCTTCTATATTACTTTCTTATTTCTTATTTACCACTTAATTTACACTTTTACTCATGAAAATTTTACATTTCTTATTCACAATTAATAATCAATTATAAATCTATTGAAATAATCTCTTTCTTTTTCTTAAAATAGTTAATCAAACTTTAAAATTTAAAAAAAAATATTTTCTCACTTGTTTAGGCATTAAGTATTGAACAAATTTTTGAAAAGACTGGACAAATAAAAAATTATTGATCTAATTGTCTAAAATTTACTAGAAAAAGAAAATTTATTTGGTATTTAACAAAAAGATTTAATCAATAAAATATCAGCCTAAATTAGTTGCCAATGATTAATTAATTATCGGGAAATGATCTTTGAAAAAAAAGATTTGAAATATTGTATGAATTATTGTGTCCAAAAAAAATTAATAAATTTATGTAATTTAATATATTATTGTAACAAAATTTCTTAAAAAGACTATTGAAATATTCTATCTAAAGAACAATTTCCAAAAAAGTTTAAAAATTTTTAAAAAGTATCGATGATAAAAAATATTTTGTAAATTGGAATCTAAATAATTAAAAGTTATATTAATTTCATTTTAGGTGAAGTATTCAATATATATTGAATTTCATGAATGTTAATTGAATTTATTATATTTAATTACAGTTCTTCTGGGAAAGTTAATGGTGATAAATTGAATGGTGATATTTTTATTAATTAAGCACTCTATGTATTGATGTAATCACCACTAAAAAATAGTATTGTGATATTATTTGATCAATTAAAAAAGTGTTTTTTGGCTAAGTGTAATTAATTTCAATTGAAATATAAATTAATTCATATTTAGAAGGCATTTATAGCTGTTAATGAAATAATTTAAGCTGCTTTAATAAGATATAACAAATTAATAAGATGTAGAGGTAATTAAGATTAGCAAAAATGATATCTCATCCTTACTTACTTATTTTTTGTTTATTAAATTGATGAAAATAGTTTTTGATTAGCCTTATAGAAAAGCAAGAAAAGAATGATTTGGATTTAGAATTAGTTGGAAAGTACCTTAAAAAATTAATTTTTTTAAGAAATCTTTCATTTTTATTACCTAATTAGATTATGAAGAAAATGTATTCTGGCTTTAAGATATAAAGCTTTAAGTAAAATGAATTAATTTATGAATAAGGAGAAATATGTGATGCCATTTATATTTGTTTGTGTGGATAGATTGATTCTTATAATCAAAAAGCTAGTTTATGTTTAGATGATCAAGATGAATCAAAGAAAGAGGGGGAAAGCAAGGAAAATATTTTTTAAAAAGGATCATTTTATTTTGAAGAATAATAAATTGCTAAATTAGTCAATGACCCTGAGATCCTTTAGCATTTCAAGCTCAAACGAGAAGAAAAATTAGATAGATAAGTTAGATATTTGATGAGAGAAAGGGCAAAAAACTTAGAAGAATAAAGAAAAAAAGAATAGGAGAGAATATAATTCGATATTTAAAGAATGGAAAATAGATAAAAAGTTATTTAATAAATCATTGAAAGTAATAGGCGAGCTAATAATTTTTCTAACATAGGTAGAACTCTTCACCCAAAAATCATTAAGAAATAAGATAGTAGCTAGAGTCCTTCTTTAAAACATAAATATACAAGCTAACATTTACCTAAAATTGAATTAACAAATAATTCCAAACAGTAGCAAAATAAATCTCCATTAAAAGATAACCATAATTCACCAACTTTAAGCTTTTAAGCAGATAATAACTTACTTCTTAAAAGGTAAAACAATTTATTGGTTTTTAACGAATTAAATTAAGAAAAATTAAAAGAAATTGTAGATATTTTATTAAATTTCTAAATGTTTAAAAATTTGAAGGTATTATTGGAAGCAATAAACAGCTAAAGATAGCGGTATGAAAAAGAAGGATCAAAAAAGTGAAGTATCTCTGTTTAATGATACAATAAACTCTTTCTCTGAATCTAAATTTGGAGGTATTGCTGGGGGAAGTTTCATTTTTAGCTAAATCAATAAATCAAAATAGAAAACAACTAAAAACTAGGATCTTTGTTAGGAATCTAATATTTAAGAGGAAAATTTAATTATTGAGGAAGATGATGGTATGTAAAATAATAATCAAAATGATGGCGATGATGATGATGATGATGGTGACTATACCATTGGAGAAAATAGTGTAGGAGAATTAGAGAGTCCTTCTAATTTCAAAATAAGCAGCTAGCAAAATAAGTCTTTGTTGATAAAAGATTTTGCTATTAACTCATCATTCAAAGGAAAGAGCTTAAATTCATTTTTTGGGAATTTAGATAAAGTAAAAATAAAATAAAATTTATATCAAATAAATTCCAATTTTTTATTCATTTAATTAAAGGTATGTGAGTATAAATAAGGGGAAATGTTTGGTTGTGAAATGCTTGAAAAAAAAGCTGAAAGATAATCCTTTGCAATAGTAAAATCAGAAGAAGCTAAAATAGCAACATTGGATAAAAACTTCTTTGAGGAAGTTTTAATGCTTTACCATGAAGATAAGTTGATGAATGAAATAAAATTTTTTTAAAATAATTGTCTTTTTAGTAAATTTGATGAGGCGGAGATAGAATAGATATTGCTTAAACTTGAATCAATCAGTTTTAAAAAAGATACCGTCATATATAAAGAGGATGATAATTCAGATAGGATTTACTTAGTTAAAGAGGGGGAAATTGAGGTATTTTTTTAATTCAATCAAAAAAATTTGTTTTACTGAATGAAGTTTATTGGTTTTTAGATTGACCAAATCATAGAAACAGAAAAGAAATTTGAAGATTACCCTTTTATCAATCAACAATTCCATCAAAAAAGATAAAAAGTAAACATACTTTTTAATATATTAAAGCTAAGCTTTTTTTTAAGATTGCTATAATAGGGCCAGGATAAATTTTTGGAGAGTCTGAGATTCTAAAGGATATAAAAAGAGTTACAAGAGCAACAACTAAAAGCACAACAAATATTTTTTATGTTTTTGACAGCAACCAAATAAAATTTCTCCTTGATAATTCAGATCTTAAAGAAAATCTTAATTAAGCTAGATAGAATAAATCAAGTTGGAGATAGTCAAGACTAAGGAAGATTCAAATAGCTACAAAAAATCATCATGAGCAAGTCAAAAAAATTTTAGAGAATTCTCAAACTCAAGCTTAAATAGAACCTCTCAGCCCAACAAAATAAAACAGTTTAAGTATTTTATATTTTTAATTTAATGCTTTATTCCTTTATTTTACAAACAAAACAGTATTTTAATAATTTTGTTAAAAAAAATAGAAAGTACTCTTTAAAAAATTAGTTAAAAAGAGTTAAATACACAAAATGAATAATTAGAGAAAATTCCATGCAACTAACTAAAACCTTAATCAAGCAGTTATCATATAAATTCTTAAATTAATTCAGAGAAGAAAATATACACTTAAGGCTGCAAAGAAGATGATAACTATTATTAAGATCCTTATTCCTTTTAAAATTCATTGAATAAATATCAAATAAGAAATTAATCATTTAGTTATTCTTAAAATAATAGCTAATTTTACCCCTTTAATCCTACTTCTTCTCCTCAAGCTAAAGCATTATCTGCATCTTTAAAGCATTCTCCTTTATCTCAATAGCCTCACAATTCAGATAAAACAAGATAATATGAATTCTATAGTTTTTAATCTGAAAAGCAAGAGTAAGATAAAAAATTTAAAACAGATTAAAGATCGAAATCAATTAGTGCTTCATCAGAGAGAAAAAATTCTAATTTAAGCATTAACTATCCAGTAAAATAAAACTAATAAAATTTATATAAGCTAGAATCTTACAATCCATAAATTAACGATTCTTATCTTACAATAAACCCAAAACCTTAATATTCATCTTTTAGCTAAGAAAGGAACTAAAGCTAGCTTTCTACTTTAGTTAGTACAAGTCACTAAACTAGATCTTCAGTAAATTCACCCATTTTAAATAGTTTAGAGCCAAGAAAGTTAAGAATATCAACTCATAACCCCCTTCAATACTATGGAGAAAATGCATTCTAAAAAGAAATTTAAAATAATTAAAGCCAAGGTGAAATGAAACCTAATTTTAATGATATTGACACATTAACTCCGATAATTAAAAAATCTAAAATCTTAGACTCCCTCAGCAAAGCCTTTTAGAAATAATAGCACTGCGATACTAATTCTCCAATAAGAGGAGATAAAAGAAAAATGAAAACAATTTTCATTTACGAAAATGAGCCTTTGCAGCAACTCTACATGAATTGTAAATATAATCATAAGAAATATGTTATTTCAAGAAAGTCAAAAAGATCTTCTTCTATTAATAGTTCTAGCTCTAAAAGAGGAAGAGATACATCTGATACTGAAAAGTTAAATTACAAAGATTATAGCTAAGCAAAAGACAAAACAAACCAAACTACAAAAATAAATTAAATTGATAACAATCAAAATACAAATTAATTTCAATAACAAGAGCAATCTGATAATACTAAACTGAAAGATTTTATTTAGAAGAATACTTTAATGAAAGTAGGATTTCTAAATGATGATGTAAATATTAAACTAAACACAAACATATAACAAAAGATAATACAAGAATCTACATCACGATATAGATTAAAAGCAATGCAACAAATCCTCAAAAGTTCAGAATAGATATAAAATCTAAATTATTTATATAAATATTCTTAGTTTATAAAGTATAATGAGACTGTTTTACCTCAAAAGTAAAAAAAACAGCTAAATATCTTAGAAAAGAAATGAAAAATCTTATAAATAAAATAAATAAATTATTTAATAACCCATGCTATGTAATTTTGTAAACAATTAATTACCAAAATTAAGGCTATAAATTTTGCCAAAATATTCTTTAAAAAATCAACCTAATTTTATAGTGTAAATAAAAGTTATTTGTTCATATTTATAGCAAAAACTCTTTATAATTTATATTTTAATTTTCAAAAAATTAAATTCATTTTTACTATCTATAAAATTCCTATGAAGTTTTAGATTTTTCTAAATTACAAACAATTCTTTGTTTGTGGGTTACACATCCTTCTTTCTATTTTATATACATATGTTCAATATAATTTAATCATTTGATAAAAATTTGCTTTTGACTTTGAGCAATTTAATTAAATAAACTTATGGTGAAAAGACTTTTGTGATTATTTTAATATAAATTAAGAGATTTCAACTAACAAAAAAGTCCAGAAATATATTTATTTCTTTTGTGTTATAAAAGTTTTTATTTGATTATTAATTAAAAATATGCTGATCTGAAAACTCACAAATTATTTAATGCTTGAAAGTGACAAAAGAAAATAAAAATAGTAATGCTTAAAGAAAAAATTATTTAGCTTTTTAAAATAAATAAATTAAAAGGAAATTAGTTAGTTAATAAAAAAAATCATAAAATCTATTTAAAGAAGAATAAATGAAGATTAAGAATACTGTTGTTATATTAGTTAGCTTACCAATAATTTTGGTTTTTTTTATAGGAATTATTAGCTAGTATGTAGCTCTAATTTATTTGATGGAATTTAATTCTTAGATTTAAAATAAATTATTCTCTGCTTAGATTATGTTTAGCCAAATATTTAGTTAACAAGTTTCATTCTAACTTAGCTAAGAATTACAAAAAATTCCTTTATATATTAGAACTTTGAATTAGTATCTCTCTAAGCTAGTTACTGGATAAGTCAAATACAATAATTAGCATAGGTCTTCAATGATTCTAATAGAAAATCTACATGATGGATTAGCTGATCCTAAAATATTAGAAATGTTTAGCAGAAACCGTATCCTCATAAATTGTTGGTAAAAAATTAACTTAAATTCTGCTTAAATTTTTGATTCAAAGAAATATTTTTGACCATATTCCTAGAAAGTAACTATAAATTTGATTTTTAAAAATACATTAAAGCCCATTAGAAAATTGTAAAAATAACTCATAAAAAATGAAAAAATTGTAAAAGCAATCTTAGTTTTCTAATTCAGAAGAATCCTCTCAAAGCCGATTACACTTTTAAATTTTAATTAATTTTTTTGTGAATTAATAACATAAATTGATTATCTAATTATTTATTTATTCAAAATTTTATTCCGCATGAATTTGGTTTTCATGATTTATTCTTACTAGTTCCTTTTAAAATTGAGTTAAAAATAATAATTATTGAACACAATTTTCGAAAGCACAAATTAAAATTTTATTTGCTCTATATTTTTAAGTAATTTTTATTCTAATATATAAGGTATTAAGTTAATTTTAGTAGTATTGATTAAATGGATTAAATCGGTTAATACAAGCTATACACATTAGATAGATATCATGTACTTTCAAGAGCATTTTAGATGTAAGACATTATAAATAGTCGTGTCTAAAAAAAATCTTTAGTTATCAGTGATTTTTTCGAGACATTTTAATACTAAGCAATATATTCTATAACAGGTACTAACTCAACCTTAAGGGTTTAGCACAAAGCGCCAAGTTGTTAAGTTGGAAACGATGTAAGATGTAGATATTGGTATGCATAATCAGCTTAACAAGAATCTCTTTAGATGTATCCACCAAATTTAGTTTATGGGTAAAAAACTGCTTCTCTATCATCTTTATCATGCTAGAGAATGATGTTGTTTAATAAGACTACTTAAAAAGAGGAAATGTAAAGCGTAATTTGCTTAGGATTAAGATTCAATCAAACTCAAAATTATTTTTAAAATTATGCAAGCTCTACAAAGCAAGTTTACTTTTTAGAACCTACAAGCTAAATACTTTTATATGATTCTTAAGAGCCATTAGGAGTAACATAAATTGAGACTTTGGATAATCAAGAATTTTTTTAATTAAAATCATAAAGCGATGCCATCAATTTTAATGACACTCTTAAAAATAATTATTAAAATCCAATATTCAGAAATGTTAGTAAATTAAATACAGAATATATAGATGAAGTTAATTAATATAATTAAACCTTTTCATATAACAGAAACGGAACCTAAACGATAGTAATTATGAACCCAGTTTATGTTATTGAAAAGCTTCCACAATTTTCCTAATTTTATGGAAATTAATAAAAATCAAAAGCAAACCAGTATTTAATAAAAACTCCTTATATCTAAGTAAACATTATCTCAAATGAAAATTTGAAGCTTCATGCAAAGAAAATAGAAGATTTTTTCTAGATTTATTTTTTAATATTCAATATTTTATTTGGTTTTCTTGGATTAATATCTATCTTTCTCGTCATTTATTATGCCTTTAAAATAAGAAATATTTTTTATATTTCTATAAAATAACTTACAGAAATCTTAGTTAAAATGAATGATAAAGAATTATCATAAGATATATTTGATATTGCGACTTCTGAATAATAACTTTCACTTGATACTTATTAATTATATGAAAGCTTCAAGTAAATATATTAAATTATGCTTTATTCCTCAGAGGATTTCTACAATTAAAACGAGACAGAACAGTTACTGAAATTGAATAAAAGTATTGAATTTTTCAAGTAATTTAGAAATATGAAAGCTGTTGGAATTACATTTAACAATCTAGGTTCCATATTACTCAAATAAGGACATTACTTTCAAGCACTAGAAAATTTTTAATCATCTGTAATTTATGCTAAATATGAAATTCAAGAATACTGCCTCTAGAACTCAAATTTATCTAATCTTGGCATCCTCTAAAGTACTTGTTTTTTTAATGATGACTAATAAGGAGAAAATGATAAAAAGGAAGAAAAGGTACATTTAATATCTAATACTTTTTAAAAAAGTCTAAATTTATATTTTTAATTTTTATTAGAAGGAAGTGCGCATGAGCTGTTAATCAATCGCTAAGAAGAGTTTAGCCAACAAAGTAAACAGAGATTAGAATAAAAGCATTTTTTCTGCAATTAAACCAAATAAATCTAAGAAATTTAAGGAAAGTAGTAATACCAGTAAAGATTTTGTAAATGAAGGCAAAGTGATTGAAGAATTAAATGAAGAAGAAATTGATCTTTTAAATAATTTATATTAAAGAGAAAGAAATTATATCACTTCTCTTCTTGCTCTTTAAGAATAATGTGATTGTAGATAGAAAATAATCGGATGCCAAAATTTATTCAACTTTTGGTATGAAATAAAAAAACTTTGCAAAAATTTATTAAAAATTTCAAGATATTTACCATATAGTAAGTAAATAGAAGTAGAAACTAATATTTTGATTTCTAAATGCTACTTTAATATGGAAAACCCAATTAAATCTTAACAAATTCTACTTTTCAGTAAAAAGAAATTAAATCATATATAAAAAATAGAGAAAGAAAACAATAATTTACAATCTCCTCTTTAATAATCAATATATAATTTTAATGAAAAAATGTAAATGTCAAAATAAAGTATTATGCAGCTACCTAGTTAGTAAACAAAAAAATTAATAAGGGCATTTAAGAGCTCCTAAAAAAACAATTTTACTCTTAATATTTTTAACTTTGAACAAAACCAGCTAAAGATTACTTCTAATACATTTTAAAAGGAAGAGGAAGATACAGATAATAGAACATATAATTAATTGTTTCTAAGCAATTAGCATTTGAATCCTAATCCTATTAATTTTAGCAATGAAATGCAAACCAAAGATTAGAAATAAATTAATGAATCTTCACAAAGCAATTACCCTTTTGGAAATGTTTTAGTTTCTCCCTTTCCAAAATAATTAAAACATAAATTTGCCTAACTAAAATAAACTTAAGAAGATTCTTTTTAAAAATCTGATCTAATTATGGTAGAAAGTCTATTCAATATACTTAGAAATTTAGAACTAGATAAATAATCACAAGATTTTTTTAACAACTACCTTTCTTTTGAAAATTTAGATTTGCTTTTAAATTTTACTGAAGTTCGTCTGCTAATAATTAATCGGAAATATAAAAAAGCTGCTGAAATTCTGACAAAAATTCTTGAAGAAAAAAAAAGAATAATATCACACTATAAATACCTAATTGTAGATACTCTTTATTCAATATTTAACAGCTAAAAAATAGAATCAAGTGAAATAAAAAATATGAAATTGAAGCTTTCTTCTGAGTTAAAATTTCATGTTTAAATTGTTATTTCATCTTAAATGGATAATAAATAGGAAATGAAATTACTATAGCTCACAAGTAATTTAATAAGCAATGTTCTCACAAGAAAGGGAGATAAAGTTTCAATAACTCTAATTGATTAATCAGATAATTATATATAAACTTATTTACCTCTCATCTAATCAACTAAAATAAGTAATTTAATTGGTTAAATAATAAAAGACATTATTTTGCTAACAAATAACCAAGAAGAGTTTTCTAAAATTTTCTAAATTACTTGTGAGCTATTTGAAGAAAATAAATAATTTTTCTTTTAGAACTAAAATGATTCGATAAAAAAAATACAGTCGAGTTAAAGATCAAATCTAGAAAATTCAAAACAAAGCTACTTCGAAAATGAATCAGATTAGGTATTTTAGTAAAATTAATATTATATATCTATCAATCAAAATTTAATAGAAAAGTAAAATTAGGAGAATGATACTTCTTTATCACATTAAATATCAAAAAAAAAAATTAAAAAAAAAAATTATTAGGCATTAAAATTGTAGTAATCTGAAGGCGATCATTCTGACAGATTTGATAACAGTGATTATTTTATATAAAATGTTTAGGAGAATAGTTAATTTTAATAAAAAAATGATCTATTCCATTTTGTGATTAGAAAAGTAATTTCTTAATTTATCCAAAATTAAATTTATCTTCAAATTACAAAAAATGAATCAACCTAATACATTGATAATTAAAATATCTTTAAATATGTCATTTACTGCACCAATTCAATTTAACTTTTTGATAATAAAATGTTTAAGCTCCTTTGCAAATTGCTAGTAAGATTTAAAATCAAGCTTATTATTTATGCTTAATAAAAAAGTATGAACTTTATTGAATAATAAGAAGATTAAATTTATGTTTTTGATAATTGTTAAGTAATTAGGGTGTTTTATGAGCCTTAACTAGTATTAAATTATCTAAGCAATTTAAGGAGTCAATTTAATTAAAATGTATATGCCACAATAATTTAGAATCACTGATTATTTTTTCTATTCTTTTAAATACCTATCACGAAAATTTTACTGAAGAAATTTACTAGTAAATTATAATTACTTTAACATGATAAATTCTGAATACTTAACCAAAGTTATTTTTTACTTACACTAAAATATATGAAAAATCAAGCAAAGTAAAAAAATAATATCTATCAGCTGTACTTTAGTTTCTCAATAATTTTATCCCATATACAATCTTAAAAATTTGGAAAATATAATAATCATAAAAAATAAATGTGATATATTTTTTTCTGTAAAAATAAATATCTTAATTTTTTATCTTTCATAGTGTATAAAAAATTTTGTAAATAAAATTGATAAAATATTATTTTAGATCATTTTTCATTTATAATTTATTAATTAGTTGGTAGAGGTGTGTAATTTAAAGCTTTGAAGTTTTTTCAATTTATTTACTTTGTAAATTAATTTGTAATACACTTTTCATCAAATATAATAAATGTAAATCTAGATATAATTTTATACCATAAGAAACCTAGTAATTTATCAGAATTTCTACAAATTGTTAATAAGGTTAATTCATCAAGAATTTGAAAACAAAAAGGGTGTGTCAACTTAAAAAGCCTAAATAACTGTATACTAAAATAAGAATCTTAAGAAATATAAGCTCTAAATATTTGATTTTATCTTCTCATACTATTAAATTTAAAATACATTCGAGACTAACGCTAATTACGTTATTAATAAAGTAATTTATTCAAGTTAGACTTTTGAGGAAAATTAATAAAATAAGAATTGCTTAATTAGAGATAGCATATAAAATTAGATAATAAAATAAAAGAAAATTGAATCATCCATTACATTTTTTAGCAAATCGAATGAAGACAGTCACAAAAAAATAAATATGATAATTTTAATAAATATTGAATAGTTAATAAAGGTAATTTAATTGATTGTTCTACTTAGTCAAGCTAAAAAAGATTTTAAATAGTAAGCTAATATAAGCTAGCCATTAAAAATTATAATTTTAAATTCTATTGAAATATACAACCCAATATTTCACGTTTCTAAAAATAACAAAAAGAACAAAGAATATTTAATTTGAATCAAGTTACTAAATCTGATATGTTGTTTTGATAATTCTTGTTGAGATAAAATTTTTAATTGGTAAATAAATCTGAAATACTTAGATTTTTTTGTTGTTTGAACATTTAATAAGATCTTAAGAGAAGAAAAGTAATAATTAGAAGACAAAAAATAAATATAAATTTTTTTATAAAAGTTAATTAATTAACTCAACAAAAACAATTAGACATGAATCTTAAATAAACCCTCATTTTGTTAGTCAGTTTACCAATCTTTCTAATATTTTTATAAGGGATTATGAGCTAATACATTGCTCTTAAATATCTTAAAGATTTCAACTAAGAGATATAAGAAAAGCTATTCTAATCATAGATAATGTATAGTTAAATTTTTAGTTAGTAGATTACTTTTGAACTGAGCAACGAGCTCTAAAAAGTGCCAATATATATCAGAACGTTGAATTAATATCTATCTAAACTAGTAGCAGGTAAAGTCGCTTACAATCCAGCCCATGTATCCTCACTAGTCCCTCTTGAAATGCTCTATACAAAAGATGTTGACCCAAAAATTTTAGAGATATTTTAAAAAAATCCTATTCTTATAAACCTCTGGTAATTATCAAAAATTATTTAGAATTTTAGTTATTTTACTTATTTATTAAAAATATTAAAATTTTTATCTCAATATATTTAAAATTGGAGATACTAAATTTCTTTATAAAGCCATGATTGTATCATCATAATTACTTTTTCACAACAAAACAACTTTTAAGTCACATTTTTAGTTTACAGAAAACTTTCAAATAGTACTATTTTGAACTTACTTGAATTGTAATTTTAGAGTGAAAATTGTTTGTGATTGATATTAATTAATCTTAAAATTTTTATTTGACAACTAAAACTTTATTAGAATGTTGTTAATAATTCCTTCTAAAATTTAAAATAAATCAATTCAATTAGATTTTTACAAAACAAATTTGTGAGGTGAAATTGTAATCCCTCTCAGGAAGTAAATCAATCCTGATAATTTCTTATACAGTTTAATAAATAAGAAAATAATTAAAATATAGGTTTTAGACAAACTACACAAGCTTTTAATAATTAGATGAATTATCACTATAGAAACTAGCCATTTATGATAGATACCATATTCTTTCAAGAGCATTTTAACTTCAAGATGCAATCAAAAGTAATATCACAAAAAAAACATTGATAATAAATGATTTTTTGGAAACATTTCAATATAACTCTCTTTATTCCATCAGCGGTATGAATACGACTATAAAAAAGTAACCTAAAATTCCTATTTGCCCTGATACTGGAATAGATCCTCGATGCAGATTTTGGTATATTGAATCATCTAAATAAGAATCTGTGCAAATCTTCCCACCTAGCTTAATTTATGCTACAAAAATTCCTTCTTTATCTTCCTTGTCATGCTAAAGATTGATGGTCTATAATAAAACAACAAATTAAGAACAATTAGAAAGTGTTGCTTGTTTAGAATTAAGATTTAATCATACATAAAATTATTTCTAAAATTATGTGAGCTCTACAAAATAGGTTTACTTTATAGAACCTCAAAGTTAAATCCTATTATATGATTCGAAATAATCTCTTGGCATAAATTCAATAGAAACACTTTAAAGCAAAGAATTTTAGTATTTATAATCTTAAAATGAGGCTATTTAATTTAATGAAACTATAAACAAATACTATGGCAATCAATTATTTATGGAAGTTGAAAAAATAACCTAATAAAATATAAATCAAGTTAAATAATTTAACTAAACATTTTCATATAACAGAAATGGAACCCAAACAATTGTAATTATGAATCCTGTATACGTTGCAGATAAGCGCCCTCAATTTGAAGGAATTAAAAGGAATCCAAAAAATAAATAATACTAAATTAAAACTCCTTATGTTTAGATAAATATAATTTCTAATGAAGACTTGAAATAGCACGCAGAACAAATTGATAATTTTTTTAAAACTTATTTTTTGATTTTTAATATTTCATTTGGTGTTTTGGGGTTGATTTCTTTTTTAGTAATTATTTACTACACAATCGAAATTAAAGATATATTTTATAACTCAATAAATGATCTAACATTGTTATTAGTAAAAATGAATGACCAGGATTTAAGCTAAGACATATTTGAGTTGCTAAACGAAGATGAATAGCTCTCTTTGGAAACTTATGAGCTATATTAAAGTTTTAAACTCATTTATTAAATTATGCTGTAATCTTCTGAAGATTACTACAAAGAAAATGAAACAAAATAATTGCTTAAATTAAACAAAAATATTGAATTTTTCAAATAATTCGGAAATCTGAAAGCCTTAGGGACTACTCTTAATAACATAGGATCAATATTGCTTTCATAAGGACATTATTTTTAAGCTCTTGAACATTTTCAATCTTCTGTAGTCTATGCTAAATGCGAAATCTAATAGTTTTGTAATCAAAACCCTAATACCTTAAGTTATAACATTCTCTAGCAATTTTGCTATATTAAAAAGAATGAAAATGATTTAAACTCTTCAAAGGTAAAATAATTTCATTGAAAACATTTAATATTCATTTATTATTTCAATGAATAATTCATTCAATATTTTTTCATAAAAAAGCCAAATAAAAGCAATACATCTTAAGTGATAAAAGCCACCACAAGTTAATTTTTTATTAATAACAAAGAAAGAGAATCTGTAAAAATTAATGAAGAAAAAAGTCGCTTTTCAATATTAAAAATTTAAGGATCAAATAAGAAATGTAAAGAAAACTCATAAACTAGAAAAACATATTACACAGAAAATAATTTAGTTGATGAATTAAAAGAAGAGAGAACTGAATTATTGACAAATTTATATTATAGAAAAAAGAATTACGTCTTCTCTTTACTCTCATTTTAAGAGTTTATAGATTCTCAAAATGAAAAAAGCAGGATCAAATAAATGTAATTTAACTTCTGGCTAGAAATTAAAAGACTCTGTAAAAGCTTACTAATAATTTCAAAACATTTAAACTAATCTGAACTTATTGAAATAGAAATAAAGGCCCTGCTTTCTAAGTGCTACTTTAAATTGAAATAGCCTGCGAGGTCAGAATAAATTCTGTATTTATGCAAAAAGCAGCTAAATTTGATTTAAATTAGATAGCAAAAAAGCGAAAATATTTCTTTTCAACAAAAGAAATCTAATAATGAAAGAAAAAGCCCATAATTATGTTGTAAAGCTCCATCAGACCTTATTTAAAAAAGTCCTACTCTTCATAATAAATAAAAAATCATTTCTTTTTCATTGAAAAAGGAAGAAGAGGAAAAGAATAAAACTTTTAATTTAATGTCATAGAGCAATTAATTTTTTTTAAGTTTTCATAATCAAAACTAAACAAATCAAAAGTTCTCTCCTAATCCTAGAAATGAATCTCCTGTAGACTCTTAAATAACATTCCCAATACAATAAAATCAACAAGTATAATAATTACAATAACTCAAAAGTAAAATCTTCACTGATAAATCTAATTTTAGAGATCTTGAAAATATATTTGAAATTTTTAGAGTTATATAATAAGATCAGTAGGCGAATGAATTCTTCAAACAATATTATTCAAGTGATAATTTAGATTTGCTTTTAAGATTTACTGAAGCGGAATTTCTTATCAATTAGCAGCAATTTAAAAAAGCAGCAGAAATTCTTACAAAAATATTTGAAGAAAAAAGAAGAATAATTTCTCATTACTTTTTTAAAGTTGTCCAAGCTCTAGATAATATTTTTGTAAAATTAAAAATGCAATCAAAAGATATTACTTAGATGAAAAAAAAATTAAGTTAAGATGTAGGAGTTAAAATTTAAATGATATTTTCATCTGACTTAGGAAACAAGCAAATAATTCAGTCACTCTAGCTTACAAGCAATTTAGTAAGTAAAATTCAAACTCAAGAAGAAGATTAAATAGGCATAAATTATTTTGATTTTAGTGATAAATGGGTTCAGACTTACATGCCACTTACCTAAACTTTATAAATCAAAAAATGTATGGGAAACATAATAAAAGATATATTATAGGGTATATCTAATCCAAATGAAAATGACAAGTTGATGGAATTGATTCAAGATTTGTTTGAAGAAAATGAAGTTTTCAACTTAAATTCTAACAACTTAATTACATCTAAAATAATATCATATAATTCTAAACAAGAAATAGTTAGCAGATATTAACTAAGTCAATAAGATTTAGATTTACAATTGTTCAACTTCAATTAAAATTAGTTTATATTTAGCTAAAACCCATCAGATAAAAAAGAAAAGATTTCATAAGATTAAGAGTATTAGTCCTATTTTAATCCTCTTGTGCAATTCTACTTTGATTAATCAAAATAAATAAAGAAACCCTATGGAGACTAATCAATAGAATTAGATTTAAAAAGCTATGAGTTAGTTATGGATTCTAACTCATAAATATCTGATAACAAAACATTTTAAAAACAAAATCATTTATTTCACTTTTTCATCAGAAAGTCTATTATCTAATTTATGAATTAACAACTAATTACCAAAAGTGACTATCTCAATTAACACCCAACTGAAGAAATTTCTAACAACTTAAAATATATAATTTACTGCGCTGACTCAATCTAAATTTTTGACAATTAAATGTTTAAACTTCTTTGCAAACTCTTAATTACATTAAAGATAAAACTCATAATTTATTCAAAATAACAAGGAAATAATTTCATTGAATAATAACCAGAATAAATTTATGTCTACTAAAACCATAATGTAATTAGAGTATTCTATGATACTTAACAAATACTAAACTACTTTGATAACACAAGAAACAAATTTAACAAAAATATTTTTCCAACAATAATTTAAAGTTATTGAAATATAATATATAATTAATATACCTAACTACTCATATCCAAAATCAATCTTAACTACCTATTCAATTATCATTAATCAAGTTTCATACTACCTATTTTATTTATTCAATATAAATAAATATTTAAATTTTTAATTAAAAAAAAAGCTTTATTTATTTTTTTGAGCAAAATTAAAGAATTTAAAAATATCATTTATGACCCATTTTAAAACCTTTCACCATCATCATTTTTATCTTAAAGAAATAGAATCTATGAGTAATATCTGATTTTGAAGTATGTAAATGTTAAAAAGAAAAAATAAATATTTTGTTAATAAAATTTTTAATCTGTCTATTTCTTTCATAATAATCTTTTAGCTTTTTGAAATAGAATCTTTTTATTAATAAAATTGTAAATCTTTCTTTTCTATACATTATCATCTTTTATCTTAATGAAATAGAATCTGTGAGTTAATTTAGATGCATTTAAAAATAAAAAAATAAAAATAAATATGTTTATTAACAAAGTTGCATCTTTCTTTTGAATTATTGTTTATATTCTAATTTGTTTTGATAGATAACCTTAAGGGTATTTTTTTCTAAAACTCTAAATACTTCATCTTTTTTTAAAAAATTTAATATTAACAATCGTTTTGTAAAGGTAAATGAATGAATGAATGAATGAATAAGATAAATTAAAAATTTGTCAACTGTAAGAAAAAAAAGTTTTGACTTATTCTAAACCTTTTTCAGAAGTAAAAAAAGTAAAATAGCTAAAACAAATAATATCAAGGGAAACAAGCAAATCTATGAGATGGTATTTATGAACAGCGAAATATCAATTACTAATGTAATATATGTAATTAATAGAAGGAGCTTAAATAATTAGTTAAATATTAATACTAAAATAAATTAATTAATTAATTCTAAAGTAAATATTAATTAAAATGGCTGAAATAAGTTTAAATTATTAATAAAATAATACACAAAGCTCCTTCCTCTCGAACTAACAACTGGGGTAATCTAAATTTCAAAATAATAAAGATTATGTTTATGATGTCAATGAGTAATGCAATGCAGAAAAAAGAACATCAATATCTCCATAACAGTAGTCGCAATAGCAATAATATGCTATTAAAAGTGATGAGTTAAAAAAAATGTATGATATTTTTTGTGAGTAACTTGAAGACAAATATGAATTTAAAGATTTAGAAGAATAAAATATAGAGTATGAAGGATATCTTGGGTAGATTTTCCTTGCAAAAGATGAGAAGAATAATGAATGCGCAATTAAAAAAATAAATCTTTAAGATTAAAATGGAAAATTTTCAAATGATTTGTTTTAAAAAGCCAAAGCTATTTCTTAACTTAGCCATCCTAACATCATAAAACACTATGAAAATTTAAAAATTAGTAATAATTACTATATTGTCATGGAGATGTGTACACACAATTTAAAGAAAAACAACTTTAAAATCAATCAAAATTAAATTTATGAATTCTATATAATCAACTTTGCTACTGAGTTGCTATCAGCTATTAATTACATTAATCAACAAGAAGGTAACAAATTCACTCTGAAAGAAAGGAAGATTGAAAATATTTTAATAGGTAATAAGAACGAAGTAAAAATTTGTAATTTTGATTTAGTTGATAACATTTTACTTGAAAATTATGATATTCCTTAGTAGCATTAACATTGCTATCCTCCTGAATGGTAAGAGTAGCAAAAGAATAAAGAATATCTTTTAAGTTTTAAAGCTGACTCTTGGACTTTTGGTATGTCCCTTTACTATTTAGTAGGAGGGTAATAGTAAGACTTAATATGGTAGAATGAATATATACAATTGGATTAATTGAGTAAGGAATTAAATCAAATTCTTTCCAAAATACTTTGCAAAGATTACAATCAAAGACTCTCTATTTCTGATATCAAAAATTAATTTGATGAATTAAAATAGAAGAAATTAGAATAGAATTTAAAGGATGTAATTTTTGAAGAATTTTAAAAAATTAAAAATTAACAAAAAGAAACAGCTTATAAACTGATTACAATGTGTACTTAAATAGACAAAAATAATGAACTATATTTATATGAGTAAGGTTTTCTTTAAGATGACCTTAAGTTCTATGATGAAGCTATTTAATCTTTTGATAAATTGGTCAAATTGAATAAAAATAATAAAACTAAAAATGACAATTACTATTACAACTTAGCTATAGCTTACAAAAATAAGGGATAGCTAGAAGACGCAATAAAATAATATTAAGAAGCAATAAGTATTTAACCATTAAATCCTTCTTATTATTATAATTTAGGAATTGCATAGGTTGAAAATGGACTTTTTTTACAAGGAATCAAATCATATACTATTTGTTTGTAAAAGGATAGTAAGAAAATAGCCTGTCATTACAATATAGGCTTTGCTTACAGCGAAAAAGGATAGTACGACAAAGCAATCAAATCATATGATAAATATTTAAAAGAACTTGAAAATGTTTAAACTTATGATGCTTTAATTTAATACCATGAATGCCTTTATAACTAAGGCAACTGTTTCTATGAAAAACGTTAGTATGATAAAGCAATTGAAAAATATGATTTAGCTATTAAAAAATTTTATGAATCCTAAAATAGATAGCAATAAATGAATTAAAATTATGAATCTTAAAATAATTACAATCACTCTAAATATTTTTATAACTTGGGATAGGCTTACTTTCTAAAGAAAAAGTTAGAAGAAGCCATAAAGAATTTTGAAGAAAGCATTAATATTGATAAGAAATTTAATAAAAATAATAAAGCCAAAATTCATTTTTATGAGAGTTTGGCTGTTGCTTGTAGACAATAAAAATAATGGAGAAAAGTTAAGGAAAATTATTAGATTTGCTAGAGTCTTGATAATACTGATTAAGACTATTTTTTAGAAGTTGCTATTGCTAAAGATGAAATTGGAAAAGCTGAAAGTGATGACTCTTCAATTGAAGATGCCATTAAAGATTACAAAGAATATATTAAGAACAATCCTAGTAGCAAAAGAGGTTAAAGAAGGTTAGCAGCAGCTGAAAAATATTTACTCAAAAAAAAAAATAGATGCAACATGTTTTGAACTTAATTTGTCATTCAAAAATTCAATACTAAACTTTAAGTCTTTCTAAAAAAACATAATTATTATTTTGTAAATGAATTTTTCATCCTATTTGTTGATTTATTTTTAATTTTTAAAATAATTTTCTAAAAATTAATAAAATTTGAGAAAAAAAAAAGAATTTTGAGTAGTCATTTAAAAATAGTATGACTAAAATTTTTTTACCTTTTAAAAAAAATTTAATTGAAAAGAATAATTTAAAATTTTTTAAAACAAATCTTTATTTTTCTATTTTATATTTAGAATGAATATGATCAAAAAAAACAAAATACTTACAATTTAGTTAATAACATTTTAAATTTTTGTAAAAGTCTTTTGGAGATACTAATGAAATTTACTCATATGAAAAACAGATATTAGGATTCCATGGTTTGTCAAATTTTACTTAAATATTCAGGAAAACCACAACATAAGTCAAATCCTTATTTTGGGTAAACATTTCCTTATTATTGATTTTCAATGCAAACTGTAAATCCTACTTAATACTTGAATACAGGTATATCTAATCTTTAGACTTTAACTGTAGTATTTTCTATATAAAAAGTCTTCATAAAGCGCTTTTTTGTTACTAATTGAAGCTTTAAGCCAGAGTTTTGGGCTGAAAACTAGCTTAATAATAAGTAGAGTTATTTAATTTCAGGTTCTCCAGGTTGCTTTAAGCTATTAAGAACTGAATTGTGTATATCTTAAACTGACATTTGATCTAAGTAGTAGCAACTAGTACTTTAATTCTCTACTTTTGGCTATTTCTCATCCATTTCATTTAAGACAAGAGGAAACTTTTTGATGTTATTGATAAAAGAGGCTTACTATTAAAATTTTTTCTTCCATACTTCGCTGTTATCCTGGTTCTTTTAGGTTCTTACTTTGACTTCTAAGGCTTACAGACTTATGCTTTTCTTTTTATCTAAATTTACATTTCTAAATTTAATGCCATATGAATTCATAAAGTCTCCTAGGCATGGATAAATCAAATAAAGATCTGTGCGTTTTTCTATTTAATTTTTGGCTACTCCCATAGCATTAAATACATTTCTAGAGTAATCTTTATATTTCTTTACATTTTCCTTTTATAAATCAATATTGTTAAAAAAGCGTAACTCGTATCCCATTTCTTTTCCACTCACTTTATGCTCTTAATCTTTTTACTTAATAATATCTTTTATCAGAAAATACAAATTTCTTATCATACAACTTTAATAGCTAAATGAATGATAAAAGTCTGTAGTGAATAAAATACCTAAAAATTTTGATCTCAAAAAACATAAAAATAATAATATAATAAAATACATACTTATATTTTACTTATTAAAAAAAGAAGTACTTGATATAAACATTATTAATTATTTTAATTTTTTGCATTCTGATGATTATTTTAGCCAGTTTACTTATTTATTATATGTCTTGTTGAAATATATATTGGGAGACTATCTCACTTTTAACTTTGCTAATTTTTTAATTTTAAAATAGAAATTTTAATAATAAAATATATTTTTGAAGGTTCTAACAAATTTGTATAACAAACATCATAAATAAGAAGCTCTCTTTTACTTAATATTTTTATTTTTTTCTAAATATATTTGCAATGTCTTTTATTTTATTAAAATTATCTGAATAAAATGTTGAATAAAATGTGAAATAAATCAATTCAAAAATTTAACAAACTAAATTTAGAAATAATTTTAAATTAATTTTAATTTTTTTAATGAATTAACATTTTCATTTATTCTAAAAAATTGGAGCACAGAAAACTTTTTTTTTACAATATAATTTTATTCTAAGCATACAGTTTATTCAAAAATTTTATGAAATTAACATAATTTCAGTAAGAATGCATTATTTCAATTTATGAGTAAATAATTTTTAATTTATTTAATCAAGAATATTTTTTTTTCAAATAATTTTAATTATTTAAATTTAAAAAAAATGAATCAATCAATATTCAAATAAAAGTACTTTTTAAGCTAAAAAATTAAAAACAAAACTTAAAATTCATTTTTTATAAATAAGTAAGAAAAGAGTAAAGTTTGGAGTATAATATTATCAGAATATCAAATCCTTTAGATTATGCTTCAATAGATAACACAAACCAAGAATTATCTTTTTTGCAGATTCTTAATTAATAAATAAATCTTTTATTGGTTAATAATTAAATCTTTTATCGGTTAATAAATAAATCTTTTATTGGTAAATAAAAGAATCTGTTATTGGTTAATATATAAATCTTTTATTACTTAATAAATAAATCTTTTATTGGTTAATAAAAGATTTCTACAAATACCTTTTTGAGTACTCAGATTATAATCAGCTTCTTTTTTTTATTTATATTACCAAATTAAGGATTCTCAAATTTGTAATTAATTCAAAAATAAAAAAATAAAAAATATAAATAGATGATAACAAAATAATCTGTTTTCATAGTCTTCTGCTTGCTAGCTTTATCCTATGGGTTTTTGACAGAACCTACTTTTAAGTATAAAAGTTTAAAAGAAAAATATCTAGAGAACTTGCTACATGCTGATAGAAGCGTAGATTTCTCAACCTAATGTAATTATGTTAATCTTAATAATTATTATAATGGAACAGCTCTCTCTGGATATTTGAATGTTGGCATTAAGAATTCCTCATCTGCTTTAGGATTTGTATTTTATGGTGCTAAAGGAGTGCCTACTTCTGAACTAAAACATGTTCCTACTATTATTTGGATAGAGGGTGGTCCAGGATGTACTTCTATGTATGGTGCATTTATTGAGAATGGTCCTCTTAAGATTGTTTAAGAAAGTAACACAACTTTCTCTTTCATAGAAAACTTATTCGCTTGGACAAATGACTACAATGTTATCTACATTGACTAACCTATCGGAACAGGTATTTCTCATGCTTAAAAGTATTCTGAAATCCCAGTCGATGAAAATCAAGTAGCTTAGTAGTTCTATTATGCCTTAAATTAGCTTTACCACTCAGAAAATGGATGCTTTAAGTAAATAGGAATAAGTGCATAAGAAACACCTTTGTTCATCTATGGTATTTCATATGCTGGAAAGTATATACCCTCTATTGCCTAACACATCATAGAATAAGGTAATAAGTTCAATTTGAAAGGTATAGGTATGGGAGACGGATTTACTTCTCCTTATTATGATGCCTAAAGTGTTAACTAATATTCTTTTGATCATAACTTAATTACCCTAGAATAATTTAATAAAAACTAAATCTAAGTTAAATTGATTCAAAAATTGATTAAAGAAAAACAATGGTAAAATGCTACTGAACTGCTCAATTAACTCCTTATTGATGCTAATCCAGAGAATCTTGACATCTACAACATAGGAAGAAAACAATTTCCAGACAGTTCTTAATTAGATAACATGATTAATTCTCAATTTGGTTAGCAATTATTTAGCTTTTAGTTAAATAAAACTTTTGTTTCATGTGATGATGATGTCTATGAAGCTTTATCAAATGATTTTATCTAGGAAAATTGTGTAGCTAAAGTTGATTATTTATTACACAAAGGACTTCATGTTCATGTTTATAATGGAGATTTAGACTTACTCGTTCCCTACTACACTCCTTAACTCTGGCTTCCTACACTCAGCTGGAACTAAATCCAAAAATTCGTAAAATCTCCTATTAGAGTTTGGAGATAAGAAAATACAGGACCAATTTATGGATATTCCTAATAACATGATCTCTTAAGTTTGAATGTTGTCTTTAATGCAGGTCATATGGTAACAGAAGATCAACCAGAAGCAGGCTATCACTTGATAAAAAATCAAATTAATTATGTTTTATCAAATCAATAATCTTCATCTTCTTGATTACTGCTTTATCATTAAATAAAATTATATTAAATTGAATTTATAAAATTAAAATAAAAATCCATGTTTTTATATTATTAGGAAATTGAAATTAACTTCAAAATGAAAATAAATTAAATTCCTTTGTGAACAATTTATAAACAATAAAAAAAATTAGCTTTTTTAATAACTAGTTCCAATTAATTTCATGCCATACGTATCCATTAATTTTATATAATAAAAGAATTAAAATGTCTATTAATAAATCCTTTCTAAGAATACTGGCTTGAAAGATAATATTAAATTGAAAGATTAAATCTAGTTACATAATTAAATTGACTTTAAATTTATTCTTTTATTAAAACAAATAGTTTTTCTTTAATTTTACAAGGTGTAAGATACACTTTGCAAGAAAATCTAAGATTGAATATTTCCTAAAAAAAATTTTAAAAATTCTCATGCAAAAAAAGATTGGATTGTTTGATATTAAAATAAATATATTTGGAAATATTTCCCTTCTATTTAAAATAATCATTGAATGTTCTTATCAATTTTTTTCAAATAATAATGATGTTAAATTAAAAATTAAATCTAACGTAGTTTACGATTGACCAACCATGCCATGTTTATTATTTTGGCTATTTCTATTGATTATTAAAAAAATGAACATCCAATTTGCTTTAAATTTATTTTATATTAGAAAAAGAAAAGGTAATTAAGGAAATAATTTTAGATGTGTAATGAATAATTTTAGTGTACAATAAATATAAATTTGGTTTACAATATAATAAGATAGTGAATATTATAAATTTCAGATATTACATTCTTTTATTGATAATAAAAATTAATAGTATCAACTGTAAAGTCTGCTATTTTATTAATTAAAGTTACTTCTTAGTTCGAGTCTATTTTTTTAGGTTAATGATGGAAGTAAAATATAATTTATTTTAGAATCTCCTTCATTATTAATACTTAAAAGTTTAATTGATTATCTTTCATCTCTTCTTTCTATGCTTGTATTATCATCATCTTAATAATTATCTTCTAAATTATTAAAGCTTCTTATTCTGTTTGTTGCTTATCTTATTCTTCTTCTCTCCTTTTATCTTACCATAAACTAATTAAAGTCTTCATCAACCTCTTAAATAGATGATATATTATTGTCATTTTAAAATAATGTCTTTTTTTAGTTTAACCTACTTTGATTATACTTATCTCACCTTAAAAAAATCGATTCAATTTATTTCACCGTTATTTTTTGTTTTCTAAGATTTTTCATTCAATTAATCTCTTAAACTGTTTAGTCTTCCTAGTATTATCATCATATTTAATATATGATTAACTTCTTGTTTATGGAACTCTCTTATTCTCTGCTCATTAGTTATTGTTATTATATAATTAATATTGACTATGCAGACTTTATAAAATATTTTTTATTGGTGATTTATTTTTATAATCGTTATTATGAAAATTAAATTAACTATTCTTCGATTTAGTGAATATGATGATGGCTAATTGTTTAAAGACATTTTCTAATTATTTTAATTCCATTTTATTCCTCTAATTAATATTAACCAGATTATGAATTGATGCTTCTCTCATTTTTATTATCACCATTATCTTAAGGTTACATTTATTAATTACCAGGTTTATTCTAATTCTAAAATAAATTCACATTATTTTATTTAGGCTCAAAGTTATTTATCTAATTAGTTCTTTCTTCTTCATTTATTTTTTGATAATTACTCTAATTTCCAATATATCTTCTTTAATAAAGATTATAAGAATCTGGATTCTATTAGTTAATGCCTTATTAATTATCATTATAGTTACTCAAATTTTTATTGTTTTTCTCTTTATTGAGTTAGATTTAATTAGCCATTTTTATATTCTATTGCATTTAAGGTTTATTGTTTGTAAAATCTTATTGATATCCGTTTGGTACTTTATTTTAAGGGTGGTAATTACTTTTATCAGTGGGATTTTTAGAAGTTATTTACTCTTTCTTTGGATCATAAAATTATTTTAACTTTTTTAGTTCTCAATACCAGGTATATCATTATTGAAAGAAAAATTTTAACTATCAGCTTGTTAAAATAGGATTATTATTATTAATATTAGGACTTTCTATCCCTAACTTTATTTCATATTTTTTTTAAAAGGTATTGTTGGTGTCCTATTTTAACTCTAGAACCCATTATCATTTAGTTAATTTTCAAAATCCTTAAATTAACTGTTTGGATTATTTTTTGAGTTTTATACTTCATAATTTTTTAAAATATTTTATATAAATTATTGTTTTATTGTGGAATTTACTCTGCTACATGAAATTTAAGGCCCGGCCCATATAGTTAATATCTATTTGAATTAGGATAATTTTAAAGTAAACAATCCCCAGGTTCCTGGTTTTAATAATTGAAATACTAATTTAAAAGGAGATTTTCTTGAATTATCTTCTTTATTTTATTACCTTATTAACTTGTTAGGAATCTGACCGTAGTTAAAAATTAATGATTTCCTAAAACAATATTCTGTCAGATTTCTGAATTTCATATCAAAAAGTGAGGGTGGTCAAATCATAATTATTCTTTTCAGGATAGAATGAAACCATCAAATATCTGATATCAGAAAAAAATTTAAGTATAATCTTAGTAACCTCAGTTGAATTTTCCCACTAACTAGACCCGAGTTTTGGGTGGATATGGTATTATTATTATACTTTTACAAAATTTAATAGAGGATTTTATGAATTATTGTTGTTTGCTTTATTAATTTAATTTGGGAAATTTTATCCTTAAAATTCGTTACTAGGGTTTTGAGATGTTTCTTAAGGTAATTAGTTTAATTTATCTACAATATTTTGACCACTTTAATTTAACCTTACTATGAAGGAATCGAGTTATTACTTTACATGTTTGGCTGATTGATTATTCATAATATGAGGAAGTTTATCTAAAATTGAAGGTTATTTATTGATGAGTAGAATCTTTTATATTTTCAGGATTATTATTATCTTTATCATTTTTAATAGATTAATTATTTCCAATTTATTTAGGTGATATAATTATTGTTAAGGATCATATTTATGTAAAATACCTTTCTGAGATTTTCCATTTTATTGTGGTCGTTATTAATAGAAATTATTTCCTTTACTTTTATCTGCATCTCCTATTTCAGCTTATTGATCTAATTATTAATCTTCATCTCTATAATAAATTTTGGATCTTAATCTTGTTAAATCTGATTTTATGGACTATTTTAAGCTGAGTTTGGCTATTCTTAATTTTGATTATGAATACCAGAATTATTTTATTTTTCTTAAGGATTAAAATAATTAGACTTAGGATTGCTACTTTAATTTGGAACATTTCTATTTTGACTATCAAAAGGAATTTAAGATTATTGATTATTATTCTTATCTTTATTTTGAGGGCCAGAATTTGAGACATTTTTATAATCTGGTATAGATTATTAATCATTTTTAGTAAAATTTGTAGGGTTTTAATTTTACTAATTTTAATTATTATTTTATAAATTTGGTTATTTACTTGCTACTTCAATAATTTTAATTGTCTTGTTAGTTTTTTATTTTTATTGGTGGAATTTTAATTTTTGTCTGGGCTAATATTATTCTTAATTGAATCTAAACTTGATCCTTTAAGGTTTTATAATGCTTAATTCTTTCCTGAGTTTGCATTATTACTTAAAGGCTTATTATTTTAATATTAATTAACTTTAAAGGTAGATAACATTTTTTAAATTTATTTAATTTTAATTATCCTTTTTAATTAATTTTGAAAACTATTCCAGTTAATTAAAAAAGTTTATTTGAAAAGAAGATAAATTAATTAAATTAGATTTCATAATTATTTTAGAAAAAATCCACTTCAGGTATGGTTGCAGTCTTTCTAAATATTTCTTTTTCCCAATTATTCCATTTTTTCATACTGTTTATATTTTGAAGTTGCTGTTCATTGTCCTGGCCTCTATTCATTATTGTTATTTTGAAGAGGAGATCACGGGAGGTATGTGAGAAGTTGCTTGAGAAAAGTCTCTTGATAGGTTTTCAGCTATTTGTTAATTTTATTACTATGAGATTTAAATTAATTCCTTTTTACATAGGAATACATAGATTAGTAATCTTTTCTTCCTTGATCTTGGGCATCTATCACCAAGTTAGTTAATGTATAAAGTCTATCTTCTATAATCTACTTATTTAAAGTAATTCTATCTATCTTTATATCTTACCTTTTTTAAACTTTGAGTTTTTAATAGTTCTTCTTGTAATTGTAATATTTTAAGGTGTTTAATGTAGTCTGCTGCAATCTAGAGATAGGGTTCTTTAAAATCTTTATCAGGACTCATGGAAACGGTAAAGTAAGTTATTTCATCCATAAACTTTATTTGTAATATGTATTTTCATCTTAATTATCTTAACACTATTACTGTTTGTGTTTTTCGCAGTTAGGTATAGACTCAGTAATAAATAGAGGTTTAGTTATGAATTTTTTAGCAGTAATTTCCTGGATGATACTAGAAATTAATTAATTTTATCTTTTAAATTTTTTAAGAAAGATAAAAAATTATTTTTTAAAAATTTCTAAAATTAAAAACTAAAAAAAGAAACAAAAATTTACTTAATTTCTAAATAAATTGAATCAAAAAGTAAACAAAAAGACTAAATTTTTAGCCTAAAAATTTTAAAAATAAATCAGTTTTTCTATTTTATATTTCGAATGAATATGATCAAAAATAAAATACTTGCAATTTAGTTAATAAAATTTCAAATTTTTGTAAAGTCTTTTGGAAATCATAATGAAATTTACTCAGATGGAAAATATATATTAGGATTACTTGCTTTGTCAAATTTTGCTTAAATGCTGAGGAAAGCCATAAATATAAATCAAATCCTTATTTTTGGTAAACATTTTCTTATTCTTGATTTTCAATCTAAGCAGAAAATCCTACTTAATATGTGAACTCAGGTATATCTTATCTTTAGATTTTAACTAGAGTATTTTCTATATAAGCAGTATAAAGAACTTTTTTTGTTACTAACTAAAGCTTTAAACCTGAGTTTTGAGCTTAGAAAACTAGCTTAATAATTAATAGAGTTATTTAATTTCAGCTTTTAAAAAAATGAAATAATATTGAAATAAAAGTGTTTTTGAAGCTAAAAAATTAAATACAAAACTTTTAAAAAATAAGAAAGAAAAGAATAAAATTTGGAGTGTAAGATAATCATAATGTCAAATCGTTTGAATTATGTTTTTGTCAAGAACGCAAACCAATAATTAAATTTTTTGCAGATTTAATATTTATAAAATAATTCTTTTATTGAATATAAATCTTTTATTGATCTATTTACAAATATCTTTTTGAGTACTCAGATAATAATTAGCTAATCAAAGTAATTTTAATTATTTTTTGGTTTATATGCCAAATTAAGGATTATCAATTTTTATAATTAATTCACAAATAAAAAAATTAAAAAAATCAAAATAGATGATAACAAAATAATTTGTTTTCACAGTCCTCTGCTTGCTAGCTCTTTCCTATGGGTTTTTGACAAAACCTACTTTTAAGTATAGTAGCTTAAAAGAAAAATATCTAGAGAACTTGTTAGGCGCTGATGGAAGTTTAAATTTCTCTACCTAATGTAATAATGTTAATCTTACTAATTACTATAATGGAACAGCTCTCTCTGGATATTTGAATGTTGGCATTAAGAATTCCTCATCTGCTTTAGGATTTGTATTTTATGGTGCTAAAGGAGTGCCTACTTCTGAACTAAAACATGTTCCTACTATTATTTGGATAGAGGGTGGTCCAGGATGTACTTCTATGTATGGTGCATTTATTGAGAATGGTCCTCTTAAGATTGTTTAAGAAAGTAACACAACTTTCTCTTTCATAGAAAACTTATTCGCTTGGACAAATGACTACAATGTTATCTACATTGACTAACCTATCGGAACAGGTATTTCTCATGCTTAAAATTATTCTGAAATCCCAGTCGATGAAAATCAAGTAGCTTAGTAGTTCTATTATGCCTTAAATTAGCTTTATCACTCAGAAAATGGATGCTTTAAGTAAATAGGAATAAGTGCATAAGAAACACCTTTGTTCATCTATGGTATTTCATATGCTGGAAAGTATATACCCTCTATTGCCTAACACATCATAGAATAAGGTAATAAGTTCAATTTGAAAGGTATAGGTATGGGAGACGGATTTACTTCTCCTTATTATGATACCTAAAGTCTCAACTAATATTCTTTTGATCATAACTTAATTACCTTAGAATAATTTAATCAAAACTAAATCAAAGTTTAATTGATTCAAAAATTGATTAAAGAAAAACAATGGAAAAATGCTGCTCAGTAGTTTGTTTAACTTCTTAGTGATGTTAATCCTGGCAATCTAGATGTCTACAACATAGGAAGACCAGAATTTCCAGACAGTTCTTACTTAGATAACATGATTAATTCTCAATTTGGATAGCAATTATTTAGCTTTAAATTAGATAAAACTTTTGTTTAGTGTGATACTGATGTCTATGAAGCCTTATCAATTGATTTTATCTAGGAAGATTGTGTAGCTAAAGTTGATTATTTATTGCACAAAGGAATTCATGTTCATGTTTATAATGGAGATTTAGACTTAATTGTTCCTTACTATACTCCTTAACTCTGGCTTCCTACACTCAACTGGAACTAAATCCAAAATTTCGTAGAAGCTCCTATTAGAGTTTGGAGATCAGGAAACACTGGAACATTATATGGATATTCATAATAACATGATCTCTTAAGTTTTAATCTTATCTTTAATGCAGGTCATATGGTAACAGAAGATCAACCAGAAGCAGGCTATCACTTGATAAAAAATCAAATTAATTATGTTTTATCAAACCAATTATCATAGTCTTCTTGATTATTATTACATCATCAAAACGAAATTATATTAAAATTGAATTTGTAAAATCAAAATAACAATCCATGTTTTTATATTAAAAGGAAATTGAAGTTAACTTTAAAATGAAAATAAATATTAAATTACTTTGTTTACAATTTACAAAAGAAATTTTTAAAAAAATGAATTGTTACCATAGATTTCGATTAAATATATATTGTAAAAGAATCAAAATGTCTATTAATAAATTCTTTTCAGATTACTGGATTACTGGATTACTGGATAGAAAGATAAAATTAAATTGAAAGATTAAATCTAGTTACATAGTTAAATTGACTTTAAATTTATTCTTTTATAAAATCAAATAGTTTTTATTTTATTAAACAAGGAATAAGATAAACTTTGCAGGAAAAACTGAGATTATGTATTTCCAAAAAAGAGTTTTATAAATTATATTGCCAAATAGTTTGGATAATTTGATAAATACATATTTTCCTCATATTTTTTAAATGATATTGAATACTCTTATCTCTGAAAAATTTTTTTTCAATAACTTTGATATTGAAAAATTGAATTTTTTATGGTTAATAATCGATACATTATGCTTAAGATTTTGCTATTTCTATTGATTATTCATAAATTTAACATCATATTTGTTTTAAATTTATTTTATAAAGGAAATATTACAAAAGTAATAATTTTAAATGTGTAATATATTTGAATAATTTTAGTGTACAGTCAATATGAATTTGGTTTGGTTACAATATTATAGAAAGGTAATATTATTAGCTTCAGTTTATTACTTTATTGGTTGAATAGTATCAATTATTTATCAGTAAAAGTTACTTCTTAGTTGAAGTTCATTGTTTATGATAATAATGAAGTGAAATATATTTAATTTTAGAACCTCTATTATCATAGTTGCTTACGATCTACTTTATTATTTAATCCCTTCTTCTTATACTTTCTTAAAAATATTCTTTTATACTATTGAAACTAGTTAATCTTGTTTGTTTCATATAAATTTCACATCATAATAAGTTTTAAATTTATTTTTTTTTCAAAAAGAAAAGATATATTTAGTAATAATTTTAAATGTGCAGTGAATTAATTTTAGTGTACAATAAATATGAATTTGATTTAATATATTTTAGATAGTGGATATTATAAATTTCAGATATTATATTATTTTATTGATAATATAAAGGAATAGTATCAATTGTAAAGTCTGCTATTCTATTAATATAAGTTACTTCTTAGTTAGAGTCCATTTGTTTAAGTTAATGATGGAAGAGAGATATAATTTACTTTAGAACCTTCGTCATTATTATTACTTAAAAGTCTACTTTATTATCTTTAGTCTCTTCTTGCTATGCTTGTATTATCATCATCTTGATAATTATCTTCTATATTATTAAAGCTAGTTATTCTGTTTGTTGCTTATCTTGTTCTTCTTCTCTCCCTTTATCTTGCCATAAACTAATTGAAGTCTTCATCAACTTCTTAAATAGATGATATATTATTGTCATTTTAGAATGATGTCTTTTTTTGACTTGGTCTAATTTGATTGTGTTTATCTTCACCTTACATATATCCATTATATTTAGCTTCACTGTTATTCTTTGTTTTCTAAGTTATATCATTCAATGAATCTCTTAAACTGTTTAATCTTCCTAGTGAATTTCTATCATTATCATCATATTTAATATATGATTAACTTCTTGTTTATGGAGCTCTCTTATTTTCTGATGATAAGCCATAATTATTGTAGTTATAATTTATATTGCCCATGCTATTTTGGCTTTATAAAATATTGTTTCTTGGTGTTTAATTTTGATAATCATTATTGTCAATATTAAATCTACTATTTCTTGGATTTAGTGAATACGATGGTTAATTGTTTAAAGATGTCTTCTACTTTTATTCATCTTTATTATTTTTTGAAGAAGATGTATCATCATCGTACTAATTTATAGATCTAGGCATTGCTTGATTTATGCTTGGCAAGGGTTAAAATAATCTAGAACCTTTTCTATATCTTTTGCTTTTGAACGAAGGATTATTATCTTAATTCCATTCTTATTCCTTTTATTAATATTAACCAGATTATTTAACTATTCTTCTCTCATTTTTATTATCACCATTATTTTAAGGTTATATCTATTAATTACCAGGTTTATTCTAATTCTAAAATAAATTCACATTATTTTATTTAGTGTCAAAATTATTTATCTAATTAGGTCTTTCTTCTTCATTTCTTCTTTGATAATTACTCTAATTTTCAATATATCTTCTTTAATAACGATTATATGGATCTGGATTCTATTGGTTAATATTTTATAAGTTGCCATTATAGCTACTTAAATTATTATTTCTTTATGGCTAGGGTTAGTAATAGTCATTGTTACTTATTTAATTATAATTTTAAGGGATGTTATAACCTCTACTTCTGTTATAATCAGAGTTACTGTTATTCCTAAATTATTCATTATTATTATCAAGTTTAACAGAATTTTATCCTTTATAAGAATCATTTTAGTTATTACTAATTTAAGAATTATTCAACTCTTCAGTTGGATTTTATTTACTAAATTAATGATATTCTATCTATTTAGGAACAAAAGAAAGTCGTTTATTTTTAGCAATAATAGGAGCTGGATTACTCTATTATTCATCAGTTTCATTAAATAAAGGAATATTACTTAAATTTTAAGGATCATTCATTTTATTCTTTTAACCTTTATCAAGTTAATCTTGAGTTGGATTTAATTACCCATTTCTATTCTATTGCCCTTATGGTTAATTGTTTGTAGAATCTTGCTGATATCCATTTGGTGTTTTATTTTAAGGGTAATAATTACTTTTATCAGTCGGGTTTTAAGAAGTTTTTTCTTTTTTAGGATCATAAAAATTATCTTAACTCTTTTAGTATTCAATATCAGGTTTGTCATTATTGGAAGGAAAATTTTAACTATCATTAGGACTATCAGCTTAGTTAAAATTAGGATTTTAATGATTACTATTTGGATTGTTCTATTCCTAACTTTATTTCATATTTTTTTCTTAAGGTATTGTAGGTGTCCTAGTTTTATCTTAACTCAAGGGCCCATTATTATTTATTTAGTTTTGAATATTATTAAATTTATTATTTGGGTTATTTTTTGTGTTTTATGCTTAAGGATTTTTTAAAACATTTTTAATAAAATTAGAGTTTTATTATGGTTCATTTACTCTGCTAAGTGGAGTCTAAGGATCAGATTATTAATACCTGTTTGAATTAGGATAATTTTAAGGTATTCCATTCCCAGATTCCTTGTTTTAATTATTTGGATTGTAATCCTAATCTTTAAAAGGAGTGTTTCTAGTATTATCTTCTTTATTTTATTATTACTATTATCCGTTTGGAAAATTTTACGGAAGATTTTATGAATTATTGTTGTTTCCATTATTAATTTAATTTGGGAAATATTATTCTTAAAGATTCTAGTTGCTAGGGTTTTAAGATGCTTCTTATGGTTATTAGTTTAATTTATTGGTAATATTTGGATCACTTTAATTTTATCTTTACTAAGGAATTTAGCTATTACTTTAAATGTTTGGCTAATTGTTAATTTATTGAGGAAGTTTATCTAAACTTGAAGGTTATTGATAAGCAGAATTTTTTATATTTTCAGGATTACTATTATCTTTATCATTTTTATTAGATTAATTATTTCCAATTAAGTTAGGATTATTTCTTTAAATGCCTTTTTTATTCTAAATTTAGGTAGGTTGATATAATGGTTATTCAGGATCAGATTTATTTAGATTATTAATTGGATATTTTCCATTTTATTGTGGCTATTATTACTAGAAATTATTTCCTTTACCTTTATCTGCCTCTCTTATTTCAGCTTATCCAATACCATCTAATTATTAATCTTCATCACTATCCAAATACAAAGACAAAGCATTATCTTATTTTTCACTAATGTTCAAGTCATTACCAGTTTAGGGGTTTTATTAATAGCCTAAATTATTATTTTGAGAAGGGCCAGCTGAAATATTCTTCTAATTAGGCTTTTTATTATTACTATTCATCAATTTTGAGTCTTAATTTTACTAATTCTGATTTTATGGGTTATTTTAATCAGTGTTTGGCTATTCTTAATTTTGATTAGAGGTACCAGAATTATTTTATTTTTCTTTAGGATTAAAATAATTTGACTTAGGGTTGTTATTTTAATTTGGGACATTTCTATTTTAACTATCAAAAGTATTTTAAGATTATTGGTTATTATTCTTATCTTTATTTTGAAGGTGAAGATTTGTAACATTTTTATAATCTGGTGTAGATTATTAATCATTTTTATTAAAATTTTCAGGGTTTTGGTTTTCCTAATTTTCATTATTATTTTATAAATTTGGTTATTTACTTGCTGCTTTAACTCCAAATTAATTTGAATTTTGTTAAACATTTGCTTCATTTGGATTATTTTTCATCTAATTAGGTGCTTTATTAGGAAAATACTTAGATTAAATTGGTTCTGAAGAACTTTATTCTTTTGGAGGTTATCCCAAACTTTAGTTATTCCTGTCTTTGTTATTTCCATTTAAGTCAGATTAAGAATTTTATGGTTAAATGAGTTATTTGCCTTGATTTATTTACTTTTCTGGAGGAGATAGTTTATTATTTTATGGGAATTAATTATTTTAATTGTCTTATTAGTTTTTACTATTTACATTTTATTAAAAAGGATTTTAGCTAGAATTATCAACTTAAGGTTAATTTTTATTTATGGAATTTTAGTTGCTGTCTGGGTTGATATTCATTTTTGGATCAGATTTTGATTCTTAAAGGTTTTATGGGACTTATTTCTATCCTGAGTTTGAGTTTGCCTTATTGCTTATAGGGTAATTATTTTAATTTTAATTATTTCCTTGGTTTTAGTGTGCCTTCTAATTTTAAGGCTATGTTCCTTTAGGATCATTTTAATTTGATTAGAAAGGATTTTAATTTTAATTGCCATTAGCATTAATTTCGTTATTTTGAGGTTGTTATTTATTCAAACTAAAATCATTATTTTAAATTGGATTATTTGATTTTTAGGATTAGCTATCTCTATCGTCTTGTATAAAATTACCAGCTTTGCTAGGGTTTACACCAGGTATTTTTGATTTATCTTAACCTTAATTATTAATTTACTGTTAATCATTAAAAATATTTCCCTTATCTTTAGGATAATCCAAGTTATTATTTCCTTATTTTACAGGTTAGCTTCTTCCATCTTTTAAAGGAGATGCATTATCTATGTTATTCATATTTTCAGGAGATTAAAACTCACCATTTTATGATTATTATTTTGGATTATAAATTTTATTAATTTTGTCTGGGTTTTAAGTTACATTTTTTCCATTCAATATATTTTTATCAGTATCTGGTCTAGGTATTTAATTATTAGAAGTGGTATTTGAAGGTTGATTATTATTTAGCTGATTTGCATTTTTATTTTCTAATTCATTATTAAATACCAAGTCATTTTTATTTCCTTACTAACCAAGCTTTGTATTTTGTTGAGGTTAAGAAGAATTTTAACTAATGCTATTTTTAGGGTCATTTGGTATTTGATTCTATTAATTTGAATTACCCTTAGAATTATTAGCATTTTATAAAGAATCTTTCTATTTTGCATCTTCTTGATTTAGTCCATTTTGTCCTAACTTACTGTGTTCATTTTATGGCTAGAAAGAAGCGCTGCTTTGAGTATTATTTTCTTTCTTATTATTTTCCATATGGTTTTAAGGTTGATTTTGTAAGCTATTCATATTTTTTTCTATTGGTAACTGTTTCTTATCATTTGGGCTAGTATTAGTATTTTTATTACTCATTCCTTCAGGGTTAGAAAGAGAATTTTTTTAGAATTAATTTGGAATCTAATTATTATTTTTGTTTGAATTATTGGGTATTTCATTCTATTATATCTAATTATTTTAAGAATTATTTGGATTGGATGGTAATTATTGATTTTATTAAGCTTTTCCTAATTTACTATCACTACTTTATGGTGACTAAGGTTCTTTACCTTAATTTTTTAATGAGGTTAGTTCTTTTGGGTTATTATTATTTTATGGTTTATTTTACTCTTTATTGGTATTCCTATCACTTGGTAACTATGATTGATCTTAATTATTTATATTGGGATTAGGATTTTAATTATTGTTTTAGGAAGGATTTGTAGCTTAATTAGGTATTTCATTTTATTTATTCTAATTTTTTAAAGAATTGTTCAGATAATTATCTATATCCTTTAACTACGAATCTTGTTAATTTGGTTTACTTTTTCCTAATTTATTTTCATCTTATGGTTAAGCAAATACTTTATTTAGAGGCTACTGAGATGTATTATCATTTTGATTTTTACCATTTTAAGGGTTATTTTGTTAGTTATTTATATTTCTATCATTTGGTAATTACTATTTATCTGAATTATTTTAATTAGCATTTGGATTTTGATCAGTCTTTTATTATGGATTTATGTTTTAATTTTTCTCAGGTTTATTGTTTGGTTAGTTCTTAGTATTAGAATCCTAATTCTTATTCATTGGGTCTTTCATATTTTTTTTGGAATCTTCACTATTTTAGGCATTTATATAAGGATCTTCTTAATTCTTGTCTTGTAATTAATTATTTGGTTATTTTTGCTTATCATTATTTAAATTTGTCTAATTCTAATCAGGGCCCTGTTAATTATTTTGATCATTTCTTTATTGTTCTTAAGGAATAGATTTATCTTAATCTTTCTGCTTAAGGGCTTGTGAAGAGACTGCAGCTGCTACACCTGCTGCTGCTGCTGCAACCATAGCTGCACTTTCCAAGAACTTACTTTTTTCCGGTTAAACTGGCTAATGATTGTTTTTCAAATCATTTTTGTTTAGATTAGGATTAGAAGAATTATTTTTATCATTTTGTTATGGTAATTTATTTTACTATTCATTTTATTAATTCAAAGCTTAATTAGGGCTAGTTTATTTATCTTAATTTTTAGGATATTACTAATTTGCTACATTTGATGATCCATTTAGCTTATTATCTGTTCCTTTTTAAAGATTCTATTGAGGTTCTTTATTCTTATCAGGATTAAATGATTGACCATTTTTATTTTAATCATTTGGCTTTTGTTGTTAATTTAAACTAACTTAATTAATTATTGGGTTTGTTTAACCAATTTAATTAGGTTATGCTTTATCATTTTTATCTGGTTAATTATTTGGTTTATTATTTTTATCACTTAGATTTTGCTAATTCTGATTTAATTTATCATTAGGATTAGATAGACGATCTTTTTAAGTTTATGGAGCTGAGATTTAATTTTTTAATGTCTGGTTTTGAGGTATTTATTATTATTTTTGTTCATTAGGTTAGTTAGGAAGTTAATTACTGTTAAATCCTTAGTTTGGCTATTAATTATTTTTATTAGGAATTTTTTATTAGTTTTAGTCTCCTTAGTTAATTCTATCTTCTTCCTTTTTTAATTCTTTTTATCCATTTTCATTTATTGGCTCAATATTTTTATCTTGTAATTACTATTATTAAGATGTTGGTTTGCTTCTTTCTTGAGGATTATCTAATTACTAACCTGAAGCAGCCATTAAACCTGTAGGTAGTTCTTTATCTGTATTTTTTTTATTATTATTTTCAATTTATGGTTACTTGGAATCACTTTTTTTATTAGATTCATTAGGTTAGCTTTTATTATTCTAGTCATTTTAAATATTTTTATTTTGTTTTTAATTAGGATTGTTCTTATTCTTGTCATCACGAGGAGGAAATGGGTTATTCTAATTTTAGCTATCTGGTTTAGTATTTTAATCAATAGGTTTTTGATTTTCACTTTTAATATTTGGATTTTAAATATTTTAATTCTAGTTATTTTTTTAATCTTAATTATGAGGCAGTTCATTCTTTCCATCACTTTTTTGGTTGTTGGAATTGTTTTGTTAATTTAAGTCTTTTGATTCTTAAGGAGAAAGATTGCTTTTTTCTACTTAGTTACTTCTTTATTTTTTAGAAGGATCAGATTTACCTTCATCTATCTATGCTTATTAATTCTTATTTTCTGGTTATTTTGATTAGGCATCTTTGTTTTTATCTTGTAAAGACTATTGTTAAGCTGATGGCTTACTTTTTTCTTAAGGATTACTACCTGGTTGTATGGCTGAATTATCAACCAAACCTGCAGCTTCAGCTTAAGCTGTATCTTTTTTATCATAACCAACTTCAGGCTATTTTGAATCAATTTTTTTATCAAATTGATTAGGCTAATTTTAATTTATCTAGTTATTTTAGATATTTTTGTTTTATTTTGAGTCAGGGTCATTCTTATTATTCATATCAGTAGGTTTATTAGAATTATTTGTTTTGACATTTGAATCAGTAGGCTTTTGATTTTCAGTTTTGTTATCTGGATTTTAAACATTTTAATTCTAGTTATTATCTTTGTCATTATTTTTTGAATCTTGGTCAGGAAGCTCATTCTTTCCATCATTTTTTTATAGGTCTTAGGTGTTGGGATTTTTTTGTTAATGTTAATCTTTAGATTCTTGAGAAGAAACTTTTTCTGCAGGTTTATTTCCTTATTTTTAGGAAGGATCTGTTTTATCTGAAACATTTTGTCCTTATTAAATCTTATTTTCTGGTTCTTTTGATTAAATATTATTACCTTCATTTAATTTCTAATCTTCCTTCTGAACATCCTTCTTTTAATTTTCACTTAATGGTAATTTGCCTCTATCTTGCAATTACTATTGCTAATCTGATGGTTTACTTTTTTCTTGAGTATTACCTGGTTATAAAGCTGAATTATCCACTAAACTAACTGCTCCAGCTTAAGTAGCTTGTTTTCTATCTTAATCAACTTCAGGCTGTTTTTAATCTCCTTTTTTATCAGATCGATTTGGTAGATTTTAATTATTCTAGGTATTTTAGAGATTTTTGTTTTATTTTTGGTTAGGATTATTATTAGAATTATCAGAAACATTTGGATTTTTCTAATTTTCACTATCAGGTTTATTAGAATTACTTGGCTTGATATTTGAATCAGCAGATTTTTGATTTTCAGCTTTATTATTAGGATTTTAAACATTTTAATTCTAGATATTATCTTTGTCTTTACTTTTTGAATCTTAGCTTAGCAGCTCATTCTTTCCATCCATTTTTTATAGGTTTTAGTTGTTAGGATTTTTTTCTGAATGTTGATCTTTAGATTCTTAATGGGAAAGTTTGCTTTTTTCTGTGGGTTTTGCTCCTTATTTTTAGGATGGGTCTGTTATATCTGAAGCATTTTGTCCTTATTAATTAGGCTATTTAGATAACATATTATTATCTCCTACACCTTAGTTTTACTTCTGGTTTTCCTTCTCAATATCCTTTTTTTAATTTTCACTTGTTGGTTATTTGTTTCTATCTTGTAATTACTATTGTTAAGCTTATGGTTTACTATTTTCTGAAGGATTACCTGGTTATATAGCTGAATTATCCATTAAACTTGCAGTCTCAGTTTAAGCAGGATCTTTCCTATTATGGCCCACTTCTTGCTGGTATGAATTAACTTTTTTATCAGATTGACTAGGCTAATTTTAATTATTCTAGTTATTTTTGAGATTTTTGTTTTAATTTTAGTCATGGTTATTCTTATTATTAGTATCTGAAGCATTTTGACTATTCTAATTTTAACTATCAGGTTTATTAGAATTATTTGGTTTGATGCTGGAATCATTAGGTTTTGAATTGTCAGTTCTATTATTAGGATTTTAAACACTTTAATTCTAGTTATTAACTTTATCATTATTTTTTGAATCCTAGTTAGGCAACTCATTTTTTCCATCATTTTTTTATTGGCTTTAGTTGTTGGGATTTTTTTATTAATTCAGATCTTTAGATTCTTAAGGAGAAAGATTACTTATTTCTGCTGGGTTGTTTCCTTATTTTTAGGAAGGATCTGTTTTATCTTTACCAGAACTAATATTTTCTTATTAATTTTTATTTTCTGGTAGTTTTGATTAAGTATCAATTCTTTAATTAATTGGTTGCTATTTTATCATACAATTTTAATCATTTGTTGGATTTTTCTAATCATTTTTTTCTGGTTCCAATGATTAGCTATTGTTTAGATTTTTTGGTTACTAATTCTCATTATTTTAATTAGCAGACTCACCTTAGTTACCTTTATTTTATTATGAATTTGGAATGTTAGGATTTTATTTCAAATTAGTTGGTTATTATGAATCTCTAAGTTATTATGGTTGATTAGAATTTAAGTGATTTAATTCATCACCTTTATTTATATCTTTTTACTTGTTTTAATCTTATAACTATTATCCCTAAGGATTTTATTTATTTGATTCCGTTGGATTCTAAGCTTTCATAGCTCCAGCAGCAACTATACCTGCAGCTGAAGCTGCAGTAGCAGTCATAATTACTGCATTTTTATCCTTATTATTTGGTTGTTCAGATAATTCTTCAGGTTTATTTAAGTTATTTTCTTTATTGATGGGATCCTATTAATTATTATTTTTTGGATTATTAGAATCATTTTAAAGAGGCTAAGGGGGTAATTGATTTTAAATACTTGTATTTGGTTATTGATTTTACTATTTTGAATTATTTGGATCAATTTTACTTTAACTATTGGGTTCTGTTTTTTATTTATCATCTAAATTCCCAATATTTCCTTATTAAGAAGGTTATTAATTTTTATGATCATTAGTTTTTATGGGTTCATCACTTTTTTTAGAGATATTACCTTCTTAATGAGGTATTTTTTATTCTTAAGAAGGTTATTTATCAGTAGTATTACTATTTTTTTGTGGGTAATTAAGTTTTCTTGCAGTTTAATTATCATTTAACTTGTCTTATGGGTTATTAGGATTTAATTATTTGCTTAAATCTTTTTGTTATTGAGGGTCTTAAGGGTTTTACTAATTAAGTTGAGGCTGTTCCTTCTTCTTCATATCTTTTGTAGTATCAGCGTTATCTAAATTCTATGACGATTATTCTTTGTTAGCTTATTAATTTTCAGATTTGTTGGCATCTTTAGGATTTTATGCTTTGAGTAATTTTTAATTGCTATTGTCTGTATCTAATAAATCTTACTTTTTATTATTATTTAAAGGCTGTTGTTCTTATTTGTTACCTTCTTTATTTTACTAATTAGATTTATCCTAATTACTAACTAAATTATCCATTTTATTTTTCTCAGCATCATCTTTCATTTATTCCTTTGGAGGTATTTTTGTGTTTTTAGCATTCTAATTTACATCTTTTTTATTTAGAAGATGATTTTCATTACTATTTTAATGGGTAATACTCAAAGGAGAAATATTTTCTTCAGTTCCTAAGTTTTCTGGTGGGGTAGATAAAATTAGGAATCTACCATCTACAAAATCAATAGTCTATTTTTATTAGATACATTAAAAGTGGCCTGCTTTTACATCAAAATCAAAATCAAGAGGATTAAATAAAGAAGTTCTATTTTTTAAATTTTCAGCAGAGTTATATTCTTTAACGATAATAATTTATTTAGTATTTATTCTCTAATTTAGATATTATTCGTTGGTCAATAGATGATTATTTCCAATAAATTTAGGTTTCTAATTATTTTACTAATTTTTCTTCTTCTTTTTATCATTTACTGAATAAGAATATTAATCTTTTAAAGTTTTTTGCTATTTAGTTGTTATAATATTTGTACTTCCATAGAAATTTTCTCCTTATTTTTGCAAATTATTATTGACAACAAACTTTTTATCTTTCTTGTGCTATTTTATTTGATAATCCTTTTCATTTTATATTCTTAAATTATGCAAATCATTTTAAAATTAGGATTAATTAATCATCATCTATCCTTGCAAAGAGTTACTTCTGTGTTTTTTACTCATTTTTTATTCATTACTAATAGCTTAAGATTCAGATAAAAGCAATTAACCAGATTATTATTTTGAGCTAATTCCCTTTATTTCAGAAAAAGCTTAGTTTTTTATATCTGAATCTTATGAATTTGTAGATACCTTAGCCTTTTAGTTGTAGACGTTAAATATAGCCTAAAGAATAAATCTCAATATAGCAAGAACAAAAATGAAAATAGCAATAGCAAAATCTGCATTATAATATTCTCTTCTTAAATTTGAAATTAATAGATTTGTTTAGCTATCTGAGCATGCTGCTTCATCCATATCATTAATCTTAGAATATCCATAGAGGGCAGTTCCAAATAAAATACATATTAAAATTAATTATGCAAAAAGTAAAAGAATCAGACCTGTAGTAAAAAGTGCTTTAAGCTTAGTCTATGATTACTTAGTCTAATTATTTGCTTCAAAGTCTTTCAAAGTTTTGTAAATAACAAACACAAAGATTGCCATAACAATAAAATTTATAACTAAAGTAGCTAGCCATATTCTGTTAAAAGCAGTTATGCCATCTTTCAAATCATAAAAGGTATTCATATGTTTTGTTTTGCATTCTCCTGCTTATTTCCATGGAATGTATTTTTGTTAAAGCAAATAGTATTTGAAATTAGGATCATTAGGATAGTTTGGTAAATTAGTTATTTGAGAATAAAGACCATTTGCTTAAAGATAAGATTATTCAGTAGCAGAAGACACAATATTAAAACGATTATCTATTTAAGCAACGCTACATTAAGATTTTGACTATTTGTACAAAATATATTAAGTACTGGTAGATTACGAATAGAATTAATCAAGATAGTATTTACACATAGAAGAACCTTATGATATATAGAGATCAGTTAAGAAAGAGCTATTCTGAGGAGATTAAGAGGAAAAATAGAAATTAAGAGTTCCTATTTAATTATATGTGACATCTTATTATAAAACCTCAACAGATTTTACAGGACAGCTTTTATCCGTGGGTACACAAAATCCATATAATGAATTATTTGAAGAGTCACCACACTATTTATAATTTGTTGAATCACAATTAGAATCTCTATAAGTAAATCCTTTCATTTTCTCAACACAAAGATTGTATACATTTGAATTTTCAGTCCATTTTGAAAGTACTTATGATACTATTGGCTGTACTTGCACACAACCACCTGAAAGCTACTCAGAAGAGCAAATTCCTTTTGAAACATTCGGTTACTTATATTAACTGCTTGCTCCTAAGCAATTACAACCTGAATAGGTACCTTCAAATTGATAATTTATGAGTTAGGAAGAGCAACTAGCTTATGAAGTTATTTAAGTTATAGGAGATAAAGACCAATTGTAGATAACATAATCATAGTCTTTAGGTAATTCTGCTAGATAAAAATATACAATTAAGCTTGTGATAGCAATTAATGTTGATATTGTTCCTAATATAGCTAACTATATAAATATACACTTCGTAAAACCTTATGTCTATTGCTTATTTTATAATGGCTATTGCTTATACTTATCTTGATCATCAATTTTAGGTGAAGCATGATCATTTTGTTATATATCATCTTTTTCTTATTGGTTATTTTATTCTATATCAGAAGGATCTCTCTAATACTAATTTAGGTTTTCAAAGCTTATATTATTAATTTCAATTTAATTATTGTCTTATGAGGGTATCTATTGAACTCTAATACTCATCGAAGTATGAAAATGGAATATAATTAGTCAATAGATAGTGTAAAGTAATTGAATGATTAGTTAATAATATCTTAAGAAAGTAGTCGAATCCTTTAATTAATTAAAAACAAGTTTTCTTAATTCTTGTTGAAAATATTTTTGTTTCAGGTTTTTTAATTAGATAATCTTAATAAAATTAATTACTAACCAAACAATTTATATTGCTTGTTTGTAGATATTCGAATTAAGACTCCCCTGTAAAAAACCTTTTGAATAATTGATGGTTGTGTATTAATTAAAATTTGTACTATTATTCATTTATTTTTATAAAGAATTTTGCATAAATATAAAAATTTACTGTAATCTATCTATACAATAAAATTAAATATCTTACAGTATAATATTTTTAGATCTTTTCAAAAGTAAGTAAGTAAGTAAGCCCTTCAAAGACAAAATATTTCTTGAGTGTTTGGAATTTTAAATCATTACACATTTTATCAATTTATTCAAGCCTAGATATTTTCAAATAATCATCAAGAAAAAAAATAATAGATTTTAGTGTTTTAGATCTAATCAGTTTGATTCATTCATTAGTTGCTATAAAATTCTTCAATAAATAAATAACTAATGATGTATTAGAAATATGACAAATTTATTTTTATAAAAATAAATTTTAAAAAAATATTGTTTAAAAATTTTATTATGAATAATTACAATACCATGTCGTGATTAATTTATTTCTGACTACTATCTTCTAATTTTAATATATTTTATAAAAAAGAAATATTTTTAAAAATTTTATGAAAAGATTCCTCGAAAAAACTTTGTAACAAGAGTAGATTAATTGATTTGCTTCATTAAATAATAATATTATTACAAAACCTGAACTATTTTGATAAAATTCTATCAATTATCAAATTAATATTTTTTGAAAGAATTTGTGGATTTTTTTTTGTTCATTGAATTTTGTTATTAATTAAATCGAAAGAAGGAAGTAATTTGAATAATTGTATTTCCTTTCAATTTTGTTTTTAAATAGCAAGCAATCAATACTAAAATAGATTTTCTTCTTTTTTACATTTTATTGGTGAAAATTTTTTTTAACTAAATTTAGATTAAACTCTTCAATTTGGCTATTGTATCTTCTAGATGTTTCAATTAAAACCACAATAAATATATTAAACTAAGATTACAAATCTAAAATTTCAATCAGTTTTACTAATCTCCTATTATTATGAAAAGACTGATATTTTCGTATTTGTAAATCAGTGATTTAATTTATTGACTGATTTTGTATGATTTAATAAAAATCCTCTAAAATATCAAAATTATGGAGAAACACAATTCTTTGATTTTAATTTGATATTGTTAAAAATACAAAACCAGATATTACTTCTTTCAATCCACAATATTTATCTATTTATCCTTATATTACAAATACTAAAATACTAGAAACTTAACTATGTAAATTCATTAATAAACATCAATTACTATTTTTCCACCTTCAATTCTGCATAATTTTTAAAGGAGGGGTTTTAATTGTAATATTTATTAACCTTGGTTCATTAGTGAGTTTAAAATTATTTTTTACCTTCAATAAGAAATACTTAATTAGATCCTCTTCTTATTTAGAAATTATTATGTTTCTTCATTTTACTTTCATTTTTCTAAGAATTTCTAAATAACTTTTGTATTTGATTTTAAGCTAAAAAATAATTCTAATCACAATAGATCTTTTTAGTAAAAAATAAAGAAAATAAACCATCATTTAAATTTACTCTTTTTGAAACATAAGATAACCAAAAAAAAATTGAAATTTAAACCAAAAAATAATAAAACTCAGCTTAAAATTCAATATATACATAAAGCCACAAATTAGTTAAGAAATAAATAAAATAGTTGATGAAATTTAAAGAATAGTAGATATAATGTATTATTATCATAATAGTAATTTCTAATTAGTAAATTAATGATTTGTTTATAATTCGTCATCTCAATAATCTATGAAACAGTATAATTATAGTTATTAATAATTGAGATAAATCAAAACAAATTCTGATTTTAGAATGGAAGTAAATATAAAAATAATAATTAATTTTTGGTTGAAGGATTTATACGCTCTCTTTTTAGAAATCTCAACTGAATTTTACTAAGTTATTTCTAAGCCTTTTTTAAAATAATTATTTTATTAAAGGTTCACATAGTTATAATTTAAATGACAAATAACAAGTCAAATACCAATATCAAAATAAATTTTATTTTGATTTGTACTTAAATTTTAAAATAATTTTTTAAAATGATAGTCTTTTATTTTTAAATTTATTATTTTTTGAATAAAATAAAAAAAGCATTAAGCCAAAATAATATTTTTTTTAAATTAATTTTAGTTCCTAAAATCAAGTTAAACATTTTTAAGTAAAAATAATTTTATGTCATATCATTATCAAAAATAATAAATTTGAATAATAAATATTTAACAATAGATTAGTTTCAATCAATTCATTTAAAATAACAAATTATCTTTTGAAAAACACTGTAAATATTTTTGCAAAATTTTAAAATAAAAAGTTAAGTGTTGAAATTAAATTATTTATAAAAATAATAATTAAATCTTTCTATTTTTTTATTTTGGAAAAAAAATATGGCTAAAAAGAAATTTTTAGAAAATTAGAAATAATTTGTTTATTATTATTTAGTTTCCTGATCAATTAAATTTGGAATCTTCCAAGACAATTTATAAAGAAAAAGAGTCTACTAAGATTGCTTAAATAATAAATGTAGTGAAAAACAAAAGATACCAGACAAAGTTTGAGCTTCAATTTAACTTAAAATAGTTTTTAGTAGAATGATGAGTTTTCATTTTAGGATGAATTTAGCAATTATCTTTAAAATAAAATCCATTTTATGAAATAGAATTTCCTAAAGTGAATGTTTAAAATCTAGAAATTTTTTGATTATTATTTTTGATAAATAAATACAAATCTTGAGGTAAATAATCTCTTTATAATTTGATAAGTATATCAAAAATTTAATTCATAAAAATTTATAAACTAATGAGACTGTTTAAATAACTAGCCTATTCAGCTCATAAACATTTTATTTTTTCAAAGAATCTAATTTCAAATAGGTCTCCTCTCCTATGCCAAATATCAAAGTCTAAATTTTCTACTACTGAGGCTGTTATTTCATAGAAGTAGCTTGAAGAGTTGAGAAACTATAACTATACTAGCAAAATAGATTCAGATGCTTTAATGAAAAGGTTTTAGGAAAACATAGAGAATATTGATAACTCTGATTTAGTCAACTAATTTTGTGTTTATTTTATTTAGTAGTTTGAAAATAGGGTTGAAACAAAAAAAGCTATTCAGGTATGTGATTATGCTATAGATAGAAATCATTATAAATAGAAGAGCCATTCTCCTACCACACTAATGTATTTTTTAGGTTAGAAAATTCTTCTAAAATATGAGCAAGGAGATATAAATGATATGAATAAATTGGCAGATTAACTCTATGCTTTGTATTTATTTACAAAAGAGATTTTAGATTCAACAACTAGGATAAAATATCAAAGTTATTTAGCTGAAACTATGGCAAAAGTCAATTTGGTAGAACATGCTGAAAGATATCTTAAAGGTACAGTAGATTCTTTATAAAATGATGAGAGTATTGATCTATCATGGGGTGAGGTTTATGATTTATATTATATCCACTTTGGATGCTACTTCCTCTAATAAAAATATGAGCAAGCTCTTCATTATGGTTTAGTTGCTTATTAGATGATGAAAGGAAACCCTTTTGTAAGCCCTTCCTTTATTCTTTTAGGAATATATTAATGCCTTAAATCTATTAATAATTAATTGGGGTAACAATAAGTGTTATTAGAATTACTAAAATACCCCTAAGATGGAATCAATATTGCTAATATAGATCATCTAGTTTTTGTCCCATTTAAAAAGAAATAAAAAAATTTATCATCATCTGGTCTGCTCTTAACATAACAGAAAAATGAGGATGCTGAGAAAATACAAAAAAGAAATTTTAAAGAGCAGCTCATTCAAGATTTCAATTATGCAAATTTTCCTCTTGTGAATATTTTAAAACAAAAAAGCAGCCATTTAAGTGATAAAATATGGAATGAAAAAGAGGACAAGGGAAGATTTTTCATAGAAGAAAATAAATATGAAGAAGGTATAGAATATTACAAAAATATACTGACAAGACTAGATAGATTTAGAGATTAAGAAAAAATTGTTTAAGTATCTGATAGACTTGCCTTTCTCTATGGATAAATTGAAGAATATGATAAAGCACTAGAATTATCTTTAGAAGCGCATTAAAAGCTACTGTAAATACGTAATAATACTTTAATGAAAGACAACATGACACTATAGAATATGCTTTACATTAAATTTTTTTATTATTGCAAGAATGACTATGCTAGAAGTGTGGAATGGGGTAAAAAGTGGCATTCTTATTGTATTTAGTACAATATATTTGATATTTATGATGACTTTATTGTGGAAAATTTATTTTCACAAGCATCTTCTTTGATTTAGTTAAATTTATAGGAAGAAGCTCTTGAGTACTGTAAGTTTATTAAATAATATTTAGAGAAATTTAATAGCTAAGAGATGCTAAGAGCTCTACATGGCATGCTTTTTAACATCTATTCAGATATGAATAAATTACCTGAAGCCCTCCAAAATGGTTCAGTAGTTATTGATTACTATTGTAAAAATATAAAAAATCTTTCGAAAAGAGAAAAGAATATGCTATATTAGAGTGTTGTTAAATGCTGTAAGTTTGCTTAAGAATTGCAGGATGAATAAAATATTTACAAGTATGGAAAATTATACTTATAATTGAGAAAAGATGAAGAATAAGAGTTTGATAACATAGACTTTAGAATAAAATTAAAATATTCAATTATTTCATCAATGGTTTCTAAAAAGTAATATAAAGAGGCCCAATAAATGATTAGTTAACTTTAAGAACTTATCAAATAAGCTCCTCATTTATCTTATTATAAAATTAAAATCCTTCTTACTTAGTTTAAAATGTCTTAAAAATAATTAAAATATCAAGATGCAGAAAAATATATTAAAGAAGCAGAAAATATTATAGAAGATAGTAACAATGAAGAAGTAAAATGTATTAAAGATGATCAAAATATTTTGGAGAGTTTGAAATTAGAAATATATTTAAATAAAACCTTAATCCATTATAATAAATGTGAATTTAACTAATCAATTAAATACATTGAAAAATATGCATAAATTTATTAAAGATTAAGATAAAGAATGAATTCTAAAGTAGTAGAAATTTTAAAAACACTCTATAAAAAATAGGAGTATAAATAAATCATTAAATAACTTATATTAACTAACAATATATCATTCGATTCCTGAAAATAAAAAATACATATTTACTTTTACATAAATAAATGTTTAATCTAATTAATTATTTTTCAATAGAGATTTTAAAAGCAAGCAAAATCTAATAATTAATAAATAATCGTTTTTATGAATCTAAGTTATTTAAGTTTTTAAATAACCAAAAATTTAATATTTTATTTTTTTTAAATTTTGTTAAAAATTAATAAAATTTTAAAATAAAAAATATATTTTAAAGATTTTTTTGTATTTAAGTAAATCTATATTTTCAAATTTTTACAATAACCAATCAATAAGAGTAGACTTGAAACAATAGTTTATTTTTTTAAATCAATTTACAAACAGAAAATTCATATTTTTTCTAAATAAAAATCTTTATTTTATTGAATAATTATAAATTAAATTAGAACATATCTTTTAGATTAATTTGCATCTTTAAAATAAATCAAACAAATGAATATTTTATAAAAAGGGAGATAATTGACAAAGTTTTTGAAGACTCCATTCTTTAAAAATTTACCGAGGTCATCTAGCTTTATTAATAGCACTCCTATAGCCAGTAGTATTTTTAAATAGTCAGCAAGTTTATTTCAAGCAAGATAGTACTATTTTTCTTAGACAGTAGAATTTTAGGAGAAAGATTTTATTACATTGATTGAGTAAAATCAAAAATAAAACATAGACTCTTCTTCGCTTTTTAATCAGTTCAATGAAAAAATAAGCAAAGTCAAAGACATAAGTTTGATCATTGATATTTGCTAATACTATTAGAGTACTTTCAACAAGAGGTTAGAAAATGAAAAGGCAATTTTTGTAAACGAAATAGCTTTAGAAATAATGGTTAAAGTAAATTAGGGCCAACTTAATAATTATATAGGATACTTAAAATTGCAATAAATGAAATTATTTTATGAAATGGGTAATTTCTATGAGACTGAGCAAATAGCTAAATCTATCTTTGAAGAATTTAAGGAGTAGAAAGATAATACCTAAGCTATTAGTCTAATTAACGAAATTGCTATTTAGATGATAGATGTTAAATAATTTTTAGTTGCTCATGATATTCTAAAAATTGTAGTAGATCAATATGAAAAAACTAATTAAAAAAGTTATGAAGATGCAGACTTCTATGAAATATCTTTCCTGTACAGCAGCTGTTGCTATATCCTAGGTAGATTTGACGAAGCAGCTAAATATGCTATGCTTTGTTACTAAATAATCTAGAAAAACGATTTTCCAGTAGACAAACCTTATAACTGCTTAGTTATATCTTATATATGCTATAAATAGCTCAATAATTAAAATGATTTGAAAACAATTCTTGAAGAAATAAAAAAGTATCCAAATGTAGAAATTGAAAATCATAACTATTAAAACTTTTAACTTTTCTCAGGTCTACAAAGAGAAAGCTAGTTTTCATAAGAATACACTTCAGTTAAATAATAAGAAGAACAATAGCTTAAGGAAGCTGTAAAAAATGGTAAAGCTCTTATTTGGAATGAAAAGGAAGAGGAAAAAGCTTTATAGCTCTTAAAAACTTAGAAATTTGATGAGGGTTTAGCTTTCTTAGGATAATTGCTTGAAAAAGTAGACAGTAAGTAAGATTGGCTTTAAGTTGCAAATATTAAGGAGAGGTAATCTGAATTTTATAGACAAAAAAATTAAATAGATAAATCAATAGAAATCTCTTTAGAAGTCAATAAATTGCTTCTTGAAAACAGAAATCAACTTTTGCTTTAAGATTCAATAACTCTGTTGAATTTGAATCATTTAAAGAATCTTTATTTTGTCAAAAAGGATTATGAAAAATCTGTTAATTGGGGAAGAAAATGGACACATTATTGCTTTTAGTATAGTTGTTTTACTGTCTTTGATATTTAAGTTCTTAACAGTTTGTTTTTCCACATCGATTCACTTAAACACTTACAAAAGTATTAAGAAGCATTGAGTTACACTTACCATATCTAAAGATATTTGTATAGTGTCTAGATAGATCATTCTAATCTATACAAGTCTGTACTTTAACTTTCTATGGAACAATTTGAGCTTTATAATGTTTTAAAGAATTTAAATGAATCTTGCTTGCTTGCCAAGAGAGTATGTGAAATGATTAGACCTCTTAAAGATCAACTAAAAGATTTGTATCACCTCTACATAAAAAGGGCAACTGCCTTATGCTTTGAATTAAATGACACTCAGGGAAAAGATAAATATGGACAAGAGTTTATATAAATCTAAAAAAATATCTAAAAGACTGCTGATGATCAGATTCTTTTATTAGAAGTCAATCTTTACTTTACAGCAAAGTATCTTGATACTAATAAATTCTAAGAAGCAGAAAAATTGAATTTAGAAAATATCAATATACTTAAGACATGCAAATATCCTGAAATGAAATTCTAAGTTTACATGATCTAAGCCATGATTGATGCTCAATACAATAGATTAGATAAGATAGAAGCTTCCTATAAGTAAATTGATGACTTACTTCAAGGAGATTTAAGTGGTAATAAGCTCTCACTAGAGATTCACTCTTAAGTATACCAAAAAGCTAAATGTGAATTATACTTTTAGATAAAAGACTATCAAACTTGCTTAACTTTAATCAGTCAATTTATTTCAGAAAATACTGACAAAAAGCTTCTGAAATAATTTGCTAGTTATTTAAATGAAATAAAGAAGAACTAATAATTGCAATAAAAGTGTGAAGAAATAATTCAGAAGTACAAATTAGACTCCATTAATTGATAAATTTATAACATCTAAACTATTTTATTTCTATCTCTTGTATTAAAGGATAAGTTATCCAAATAATTAAGTTTATTTTGTTTACTTTATTTTCATTTTCTTACATTATAATTAATTAAGTCTTTTATTCTTTTAAGTTAATTTGTTTTTAATGTTTTTATTACCTTAATTAACTTCTATTCTAGAATATTTATTCAACAAATTATGTTATTGTTTGATAGGTTAATTATATATTATTTACTCATGATTTCTAATAATAAATCTAGTTAACAAAATTATTAATTTTTAGTTAATAATTAGAAAAAATGCTATGCTTATCTTTGAGAAGTTTTCTTTTTTGATTTGTATTTACTATCTGGTTTATAATATCATACTAAGCACTTTAAATAGATTTAAAATTCAAATATTGTTAATAAAATCAATAATTATTTATTTAATCTACTAAGTTATGTAAATTTAAAATATTTATTAGATATTTGTAAAAATAATTTGCACATCAAATCTTTTATCTTTGTATTTTATCTATTTAATTTAAAATTTTTATATGAAAAAAGCATGAAAATAATCAATCTAAATTAAAAATATCTAAAACTAGTCCCTGATGGATAAATAATTTTGATAGCTTTTAAAAGTTCATTTTTTAATTGTTTAATAATCGTTTTGAGATGAGAAGAAAGTTCAAGAAATTATCATAATTTTTTTGTTTTTAGAAATTTTATTTTTTGATTGGTATTAATTTATAATAATTGTCTAAGAATTAATCTTAAGGCAACATCTAGTAGATATTATTAATTAAATCAATATCTATTATCAACAAAAAGAAGATTCTATTTCAATATAAATTAAGAAATGAATTTCTTTCAAAATGCTGTTTAACTTATGCTAAGAAACAAACTTTAACTGAGCAAACCTAAATAGCCATTTTCTTACAATTTCAAACCAAGATTTTACTTTTGTAGTAATAATATTTCTCAAGAAAAGATAGAGAATATGCTAAAGTAAATAAATAATTATAATTCAATCTAAATTATGGAAGAATATAGAAATTATGCTTAAGTAGCAAGCAATTTTACTAGGTTTATGGAAATAAGTAACCAATTTTTGAAGTAAATGAAAGGAAGAGAAGAGTAATAAAAGGCCCTAGAGATATGCGATGTTGTTGTTTAATCTTGCTAGACAAAATTTACTTAGAATAATGAAAATCCATACATGTTTTTTAAGGGATAATAAGCTGTGCTAAACTATAAACTGAATAAAAATGAAGAAAGTAATAAAATAGCAGAGAGTCTCTATTAAGATTTTAGTTCTTAAATAAGTAAATTGAAGACTTACTATTTAGTATTGAGTGCAAAATATTTATTGGAAGTTATGGCTTAAATAAAAAATATTGAAATATCAAAAAAGCTTTTGAATGACATATAAAACTTACTTGCTGAAGATAATTGGTAGTCTCTCTCATCTTAATCAATATTTGATATTTATTATCTACATTTTGGAATATATTATTTGGATCAAAGCTTTTCTGAAGCTGCAGAATGGGGGTGGAAATCTTATCAGTAGCTTACTAAATTAAATAATTCAAATTTTCGTCCTGAATACATTCTAACTGGTATCTATATTTGTTATCATAAATTAAACCAAAAGGATAAATGTGAAGAAGCTTTTATTGAAATACAAAAGTATAGTAAGATAACTAAAGATTATTTAGATTAACTTGATGAATCATTTATCTAGCCTTTTGATGTTGAACCATTAGAGGAGAAAGAAAAAAAGTTTTCCAAAAATAAATAATAAAATTAAAATGAGAAATCATCTTAAAATTAAGAAAATCAAAAAAGTGAAAATGAGCAATAAAAAGCAAAAGAAAAAGAACATTAAAATAACTTGAAAGATGAAGACAAAGGAAATTATTTTATTTAAAATAAACTTTTTAAAGAAGGGATAACATATTATAAAAATTAGTTATAAAAATTAGATGCTGAAAAAAATACATTAAAATATGTATTTGTCCAAGATCGTATTGCCTATCTATATAGCGAATGTTAAGATTTCACAAAAGCAATTAGTTTATGTTTGAAATCTCACTCTATGCTATTGAAGTTGTAGGATAATAAATTAGTTTCTAATTATGAAACATTTTAGAATCTATCATATATTAAAACTATTTATGAAAAAAATAATGAAATAGAAAACGCTATTTAATGGGGATAAAAATGGAATGATTACTGCTAATTATATTCTTTATTTGATAAATAGAGTGAAGTCATTGAGAGTAATATGCTATCTTATGCTAATATTCTTAGCAGAGCTGGAAAGTTGAATGAGGCTTTAATGTATTGCCAGACTATTATTTAATACTTGCAAAAATTCCCTAATAATAAAGACATGCTAAAATTTGGTTTAAATTAATTATTATATTCTTTAAGTTAGTAAGCTCATAATCTCTAAGGTTAAAAAGAAGCAGCTATCTCTTTGTGTGATCTATCAAGAAATATAATGAAGAGAGATAAAGAATATAAAGCCTATTATTTTTTAATGCTGAAGGAATCAATAAATTTATCTCTCATGGTTGATGATTATAAAAATTTTATGAAGTATGGTGAGGAGTATTTAAATGTAAGAGATGAGTTTGAAGAAAAAGAAGAAGAACTAGACAGTGCTATTAAAATTATGTTTGATATAAGCTAGCAATTAGTATCAAAGAATTTTAATATTTAAGCTATTGAAGTCCTTTAAAAAGCACTTAGCCTCTCAAAAAGAGCTCCTATAGATTAAAATTAAATTCAAATGAATCTTTTACTAACAACTTTATACATTTTATAGAATAAAATTGAAGAGGCTGAACAATATCTAGAATAAGCTGTATATCTTTACAAAACTTATTTTGCCTCTTTGTCAAACTAACAAACATTAGAAATCGATATAGTTAAAATACAGGCTATTATTTAATATCATAAAGGAAATAACAATGAGTGCCTAAATTTAATAGAAAAGTATCTGTCAATCATAGCTGAGGAAGAAAATAGTGAAATCTATGAAGATATTATCATCATATTAAGCAATCTGTCTAACATAAGTGAGCATGAATCAAGAGTTAAATAAATTATTTAGAAATATAGTTTTCAACTAAATTGATTAAGATACACATTATTTTTATTTTATATCTTTTAAGCAAAATATTTCAAAAAAAATCTAGATTTTTTATTTTTTTATGTTAAAATACAATCTCTTATTTAATATTTTATAAAAAATAACAATAAATGATAAGATTTAATAGAAAAGTAATTAAACTTTTGCTTCTCAAGAAAAATTTTTAATGCATGGAGATACATACTATCATTTATTTGTTTGTTAACTTACTTATTTTGTATTGCCTTAAAAGAGATTGATTCATAGGTAGGTAGGTAGATAGATAGATAGAGGATATTAAAATTATTTTTCTTGTTTTTATTTGAGATCTTTTTAATAGTTTTATTTAGTGTTAAATAAATAATATGGAAACATAGATAGTTTCAAACAAACTAGATAGATTGATTGTTAAATAAAATTTTGTTTATTTTTCTTGTTTTTTTTATTTATTATTCAAAAATATTTCAAAGAATGAAAATTTAATTTCAATTTAGCTAGAAAAAAAATTGTGTTTAAAATAAAAATATGTTGCCACAGCAAATTATAATTTATATCGAGATAACATTTTTGTTTATTCAATTTAAAGTTTTAATGATTATTTGATGTCAATTAGTTATTTTTTATTTAATTTAAAGGCCTATTTTTATTACAAGTGTTTCAATCTGGGACTTTGATATTAATAAGAAATGCAGATCCAAATAGTAAAAAGAGAGAATTTAAAATTGTAATAATAAACAGGTAGGTGATTTGAACATTAAAAATTATTTTAATAAAAAGTATAAAAAGTACAAACAATATATAATTTGTAATTCAAATAGATTCTAATCATTTAAAATATAAATTTTTTTAATATTGTTATCAAGCACAAAGAGGGCACCTGACTTAATCTCTGATTCTACCACTCATTTTAGGGTAATCAGGTCTTTCTTCAGTTTGTCTTTGATTTTGATTTTGGTTTGGCTATTAGGTTTATTTTTATTATTGCGTGTTTTATTGTTAAGTTTGTTGGGTCTAGCCATTATTAAGATTAAGTTTTAACATTAGTTATTCAATTTAATGAGCTTATTATTAATTGATTTACTCTAAATGTTTAATTTAGCTGGAGAGTTAATTATTTATTTATTCTTATCTCTAAATATCTACTTCATGCTAGTAAATTATTTAATTATCAAACTCTGTTTATTGAGAGATTCTTTAATTAAAGCCGTTTCTTAAGGTATTCAATGCAAAGTGGTTGTTGTTAGATTGTGTAAGGAGATAATGATATCTTCCTTTTAGATCATGAATTCTTATCATTTAGTATACGGTTAAAGAAACAAGTGTAAGACAAAGTAAAACTCCAAAGATGATTAAAACTTTCTTTTTGCTAGTTCTACTTTTGACATTTTCATATTTATTACATGACTTTTCTTTTATTTCTTTAAAGAGCTTTTTTGTTTGGTTGCACTTATACAGAGAAATATATGTAACAATATTTGCTAAGCCAATAATCAAAATTTGAATCCAGATATCGTTAAGGAAGCTCAATTAGCGAGAGAATAAGACATTCATAATCAAGCTGTTAACTCCAATAAAGTAGAGAATATTTAGCTTTTTATCATTACTTTTTGGATTTTCTTGTTATTGTTATTATTATTATTATTATTATTATTGATTTTGCTATTAGTTAGAATTCTAGGGGTCTTAAATTTTTTCATGGCTATTGTTATCAGGATTAGGAGAAGCTATTTCTGCTTCCATTTTAGCACTTTCTTAAGATTACTTAGCATTTATGACATCCTCGTTATGGATTTATTAGAAATCTTCTAAACTTTGGCTATCGTTTTAGAGGCGAGAATTCTCTTGATTTGAAGAAGCAGCTTTAAGATCGTTTTTTTGTAATTCAAAGTTCATTTTTCTTATTATTATTTTTTGATAATTTTTGTAATATCTTTTTTTTTATTTATTTTTAATTATAATTTTTGGGGATTATTCAGGAGAAATATTTAAATACTAAAAAACAAAATTTTATTTAAAAACGTGGGAAGATTTCATAAATTGATTGATATTTGAGAATTATTTATAAAATATTGTTTCTACTTAATAAATGAATTATACGTGTAAATCAATATTTAAATTTGTTAAGAAACCAGATATTCAAATTATGTGTTTTATTATTATTAACTAATCTCAGACTGACTGGCCAAAATCTAATCAAATAGACAAAATAGATAGATCATAAATGACTCTTTTGTAGAAAATTTGTTTAGTTATTTCGGTTATTATCTAAATGCATATAATAATTTAAATTTATAATAAATAATATTTATCCTATTATAATTTATTTAAAAAACATTTCTTGAAATTTAAAATTTATTTTTAAAATGCTTTCTCAATGAAATATATTTAAAAGATTTACATGATTAAAAAGTATAATAGATCAATTTTGTTTCTAGGCAAATCTTCGAAAATTTAATTTATTATTATAATCAGAAAAATTTTGAATTTTTCTATTTTAGCTTGAAATTGAAACATACTCTCAACCACTAAAAATATAAGCAGAAAGTATCAATATAAATTTTAATAATTAGGGAGATAAAATTTTCTCCAAAATTTTAATTCGAACAAAAACAATAAACAAACAATGAACTCAATAAGTAATCATTATTTGAAAATATCATGTCAATTAATATCTTTATTTATTTCATTATTTAATATTGATAGTGATAAAGATTTCCTAATATTATTCTATTATTGCTTAATAAATTTTAAAAATAAATTATGGAAACAAAATAATTTGTGTTTATACTGTTTGAAATTTATTTTTGATCAAATTTACTTTGAATTGAGTTATTTAGTGTATTAATAAAGATGGAAATTAAATTTCTAGATCTATTCAATTAAAAAGTAATCACAAAATATATATTATTACATAAGTTTTTAACTATAATTTTTTTAATTTTGAAAATATTTTTTGAAGTTGGTTGGTTGGTTGTTTAAATCATGACTATGATAATAGTTGATTCAATTATTTAAATTATTCATTTAAGAAATTCAATCTAGAGTCTTTGAATTCCTTTTTAAAGTATTATTCTTATTCATTCTATTTTTAGGAGATTTATTACTTTTATTCAAATTAAAGACTGTTTTATTATCCTTATTTGTGTTATGAAGGCTGTTATTTTTATTATTGTTATTGCTATTATTATTAATTCTAATTCTTATTTGGCTTTTAATTTAAATGGAAAGGGCGAATGTATCTATATTGATGGGTATGTTTTTTAACCTTCTCTTCAAATGCTTTTTTATATTCATTTAAATAATTGTTATACTATTTTATCATTTCATTTTACTATTGTTGTTGCTGTTTAAGTTATTTTTACTTTAGTTCTTATTCAACTTTTTCTCTCTACTAATTATGCTATTGTTGAATTTTTTCTAGTTATTCTTAGATTATTCTATCCTAAATATTTTTTTGTTATTAATTGATATTCTTTTAAGATAGTTGATAATCTATTTGTTGTTGTAGTTATTATATCAATCTCTCTTTTTGTTAGTATTATTCACTTAATTGTCTCAGTTTTTATTAGTATTGGTTTGCTTATGAGGATAAACTGTTGAATTAGTGGTAAAGATTTTATTTGATATTATTTGTCCTTTAGTTTTATTGAGTTACACCCTCAAGTAATGTATTTAATTAATATATATGATGTTAGTTCAATTTATCTAACTAAATATTTTAATATTTACTAATTTTGTTATTCAGGTGGATATTAGCGAATAAAAGAAAAGTTATCACTACTACCAAAAGACCTATCAATATTTTTTCTTTGGTTATTTATCTTTTGCTACCACTGCAAACTTATTTAACTAATTCTTAGCTCTTGTTGTAATATTTTAAGAACTAATTTTTCCTATATAAAGCTATGTAGGTTATAAGGTTTATTTAAATAATGACTAAACATTTTTGTAATTAGTTAAATATCCCTAAATTATTTACTAAATTTAGAGCTAAGCTATTCATTCCTATGAAGTAAAGTGTGTTAAGTTGTAATTAATGACTTTCTTTTTCAATTTTTTCTTTGTTAAGTTACTATTAACCATCAGCATATTAATGTTAGTTGTTATTATGATTGTCTTAGTTTTCTTTCCCTTCAGTTTCTTTCTTTTGTGGTGATTCAGTATTAGAGACTTAGTTTTGGTTATTAATTTCTTGTTAAACCACTTCATCCTCTAAAACTTATTATTTATTAAGTAAAGTAATGTTTTCAATTTCCATTTTTAGTATTTTTTGTGAATTAGATTAATTTTTAGTTTGATTATTTTATTTGTTTTTATTTTTTATAGAATTATTATATTCTTTTTTATCGATATTTAAAAAGAGTTTAAAACACGTGTTAGTTTTAAATTTTAATATAAAATTTTTAATAGTCACTACTACAGACTCTTTAGCATTTAAATAATTTTTGGTTTTAAACGTGTAATCAACTTAATTAAGAATTTAATTAATTATTGTCTATTTTTTTATGTAAGTTACTAGACAAATCAAAAAAGCTTATCCATAAGAAAAATCTAATCAAAAAAAAAAATGTATTTAAAAATCCAATAATTTTACAAAAGTATTTTAAAATTTAGCATAATAAAATAGATGTAAACATAAAATAAATTTAATAAAAAATAATTAAAAAAGTGATAAATTTTTATCATAAAATTAAATAAAATTTAAAAAACTAAGAAATGCTTTAAATATTTCTAATTCAACATTCTAATGAATCAAAATTTTCCTTTTAAGTTTTTGAAATGTTGAATTTTAAAAGTAATTTAGTTCAAAATTAAACTTTAAGCAATATGAAAATTTTATACTTATTTATGGCTATTAAAATGTAATTAGGGCATATTTTGATCTAAATTAATATCAATTGTCGAATTATTGTTTATAAAGATTGCGTATTAAATATTGATTATTATTTCTTCTCTAAAAATAAAAATTTCTTATTAAATTACTCTTTATTTTAATTAGCTAATGTTAGATTTAGTTTTAGATCATAAAATTTAGGTACTTTATTCTAATTAATATCATTTATGAGTATTATGAGTAATTAATTTAAAGATTTTATTGATTGGATGTAGAAAAGTATTGACCATAAACAGTTAAAAAAGATATAATATTAATTTACTATTTTATATCAAACAAAAATTTTATTGATTAATTATTTACTTGTTTTTTTAAATTAAATTGCCAAATATATATTGCTAGTTGACTGACACATTTTTTTTAAATAGCTAGCAACTAGATAAGTAATAAAAAATTATAATTTAATTTTAAAATAAATATTTAATGAGTATTGAATCTAAATTTGTTTTCTTTTAAAATTAACTTTGATATTTTATTCTATTTTTTTTATTTTTGACAAAATTTTATTTTAAAAAATAATATTTAAAATGCTATTTTTCATTTTCTAATTTTTAAAATGTAAATTTATTTTTATTTTAGATAAATATTAAATTCAATGAGTAGTTTATTATTTGGAGATTTTTTCTAAATGATTTATTTTTTTAGAGAGTTAGTCAATCATTTTTTATTGTTTCATTAGTTATTCAATTTACTAAGCTTACTCTTTGGTGAATAACTGTAAATTCTCTATTTATTTGGAGATTTAATAATTAATCTATTATTATTTCTAAGTATCTGCTGAGTGATAATAATCTAAGTCTCTTAAGCTGTTTATTTCATAGTGGTCATTTTTAGCTTGAGTATGAACAATATTCTCTTTTTCTTATAGATTGTTAATTCTTATCAATTAGTATATGGTTAAAGAAAGACAAAGTAAAACTCCAAAAAAGATTAAAATTTCCTTTATAGTTGTTCTGCTTTTTACATTTTCACATTGATTACATGTCTTTTATTTTATTAAGTAAAAGAGTTTTCTTGTTTGTTTATGCTTATACAAAGAAATATATGTAATAATATTTACTAAAGTTATAATCAGCATTTGAATCCAAATATTATCAAGAAAGTATAATTAGCAAGAAAATAATATATTTATGAACAATATATTAACTCCAATAAAGTAGAGAGCATTCTACTTATTATCATTTCCTTATGGTTACTCATGGTTTTATTATTGATTTAGTTCTTGGTTAAAATTCTCGGGACTTTAAATTTCTTGATTGTTCTAGAAATCAAGATTAGGAGAAACTATTTTTACTTTTATTTTAGCACATCCTTAAGATTACTTAGCATTTATTACATCCTCACTATGGATTTATTAGAATTCTTCTAAGTTTTGGTTTTCATTTTAGAGGAGACAATTCTCTAGATCTGAGGAAAGATCGTTTTTTTGTAATTCCGAGTCCATTTTTCTAATTATTTTTTTAATATCTTTTTATTTTGTAATTTTTAACTATATTTATATTTTTATTCAAGTGAAATATTTAAACACTAAAAAACAAAATTTTATTTAAAAATGTGGGAAGATGTCATAAATTGATTGATATTTGATAATTATTTGCAAAATATTGTTTCTACTTAATAAATGAATTATACATGTAAATGAATTAGTGAAAGATTCATATTGTGTGTTTTATTATTACTGAATTTCAGAAAAGCCAAAACCTAATTAAATAGATAGAACATCTTTTAGAAATTTGATTTGATAGGCTAAAATCTGGTGAAATAGGCAAATTAGATAATAATTGACTGCTTGCAGATTATGATTGTTATTTTATTTGTGTGATTATTAAAAAAATATTCAACAATTTAGACTAATGGTATATTTTATGATAATTTATTTAAAAATATTTCTTTTAAAATTTTAAATATATTTTTTAAATATTTTCTCATTTTGTTTAAAAAAATGCATGAGTGATAAAATAAATAGAAAATATTTTGAGATTTTGATTGTTTCTAAATAAATAATCAAAAAATATAATTTATAATAATAATTAGAAATTATTTGATTAAATGATTTAAAATTAAAATTATCTCTTTAGCACTAAAAACACAAACTAAAAGTATTAATGTTAAAAATAATATTTTTTAAATAATTAGGGAGAAGACATTTCCTCTTCAATTTAAAATTTTATTTAGAAAAAACAAAACAAAACAATAATGGTAATTAATTTCTTTTTAAACCTCTTAATCCTCTCAAACTTATTATTTATTCATTAAAGCAATGTTTTCGATTTCCATTTTATTAATTTTTAGTTTGGTTATCTTATTTGTTTGATTTTTTATTGAATCATTCTTTTCTTATTGGTATTTAAAAATAATAGCAATTACACATAGATGGATTATATTTAATAAACCTCTTTTTATCATCCTAGCAAAGCTAAATTTCAATTAGAATTCAAAAACCTTAAAGTTTTAAATCATATGCTATGATATATTTATTTTATTTCATATAAAAAAGTGTATGTAATGTAATAAAAATTATTTTTAATTGTTTCCCTATTTGTCATAAATAAAGAAACACAAATGGTACTGAATTTAAATTTTGAATTCTAAGATTGTAAGAAATATTTTTCTTTGTTTTAAATATTTGAATTATTAAATTTAATTATTTAAATTTATTTTTATCTTTCTAATTATTCCTTTTTATTTAAAGAAATAAAAAATATATCGCGTATTAAATAATTAATTCATTTTTCTCAAAGATGATTATGAAAAAATATTAAAGAAAATATATTGATGAATAATAGGAAGAAAATGAAACTGAAAAAGAATTTTTCAAATAAATCTTTTAAAAGAAGAAATCTATTGTTAGATATAAATAAAGGAAGGAGAGTATAAAGAAGTCTTTAGACCATAATAGAACATTCCTCATTATAGGATTTGGTTTAAGCTTTTAGTGGAAATGGAATATTACCGATTCCTGAAAAAGAATGAAATTTTACCTTATTACATATTTATTAATAGATAATAGATTAATTCTATTATTTCTAAATTATTTTAAAAAATTAAACTACAAATAAATTACTCTTGAATCATTTCAATTTATTTTTGATTAAATCAACATTGAATTTGCATAGTGAAATAAAAATTGAAATTTAATTTCCTTATTTTTTCTATTAAAAAAGAATAACAAAATATATTTATAATGTATGTTTTTAACTATAATTTTTTTAATTTTGAAAATATTTTTTGAAGTTGGTTGGCTGGTTATTTTAATCATGATTGTGATAATAGTTGATTCAATTATTTAAATTATTCATTTAAGAAATTCAATCTAGAGTCTTTGAATTCCTTTTTAAAGTATTATTCTTATTCATTCTATTTTTAGGAGATTTATTACTTTTATTCAAATTAAAGACTGTTTTATTATCCTTATTTGTGTTATGAAGGCTGTTATTTTTATTATTGTTATTGCTATTATTATTAATTCTAATTCTTATTTGGCTTTTAATTTAAATGGAAAGGGCGAATGTATCTATATTGATGGGTATGTTTTTTAACCTTCTCTTCAAATGCTTTTTTATATTCATTTAAATAATTGTTATACTATTTTATCATTTCATTTTACTATTGTTGTTGCTGTTTAAGTTATTTTTACTTTAGTTCTTATTCAACTCTTTCTCTCTACTAATTATGCTATTGTTGAATTTTTTCTAGTTATTCTTAGATTATTCTATCCTAAATATTTTTTTGTTATTAATTGATATTCTTTTAAGATAGTTGATAATCTATTTGTTGTTGTAGTTATTATATCAATCTCTCTTTTTGTTAGTATTATTCACTTAATTGTCTCAGTTTTTATTAGTATTGGTTTGCTTATGAGGATAAACTGTTGAATTAGTGGTAAAGATTTTATTTGATATTATTTGTCCTTTAGTTTTATTATGCTACATCCTCAAGTTATGTATTTAATTAATATATATGATGTTAGTTCAATTTATCTAACTAAATATTTTAATATTTACTAATTTTGTTATTCAGGTGGATATTAGTGAATAAAAGAAAAGTTATCACTACTACCAAAAGACCTATCAATATTTTTTCTTTGGTTATTTATCTTTTGCTACCACTGCAAACTTATTTAACCAATTCTTAGCTCTTGTTATAATATTTTAAGAACTAATTTTTCCTATATAAAGCTATGTAGGTTATAAGGTTTATTTAAATAATGACTAAACATTTTTGTAATTAGTTAAATATCCCTAAATTATTTACTAAATTTAGAGCTAAGCTATTCATTCCTATGAAGTAAAGTGTGTTAAGTTGTAATTAATGACTTTCTTTTTCAATTTTTTCTTTGTTAAGTTACTATTAACCATCAGCATATTAATGTTAGTTGTTATTATGATTGTCTTAGTTTTCTTTCCCTTCAGTTTCTTTCTTTTGTGGTGATTCAGTATTAGAGACTTAGTTTTGGTTATTAATTTCTTGTTAAACCACTTCATCCTCTAAAACTTATTATTTATTAAGTAAAGTAATGTTTTCAATTTCCATTTTTAGTATTTTTTGTGAATTAGATTAATTTTTAGTTTGATTATTTTATTTGTTTTTATTTTTTATAGAATTATTATATTCTTTTTTATCGATATTTAAAAAAAGTAGAAAACACGTGTTCGTTTTAAAAATTTTTAATAGTCACTATTAAAGACTCTTTAGCATTTAAATACTTTTTGGTTTTAAACGTGTAATCAACTTAATAAATAATTTAATTAATTATTGTCTATTTTTTTTATGTAAGTTACTAGACAAATCAAAAAAGTTTATCAATAAGAAAAATCTAATCAAAAAAAAATGTATTTAAAAATCCAATAATTTTACAAAAATATTTAAAAGTATACGATGAAAAAATACATATAAACAAAAAATAAATTCGCCAAAAATAATTAAAAAAATGAATAAAATTTAAAAAAATGAAAAAATGTTTTAATTATTAGCAATTATTAAATTTTAACTTGTTTTATTTAAAAATTGCATATTTAATATTGATTATTTTTTTATCTTTAAAAATAAAATATTCTTTGAAAATTACTCTTTACTCTACTTTAAAAAATTACTTATTAGCTTATTTTAGATTTAGTTTTGGATCATAAAATTAAGATACTTCAAGTATAATTGATAATTAATATAAAATATTGATTTATTGGATTTAGAAGTGTGTTTAACACAAACAAACAGTTAAAAAAGATGCAATATGAATTTACTATTTTTCAATCAAACAAGAATTTTACTGATAAATAATTTACTTATTTTTTTGAATTAAATTGTAAAAAATATAGAAAATAAATGGGCTTTATTTTAAATAAATAAGAAACTAAAGTTATTTTTTAATAAAATTTCATTTATTTTTTCTAGAAACCATGATGAGTTCTTCATCTATGGGATGGTTAGTGTGCTTTTACATTGTGCGCAACTAATACCCTTCAACTTCTTTTAAGTCAAAGTTTTTCAAGAAGAAGATCAAAAGGTATTTTGCTTAAATAAGGGCCAAATGCTATCCAATACAGTTTCTAGGACCAGTTGAGAAAGGTATAACATCAAAGTTACTGAATCCTTTAGTGCTTCTATTGTATCTCTCTGGGATGAATTCATCACTATCTTTAAGGATTTCACTTGTTTAACTGTACTATGTCAATCTATGGCAGACTAATAGCTCTTTATTCAAGTATAAATCATCTTTTGTGTAATCTTAGTCAGTGGCTCTTGGGAAAGTAAAAGCTACAGCTTAATCCAAACGACTACATTCCTTCAAAACTAAGTCTAAATATTAGAATTTAGAGAGATCACCATGCTCAATCTAATCAAAGTCTTTTTTTGCTACTTCATTGATTTCTTTTATCAACTTTTCATAAATTGACTTATTTCTACTAAGTTCGTAAAGAGTCATTCCAACTAAATGAGAGGTGGTTTCTGTTCCTGCAAAGTAAAAAGTGAGGAATTGGTGAATGATTTCTTTTTTTTCTATCAAATCATTAGGATTAATAGTTGATTTATTCTACTATTAGAGTAAATACTCTTTTAAATACAGCTCTACCATAGTCTTGGGTTACATGGTATTAAGATCTACTTTGGACTTTTTAATCTACTCAATCTCTTCATCAATAATTTTCTCATAAGTTAAATAGATATCATTCATTCTCTCTATTAATTTCTTCTCAGCTTCATTATTAAAGATCATGGAAGCCTTCTTAGCACCAAAAATGTAGGCTTTCAAAACAAAATATGGAGATGTGAATCTATAAATTTATGAGTCTTAAGTAATTAAATTATTTTCCTTATAAAGTTCTACTCCATTTTTGCATTTGGTATTAACAAGAGATTTACCAAAATAAGATTTGGTGATGACTTCAGAAGTTACTTTAGATAATTCTGAGAAAATGTTCATTTTCACAAATCCATCTTCTTTCTTCAAATCTTTAAGCAAATTCTTCGTTTATTCTTTAATTGTAGGGACATAGGACTTGAGAGATTCAAAGTGGAAGCTACTATTTAAGAAAACTCTTTATCTTTTCCAGTCATCAAACCTTTCATAGAAAAGTCCTTTTTCGAAAGTCAAATGATAGGCAAAATTTCCATCATTTTTGAAAAATTTTATTTAGTCTTATGAAAAGTCTCTTACCCAATTCTCATCTAAAAGAATGATTTAGTTAATTAAACCAGAAAGAATCAAGATGCCTTTTACATGAGGTTCATCTCTAACTACTCTCTTCATCCACTCGTAACTATGACCATACTATTCAAAGGACTTTTGCATAAAGTAGCCAATACCAAGCATAGGATAGAACAAAACTTTAATATTCTTTTCATATTTCCTTTTGTAGATAAGATAAATTCTAACTGTCTTGTAAACTACTCTGAGGATACTTAAAACTATCAAAGCAGAAATGAAAGCTATAAAGTAAAGTATGTATTAAATCATTTTTTAATTTTTTATTCTTTTAAGTTTTTATTTATTATTATTAGTATCTTGGATTACTAAGTCGAGATATTTGAAATGACGAATTACTAAATTTAAATCGGATACTTTAATTTCACAAGAAATCTGATGATCCTATTCATTAAAATTAAGTATTTACAGATTTTTTATATCATAAATTAATTAATCACCATAAATCATCCAATTCAGAATTCGCAAGATTTAAGTTTTTCAGTGTAAATTTATCTTTTAATATTTGTTTTTTCAGAAATAAATCTTTGTAAGAAATTATGAAAAATTGATAAAATACGATAAGTCTAAGATCTAAAAGTTTTGATAATTTACGATTTCATTAATCAATTTTTAAAAAAATCTTCATACAATCTTTCCTGCTACAAATTTAGAAAAAGTTTGTTTTCTTGTGAGAAAAAGTTTATTTTTATTAAAAGAAAATGAAAAAAGTAAGCTAAACCATATTTTAAAAATAAAAGATAAGAAATATTTGACTATTAATTTTTTACCATAAAAGAAATCAAAATAACAGTTTGCTAAATTTTAAAAACTGTTTTGTGCTTTTAAAACAATTGTAAGTAGGAAAGCAAAAAAGCTTTATTATGTGGCATCATTAAGAAAGAAGTACACACTTTTTAAAAAATACAAAATTTACTTATAAGAGTGAATGTAAGTTTTTTTTATTTTTTACTAATGGAAGAGACAATTTTTTATAAAAAAATAATGTATGGATTTTATTTGGTAGATCATTTAATCGAAATAGATTTTTATAACAATTTAAGATATTTATTAATCCTAAAAGTGAATTTAAATTTTTTTCTCAACATTAATTTATCCTTTGAAGAGTAAATAAAGCATAACATATTTGTATATACATCCGACCTGACAAGAAAAGACTTGATAAGAAATCTGATTCAATATTAAAAATTATAGAATTCATCAATAAATATTTCTTTTATATGACATTAGGGCATCAAGCCCATAAGAAAGTAACACCTAGTAAAGATACTTTTCTTTTATAAAATGAAGATAAAATTTCATATAATATATTTTTAACATCTAAATTAATTTATCTTACATATTAAAAGTCTAGAAATATTAAAGAAAGGATCATTTTTCATTAAATGAAATGATGTTAATCAATGCATTATTATAAATTGTATATTTTTCCTTTAGTAATTTATTTATCAAGTATTCTTTGTACAAACAAATTTTTCTTATTTAAAAGACATTCTATTTTTTTCATAAAAAGAATTCCCTGTATTTTTTTAATGATAATTGTAATATAAATTTGTAAACAAAACAAATTTCTAATAATATGATTTTAATTTTGAAATTTTTGATTAATTATGAATAATTTATTTAAAAAATATCATTCAAAACAATTGTTAATTTGTAATATATTTCTTCTATCCAAAGTAAATTAAGTGAAATAAAATTCGCATTAATCTTTATAGAAACTCCATCTTTTTAAAAAAATTATTTGAAAGTTTAAAAATAAATATTTTAGAAAAAAAATTGAAACCTCTATTGATTTATGGAGAAAACTTAATAATTCTAAACATTATTATTGTAATAAACAGTAAATATCAACAAATCTTAAATTCTTTCATTTAAAAAATAAATATTTTAGAAATAATATGAGAATAATAAAACTATTAAATTTTTGAGAAAACTTCACTTAATCTTTATGATAAAAAATTATTTTAGAAAAAAAGAAAAATGAATTATTTGGAGAGACCGCACAGCATTTTAAAATTCAAAATTTTGTAAAAATTCTGAATAATCTTTGTTTTTTTTGTAAATATATTTTAAATGCATCTAAAATAAATAAATTTCTTAAATAATGATTGATACTCGATAAATTCATATAAAAATTTTAATAATATTTTATTAAATATTGAAGATGTGTTTAGTGTTTTACTGAAACATACTCATTATGCTTGATGATAATATGGGAAAATTCTTAATTTTTGGAGTGAGGGTAATAGAACATAATTTATTTATCTACATGGACTCAAACTATTACTTTTTATTTGGTTTTAACTACTATTAATTATTTTAGGAAGCTTAAAATCTTTTAATGAATCTTAATGATTAAAATTAAATTATTATATAATTGAATTGCTGCTATTTGTATTCATATACAAAAATTAAGTTACTATAAGCTATTCATTTTATTCTTATGTATCTCTGTTGCATTTAAAATTGAGGATTAGCTTTCTTCTAAATTTAAATTAATATTTTTTAGTATGTCTTAATTAAATTAGCTTTCATTCAATTTTTTAAATGGTTAATTCTAAAATGTTTATTTATTTTTAAATTTTTATCAATGTCTTAAAAATTGTTAATTTTTCTTTATTTGGAATTTCCTTGATGCTAGCTAATTCAATTTACTTTAATCAATATTTATTGAAATTTACTTATTTTAATCTATTTTATAGACATTAAAATCAATTTATAAACATGCTTTCTAATTCTTTATAGCTTTCATTTATCTAATCTTATATATTTTATGGAATTTTTCTGATAAACCCTCAGATTTTTTTAGCAAACATTCCTTATTTATTGGTTAAAAGTCATATGATTTTTAAAAATTATTTTATTTTTGTTATTAAAAATCATTTGAACTAACTACATACAAAATTTATTTAATTATTTTTGTTTCCTTTTTCATTTTCTAACAAGTCCAATTTTCTTTTGCTTTTCTTTTTAAAAAAAGGAGAACTTAATCTACTTTTTGAGCAAGAATCACTAATTTTTATTTTACTTAAGCTTTATTAAGAAGAAAATTTTAAATACCTAGACTTTTCTTGAAATTAGCTATTCATTAAATTAGTTTTTGATTTAATTTTTAATTGATTATTTTTGTGTGTCTTTCAATTATTTGATTAACTTCTTTTGCTAAAGAATAAATTGAATAATTAATGTATGATCACAAATTTAAACATTCTTGTTTTCATTTATATCAAACTTAGTAAATCTTTAATTGGAAAAACTCAAAAGCATTATGCTAATATATTTTTTTATAATACAATAAATAACCTATAAAAAAAAGTTTACTTTAATATTTAACCAATCAATATTTATTATTGTTTACAATTACTTATTAATGTAAATTATTTAATTTTCAAGGTTATTATCTATTAAGTATAATTAAAAACCATCAATTTCACTTATTTGAATTTAACTAATAGCCCTGTATTATTAATTCACCAATGAAAAATAAATTAATTGCAATCACCATTTAAATGATTATTTTCTCAAAATTCAAAATGAAAATTAGGATTTAAAAATACCTAAATCATTAAAAATTGAATAAAAGTATATTTTAATTTTTTTGTTTAAAGTATTCATTCTAATTTTTTAATATTTAATAAATAACTCTTAAGGATTTCTATTAGTTTTTTTATTTTAGCAAAAAAGCTTAAAAAAAATTTGTTATAATTCTGTCTAAAAAAATATAAATTATTTTATTTTGGTTGAATATTTTTACAAAAAATACTAAATGATTTTAACTTTTGATTCTACTTTTAAAATAAATATTTAATAACAATTTAAGATTTAGAAGGTATATCTTCAAAATGTTATGAATAGAAATAAATATTTTTTAGGATTTTTAATATTTTTGTTCTTTTTTTAAATATTAAATTTTAGTTAATTATTTTTATCTCTTTAAAATAAATATTGAGTTGCAAAAATAATTCATAATAATTTTAGTATAAAATGTTAAAACTTTATTTAATTCATAAAAAAATTAAAAGATAAAAAGAGCTTTTATGTTTTAGCTTTTAATTAATTGCAAGAAAAAAGTGATAGAATTTCAAAGAAATTTACTGAAAATAAATAAAAAAAATACAACATTGTAATAAATAGAAGAATTAAGGAGCATGTTTTATTGCCTTTTTTTAAATCATAAATAACTGAATTTTCTGAAAGATTATTTTTTTGCTTGTCTTAATTTTCTAAATTTATTCTTGAAAAAAAATTATTTTATTTGTAAGTTAGATAGATATTGTTACTTGTAAGTATTAGGATTAGATCTTATAGCTGTTGTTTAAGAGTTTTGTTTAGCTCTTCTTTTTAGAGAAATTTTTTAATCCTTAATTTTACTTCTCAAATCTATCTTTTATTTTTAAACACAAATTTGCATTAGGAAATGAATTTAAGAGTTAAATTTTAAATTTATTTTAATTTACTTATTCGTCATTCTCAATATTTTTTTCATCTGTGACAAAACAGTATTCATTTTTTTGTTCAAAAAAATCTGTCATGAATGAGTGGATGATAATAATAATCCTTATTATAAAAAAAATTTTAATTTAAAATAATAATTCTTAATAAATAATAATCAGTAAAATAATTATCAATCATCATCCAATAATTAAATAATTTGTCAAAATTTTATTTACATTATTATCCAAGAATTACTGGATTATACTAGAGTTTCTTGATTTTCTTAATGAGGATTTCTAAAAAAGTATTGAATAAATTTTTGAAAAAGAATAATTAAACATTTATTTATTACTCAGTAAAATGCTATTCAGCTATTTGATAATATGAATCACTATTTGATTAAGTTAATATAATTTCAGTACTCTCATTTTATAGTATCTATAATTTTAAATATAAAATTTAATTTTACTCTACTAATACATCATTTTAGATCGATGAATGGATGTTTTTTGTTACTTAAACGAATTCTTCCTTCAAAAGATTTGTTTCATTTGTTTAATTATATTATATAAATTCCCATTCATCTTGTTGAGATATGCTCATTACTAATATCGAAATAGATAACAAAATACTATTAATTATTTATAAAAAATTTTACTTTTTCTTTTAGGTTTTTCTTGATCAAAAATATTGATACGTGGAAGATAAAAGCTAATACTTTTAATTAGTTTATCTATTCACAGTTTTGATTAAAATAAAATTAGAATATGTCAGTTTTTGAATCTCTTACATCACTTAAATATAAAAGTTTTAAAGATAAAATTTTAATCAAAATACTTTCCTAAGAAAGACATTGAGCATTTATTTATGATTGAGCTAGGATGAAAATTAACTTAATTAATCTTATTTTTTTAAGCCCTTTTAAAAAATTAGATAAATAATCTAACTTATTTATTTAAATTTAAAAATTTTAGAATATCTGGGATTTTTATTAAACGTGTGAGAAAATTAATCATTAATTAATTTGCCTTGATCCAAAACTTGAACAATCAAAAAATTACTATTTTTTTTTTTCTAAATTGGAAATAGGAAAATCTTTATTATTTAGAATAACATATTTTCTCAATCTAAATAAAAGAAAAAGTTAAATTTTAAGTAAATTAGAATTAAATCGTATTTTGATTTTCTGATCAATTTAAATAAATAACCAAATTGAAATTACATAATTCAAAATCAAATTTATTAAAAATTAAAGAATAAAAATGATATAAATTATGTATCAAAAACTAAGAATTCATTGATAAAAGTAGTAGTATCATAAATTAATGAGTAGATACAGGCTATGTTTCAGGACTAGTTGAAAAAGGAATAACACCAAAAGTCCTAAAACTAGTAACTTTGTGACACCTTTCAGGAATATACTCATCACTTCTCATTTAGATCTGCATTTTTGTCTCTAGTAAGTTAGTTAATTAATGACATGCATTGAGATCTTTAGCCAGATATAAATTTTCTCTTTATTAGTCTTAGATATATACTCTTGAAAAAGTATTTCCTACTGCTTAATGAAAACAAGTTGTTATTTTAAAATTCAAATCTAAATCTGAATATTAAAATTAAAATCTAAATCTGAATTTTAAAATTAAAATCTAAATCTGAATTTTAAAATTAAAATCTAAATCTGAATATTCAAATTTAGAGCACAATCAAATCAAAATTTTTGTAGGCTAATTCATTAATTCCTTTCATTAGTTTGTTACAAATTTCTTAACTTCTGATAAGCTTGTATAAGATCATAACTACTAAGTGAGGAGTAGTTTCTCTACCAGCAAAATAGAAAGAAACCAAGGAATAATGGTGATTTTTTCTTTTCTATAATGTCATCATATGATTCATAGTCCATTTTCTTTACTATTAGAGTAGACTCCTTAAGATAGAGTTAAATCATAGTATTTATCTACAAGTCATTAAGAGCTACCTTTTATTTTAGAATCTTTTGGATCTTAGAAGCTCTTTTAGATCCAAAAATAAGCAAACTATCAAAATAAAGCAGGGAGAGGTCAACCTATAAATTTATGAATCATATACTAGCTAATTAGCTTCTTTTTAAAGTTCAATTCGATCCATTCTTACAATAGATACTAAGAGAGATTTACCTCTATAAGAAATAGTGATAAATTCAGAAATAATTTTTGGATATAAATAATATTTTAATTACCATCTAGAGCTTAGTTCATATGAGACTAAACTTATAATGTTTTATTAATTAAGAGTATAGTCAATGTATTAATATACAGACAGATAAATACCTTAAAAATGACTATTAAGAGGTAGTTTTATTTTTTTTATTTGAAATAAAGGTAAAATTATAAAAAAATAAATTTTAAAGTTTTAACTAATATGTTGTATCTTTTTATTGCATTTTAGATTTTGTTTTGATAGATTTGAGTTTATTTAAATTTAGAATTTTAATGAAGTAAATTTTGAAAAATCTAGATAAGTATAACTCTTTAAATAATGATAAAGAGAGAATGGTATTATGTATCAACAAAGAGGCAAAATGGAAAAGTTTATATAATAGTTAGTATATAAATTTTATTTAAGAGATTATTATAAATTTGTAGTATGTTTTTTTATTTATTTATTTAGCTTTTATATAGTCTTTTTTTAAGATTAAGTTTTATTAAAATAAGTGGGTTTTTATTAATTGAAAATATTTTATTTCATCATTATTGATTTTTAACTGGACTACCATTCTGTGTTTGTTTTTTCTTTTCGACTGCATTTTTGTATGTGAATTTAATCTTAGATTCATAGAAATCAATCAAGATATCATGATTATATTCTCTAACTATCTTGGAGCTAAGAGTAGATTTTTCAGGAATTTTTCCATCTGAACGAGGTTCCCACTCTATTTCCATGTTAATATCATTATCTCTAGGTCTACAAGCTAATATTTTTTTTGCTTTATCACCATAGCAGAAATGTCCTTAATCAGGTAGAGGAATCTTTTTTTATACTTCTGAGTTCAAGTAAAAAGATTCAGCTTAAGTAGAGGGTAGGTTATTATCTTAACCAGAAGGAATTATATTTTCTGTTTAGGTGTTGTTACAAGGTTGAATTTTCTTCTCTTAGTATATAGGTGCATATTATTTTTTACTTTCTCCTTGCTTACTTTCTTCTTATTATGAAGGAGATTAAAACAATTGTTTGTTATTTGTTTCTTGTTCTATGGTCATAGGTTTATCTATGTTTTTAGGTTATGAACTTTTACCAGTTTAACTTTTAGATTTTTCTGTTAAGATTTCATTAGAAGGTTTTTAATTTTTGGTGCCCTTTTCTAATTGAAGAACATATCTTTCTTAAGATTAATCATCGAATTCATCATAGTTATTTTTATCATATCCGTTTTATTCATTGTATTCTTAAATTAATCTATTTTAGAATTAACTATAATCAGCTCTTTCTTTTTCATATTAATGTAAAAATTTTTCTTCTGTATCCATTTAGCTGACATCATGATGGCTCATAAAGTTATTTTCATCAGCAGCAGAAACAAAATCATCTTGATTATTGTTTGGTGATTCACCAGATTTATTGAGCTTCTTCTTTTCACTATTTTGAATCATTTCATTTAAACGTTGCAAGTTTTATTAAATAACTTCATTTAAAGGTCCATCTTTTGGGGGTCCTTCAATTTATGAGTCTTGGTATTGAGATTAGGTATCTAATTTATTTTTCTTCAAATCAATCATTGGTGATTTTGAGGGTGAGTAAACATTTTTTATAGTAGAGCTCTTTGGTGTTTATTTATTGAAACCAAATACCTACTAGATGTATTTACCAAAATCTTTTTTCTTTAAAATGATATCATCTTAACTTTGATCCTCTCCTTCACTTTCTAAGTTTGGTATGAAGGCTTTTTTACTATCATTGGATGGTTTCTTTTCTCCTTTTGAGTCATTCAACTTTTTTTATGTGTTCTTTGAAGAACTAGATTTATCAACGCTTTTTTTCTACTTTTCCTCTTCAGAGCTTGAAGATTTAATTTTTTGAACTGAATCATTCTAATTTTATTCATTCTTATTGGTGTTATTGTTGATAGATTCTGCATTTTTATTAAATATATTGATATTTTTAGAAGGTGAATTAGTATCTAATACTCTTTAAAGACCTTTTAATTATTATTGAGATTTATTATTTTAAATTTAAGGAGTAGAATCTGAATGTTATGATTTGCTTTTTGCAATTTAAAGATCATCTCTTTTAAATAATAAAGTACCAAATGATGAAGATTTCGCTAAGGTGCTTCCTGATTGATTTTTATTGTTTGATTTATCTAAATTATTGATGTTATTTGGTTGATTTTTATTTTTGGCAGCAGCTGGTAAATCTGATTTTTGTTCTTCACTAATTGAGTTATTCAAATGGCTTATATTTTCTATGTCACTAAAATTTTTAGAGTTTTCTTGAATGACAGGTAATTGCTATTCAAGCTATTTCTCTTTTTAAACTTGCTTTTCAAAAAGTTTTTGTTAATTTTTAGGGTTGATTTAAGGATGAACTGGTTAAGAGTCAAATAAAAGTCTATGAGAAATCTTTTAATTGTTATTCTCAGAATTATTAGTTGGATTTAAATTATTTATCATAGTATTTTACTCTTACTTAGAGGTGTTATAGTAGTTTGTAGAGTCAAATAGATTGTTTCTTTTTAATAAAAGCAAAGTTTCATTATTAGCATTTTTAGAATAATTAGATTGATGAGGATTATTTATGTTATTATTTTTTTGCTAATTTTCGTTATGTAAGGCATTACTTTCATGTAACCTACTTTTCATTTCTTACAACTTTGATGAAAATAAAGACTAATTTCCATTGTTGTTTTAAGGGTTTCCTTCTTTAGTGTTTTCATTACAAACTTTCTTTGCTGAGCTATTAAGTACAGGAGCCTTACCTCCTATGCAAAGCTTACGCTTTCCGTTTAACTTGTTTTTATCTTCATCACTTTCATCAGAATTTTATATGACTATAGAGGGACGAAGTACTTATTGTTGTTGGCTTGTATGAAAGGCTTTTTATTAACGCTCATATTTTTAAATGATTGCTTTGTGTGAATCTATAATTTTTTCTTTGACTTCCCATTTAGGAGAAGATTCGTTATCTGTCTTTAAAAGAAAATAAGTTGTTTAGTCTTATGTTCTAGAAGCTAATATCTATCCCTTAGGTGATATTAGTTTGCCTTTAGAATCAACCTTCTTAGATGAAGGAATCTATTATTTTGATTTTAAAGGAGTTACTTTTTTACCTGAAATCTGTATTTAATCGCCTATTCTCATTGAAGGAGTTGAAGCAGAGATATGCAAAAAGTCTCTGTATTAGCTAATAAAAGAAATCGTTGGTTATAAAAAATTTATAAGAAATTCTCTTCTTAATACTTAGGATTTATTTCCTATTTAAACCTTGTATTAAAATTAATTTAGTAGTGCTTATTATCTATTTATTTTTTGTTAATTTATTATCAATACTCTTTGTATTTCTCAAGCAACTCTTTAATTAAAATCCTCCTTTCACTACATTCGTATAGCCTTTAAAATCTCTTTCTTTTAGCGCAATCTGATCAATCCGATTCCATTCTAACTTGGAGGGCATAATTAGATCTAATTAATTATTATCAACATCGCGCTAACATATTTCAATCCAAATATTTATCATCATCATTCTCTCTACATTATACACTCATTTTTTTTATATTCTTTACATTCAATCTTGATTTTTTAAAAAAAATATTTTTCTAAAAATGATTTATCTAATTTTATGAATCGCCCCCTTTTTATACTTATTTCATTTTTTTCCTTTAAAAAGACCTTTTTCAAAGGGAAATTAATTTTTATTTAAAACCCCTCCAAAATACAAAAATTTCAATTGGAAAAATCTGATAAAGCATGCTATGTAAACAAGCTAAAATTCTATTTTAATTGAACGAACTTTCTATTATACTCCTATTTAATTTTTTTATTTTTTAGAAAAGAGAACTAAATTCTTATGTTATAAGTTGATCTCTTAAAAAAATATTAGCTTTGTTTAATCAATTTGTGAATTTATTGCATTTCTGAAATCTTGGATAAGTTAAATTTATTTGTAATTTGATTCTCACATTACTTTAAGTAAATCTCCTCTAATTTGCCAATTTTGAAAATTTATTTGATATTCATCAGATAATATTCAAAATAAAATTTAAAAACCCACACTTGACCAATATTTAATTCATGCTATAAATTTGAATTAAAATTCAAAACAAAACGAATGTGATTTTAAAATTAAATTTTTCAGTGTGTAATCTATTTATTACTACACAACTCAATTAAAATTTGAAATTCCTTTATAATTTAAAAGCATTTTAACAAAAAAATCATTTTTTTCTTCAGAATTAATTTTCAACAATTTTAGGAGATAAAGATTTGATAATTTTATTTCAACTATTTTCAAAAAGATTAAATAACATAAATAAATATGAAGAATAATTCAAAAAAGCCATTCCAAAAAAAAATAAATTCTAGAAAAGGTTTTAGATTTTTTAACTAAAATAAAAACGCTTTAATTAATAAGATAAACTTCAAAATTAAAAAAAATAATTAAGTATTTTATAGAATTCGAAAAGAAGAATACCTTATATTTGTAATTACGTTTAAAAACAAGATTATAAACAGTTTTTTCTTTCAAGTTATTTATGAATAGAGTTTACAACTAACTGAATAGATAGATTTTGAAATATTTAAGTAAATAATCAATCATTTTAAATAATATGTTAAATTTTTAAAGAGATGAAAAAAATAGAAAATAAGGATGAAAGTGTTTATATTTTTAAGTAAGTACAATAGAGTTTAAGAACAATTTAAAGGAATTAGCGTATATATAGTTATTATTAATATTGTTATAACATGTAAGATGTAATTACAAATAATTTAAATTTTATTATTAGAAAGCATGCATCCTTGAATGTTATTTGGTTAGTTAGTTAGTTAAAATATAGTAAGATGATTTAAAAGAATTAGTAAAAAATAATCTTTAAATAAGAGTGAATGGTTGTTTTTTTATAAAACAAAGAGATAAGAATAAAAGTATGTTTTTAAGTCACTTTAATCGACTTAATATAATAAATTAATAAATATCACAATTAATTTTGTAAATCTAATAAAACTGGGATAAATAATTAATTACTTTCAATTTAATTACTAATTCAAGAATACTAGGAGAGATATTAGGATGAACAATGAAAAAAGCAAAAATGGTTAGAATTATTAGATAATGAATGCCAATGACTACAAAAAGTATGCATTTGAGTATTACCTTATATCATAGGTTAGTGCTAAGATTGATTATGGTAATTACTATATTGAATAATCTATAAAAAACCAGTTTAATTATCATCTTTAAGCTTCATTTATAATTACTTACTATGTTTTTTGATATTGATTTTTAATATATTTTTGATGATAACTCAATAGCCTAACTTCTATCTTAATAAGATGAAAATATTTATAACCTTGAAACTATCATAGTATACTAGAATAAGCATAATTTATTTAAAAAGGAATTGCCTTCTGTCTTGAAAAATTTCGAAAAAGTAATCTTTTTGCTACTCCTTTTTCATTTATTGCTTGATTTTCTCTTTATTTTTTTGGTTCATTTCTTATTTGGATTGGATAATTATTGCTGCATCTTTTCGAAAATTATTAATTCTCAAATATTTTAAATAAAAGTGGAGCTTTCCTCAAGGTTTAAAGCTGATTCAATAATCAGATCCCAAATTTAAAATGCTTGATGAATTTTACAATGATCCATAAGCTAAGCTAGGCTCAAATATACATGAAATAAATTATTTTGTTGTTACAGATTTAGCCACACTACAAAAATATTATTGCACATCAGCCTATTTTTATGTAAAGAACAATTATTCTTTTATATTTAAGCCAAAAAATAATTTTTAGTTTAAAACTTGTATGGAAATTTAGTTAAAAAATGAGTTAAATAAGCATTTAATGCTGTTTCTTTCTACATTTTGAACAATTTATCTAATATAAAGGAAAAAATTATATTTGTTGATTAAAATGAAAAACCTCATTAGTTCTATATTCCGAAATCTCATATCATTATGTCATGCGCTCCTTTCTTCTGTGCTTAAAAAAGTTTAATTGGGTATCTTTTGCATGTCCACAGAATGAAACAAAGTACTGAATAAGACAAAATAATCTAGGTTACATAAGATGAAAAAGTTTATGGGATTGAATAATCAAAGCTTTTTGAATATTATATATAATATACTTATGACAATTGCATGATATCAGAAGCTAATGAGAAAGTTTAGCTGAAATTCCACTCAAATGATAAATTTTTGTTATACTACACTAAAAATAATATAAGTAATACATTCTATTCTGTTGTAAACCCATCAAATAACTTTTTTGAGAGTCTTATGTTCAGCCAAAGTCCTTATAACTTATTGTAGTTAGTCACATATATACTTCTTGAATACTAAATAATACTTGTTTCTAAACGAACAAATTCGCTTACTCTCTATGCAGAAAATCTTCTTGATTTGATAAAGCCTCTGTAAGAAATTTATATTTTTGGATAAATGCTAATTATAAATAGATATAATTATTTTTAGCCATTTAATGTAAACAAATTAATTAAAAACATGAATTCTAATTATTTTGTTTTTTGAATAAGAAAATCAGCTTTGATTTGGCATTAATTAATTTTATGATAAATCTTGAAATATTTATTTGATATCTTTTAATCTTATTCAAACAGATTTTGGAGAGGAGTGTATATTCCAAATTTAGTGGTACCGAGTATATTTGATTATGAAAATACATAATTACCTTACATAATAGGAATCCATAGAAAAGACTTTAAATCCGTATGATATTAATTTAAATGGTTCTGATGAAATCAATTATTTATTTCTTTTTAATAAATTAAAAGCCTGAGGCAGATAAAAATTAAGAAACAAGCAAATAAAAACAAAACAGAATAGTTTACGATATTGACGAAAACTCTTTTATTTACGTTAATGTAATTTAATTTATCTCAAAAACCTAATTTTAATACATCCATCATACTTAAAAGGAAACTCAGAAGGATCCATCACCAAGAATTCCTCTTGTTTATAGAAATTATTTTATCAGAAAAATTAATTTGATTATTGGGGATATTAAGTTTTATGAAGAAGTAATTTGTTTATTTACGAATAACTTTATTTTAATACTTATGTATTGTTTTTAGGAATATTTTAGCCAAGCAATTTTGAGATACAAGCAGTTTTTTTATGATTTTATTCTTTTACTTTTTCATGATCTTTTCAATTACTTTAGTAATTAAGAATATGAAAAAAATAAGCACATTAAGAGTAAAAGTAATGGAGAGCTTTAAAATCACATACCAAAGGGTGATTCTTAAGCTTAGACTACAGCTTCGACTAATTTTGTTTAGAAAAGCTTTAATTGTCTAGATTAACAATAAAGCATAGGAGGTACAAGTAATAACAACTCATTCTAAGCTAAATAAACGAAAAATAGCTCTACTTTCAAAAAAGAATAAACTGGCTTTAGTGAATAAACGTTAAAAAGCTCTAAAAAAATTGTTTACTTTAATTTTAAGAAATACATTGCCTCCTATGAAGATAAAGATCAACCCTTTTTCTCTATCCTCTCAAAAACACTAGTAATCAATTCATTTATTTGTTATCTTAACAATTTAATTCCAAAGCCACTCCTCTTTGTTTTATGAATCTACTGGCTATGAAATTTACTTTAATTTAATTTATTTTTTCTATTTGTAATTTATTTCAACTTTATATAGATTTTCAATGGGCTTATAAAAGACTGCTACAGAGCTATGGAGTTTAGAGAAGAATTTTATTAAAAAGAAAGAAATTAACAATATGATTATAATTTTGGGAGTATAATATGTTTCATTAATGATGTGAAATTCTTATCGAACAGGAGTTCTGAAGAAATAACCCTGAATGATAAGATAAAAGAACTTGAAGAAAATTAGCATAAAATTATTGCTGAATAGCTTTCTGGATCTCCGATGGCGGAGGTATAAATAAATGCTGATAATGGGTTAGTTGATTATTTGGAGAGCCTTTTTAGATTAAATTCAAGACCAGATAGCTATGAGAGAATGCATTCAAATAATTAGCAATCTAGTTATCTATCTAGCTTTCTTAACAATCCTTTTTTTGATATATAAAAAGAGATAGTTAATAATAATGGGAGTAAGTAGAAGATAATTATCAGTAGTAATTTGAATGCTTTAGAAAATCTTAAAGAAGGTGTAGATCATAATTTTTAATCAAAAGAATAATTTTTGAAGCAATATTCAATCGAAAAATAAATAAAAAAATTATAATAAGGCCACTAAAAAGAGAATATAGCAAATGGCAAAATAGTATCTGATTTTAATGAAGAAAATTGGTTAATGACTACCTAATCTAGTGAAGATATTACATTTGATACGAATAGAAATAATATTAAATCTTTTATGAGCTCAAATATTAGAGAGCTTTCGTTGTAACATAAAACAAATAGACTAGTTAATTATTAAAAGTAAGATGAGGAAGAATTAATCTAAAAGAAATATTAAAATAAATTTGATGGATGTTCCACAGCTTTTGAAGTTCATTCTACTAATTCAGCCTATATTAATAATAAGCTTAGCAGAAAGAACTCTTTCAAAGAGTTCGCTAGAATAAGTAATGAGTTAAATCTTCTTCCTACTATGGGAAAGAACTAATCTATTTAAAAATCTTTAACTTCAATCTCCCCACTCCCAGAAGATTTAATTTCAGCTAATGTAGAAAAATGAATCATTTTTATAGATTAAAATTGTGGAGACTCATATCAATTACATAAATATTGTATGTAAACTTGAGTTTTGAATTAATTCTACTACTTATTAAATTAGATGTAATGACTTTATTTATTGGTGCTCATTTGTTTAAAGAAGCTAAGATCCTTTTCAACTAAAATATGTGCATAACAACTTTCCTTTAATCTTTAAGATAAGCTAAGCTGACTACATTAAATTTGAGGATTAAGAGATATCAATCAATAAATTTATTTACTATTGTTAAAAATGACCACTGTTAAAATTAGAAAACTATAATCTTTTAACTTAAGTCTAATTAATTATTACTACCCTATGAATTCTTCTTTTAAAAAATTAATAAAAACAAAAAAATAACTGTTTTGTAACAAATATTCAACTTATTTAAAATTAATCAACAAATTCTAATAAAAATAAATAAACTCAATAATTAAAAGTTGAATAAAACTTTCAATAAAGAGTATCTAAGATAATTTAATAATATGAGTTTGTTCATATCAATCAACTTTACTAATTAACAAGCAATCAATAATATCTCAAATACAAACTAACAAACAAAATCATACAATTTTATTAAATTAATAGTTTTTTTATTTATTTGAATTAAATAAAATCTAATATTTCTTGTTTTTCCTTTTATGTTTTAAAACTATTTATATAAATATATTAATATATACTAATCTATCTTATTAAAAGCAAATTTAACCTAGATCTGTTATTTCCAATTAAAAAAACTTTTAATTTATTTTTGCTGATTTATATATAAATAAGGTTTTATTAACTATCTTCTCAAATTCATATTATGATAAATTGTACAGTAATAAACAATGAAAATTGTGTCTTAAAATTAGAGTTCTTCTAAAGTAATTTTTAATCTGAAATATTTTATCATAAAAATAATATTTTTGTAATAAATAAACCATAACAATTTGTTAAACAAAAATATTATCTCTGTTTAAAAAATATTTTTTAATTTAATTTTTAAATGTAAAATTATTTCGATGTGGTTGGTTATTGTAATTATTAATTTATTTTTTTTAATTTCTATTTCTTTTCCTTTTAGTTCTCAAAATAAAAGTAACTAAAATTAAAGTAAAATATTTTTTTTAAATACATAATTGATTATCTTTCTAAAAATATTAATAATTAAATTAATTTATTTTTTTAATCATTTTTCCTTTTAGATATTAAATTAGATGAATTAAATTAATTTATTTTTTTAATCATTTTTCCTTTTAGATATTAAATTAGATGAATTAAATTAATTTATTTTTTTTAATTCATTAATTGATTGAATGAATTATTTTCTTAGTCTTTAAAAAATTCTACTTTATAATTTGAAAATAATAAAATTATAAATTAATTATGCAATTTGGAAAAAATTGTAATGCTTTAGTATTTTGGCATAGAATTAAAATTTAATTTTTAGCTGATAATTAAATTTAAAAAAATTGAGATAGCTAAATTATTTAACGATAAAATTCAATCAAAATTTAGGATACGTAAGAAAATTCTGAGAGATAAATCTTGTTTTAAAGAAATTTGGTATTAATAGATTTAGATTCTACAAAATTTATTATTAGAATATGATAGGAAAGTAGTTATTTAAAAACTCTAAGCAGTTTTTATTTAAAAATATTTAAAGCAGCTTAGTAGCTTAGAATGTAAGATATAGTTTTAGTGATGTTATAGACATGGATGATCATGAAAATTAGACAAGCTACTTTGAAAATTCATCTTTGAGGCACGACATTCTTAAATCTATTAAGGAGGAAAATTAATTAAGCAAGAAAATGAATTAAAATAAAACTAAAGGGATATTATAAAGCTCAATATAAAAATAGTTGCTTTAAATAAACCATCTTTTACTTGATAAGAATGAAGATGGAAATAACAGCAATGATGAAGATAACACAAATTATCACCATAAAAGAAATGATCCAATTTAGACTTGTATTTCTAAATATTTAGGATTTGAATATAATGGATTAATTACAGATCATTTGGTCTTATTTTTAAACAAAATCAATGAAGGGGAAATCAATCATCTAAGCTTATCAACTATCAGCACTTTCATCATTGAAATAGGGAGAAATCCTAGAAGAAACAAATTCAAATATATTTATAAGAAGACATTGAATAAATTGGTTAAAAGATTAAGTTAGATAAACCCTATTGGTGTATTTTTATAAAATTTAGAGAAAAATAACCACTACTTTGATAAGTCTTAGTATTCACCTGTGGAATTAGAGTATTTGCGATATTCTCTACCTCGTATCATAATATGTCTCTAAAATTGTGGATTCATTGATAGCACTCTATTTGATTAGTACTATTAAATATTTACAAGTTAGAACTTTTAGGTAGCTACTAACATGCAAGTTAAGGTTATTATTGGATTAATGTGGTCTTATGCTAGATTCTAAAAAGATGTTAACTATGATGAATTCATTAATTATGTTTTCAGATTAGAAAATCATACTTTTTTTATAAACTCTTTGAGATTATTGAATTTAGCTACTACTCATTTTAGATTGTTAGATGAAGAAGAATATTCTAAGATGTTAAATGAAAAGAAAAGTGCTTTAAATTATGATCTTCCTATTAATGTAGCTATCTCAAAGAAGCAGCTTGAAAATATCAAAAATTTTTTTATTGAAAAATTAAAGAAATAAGTTTATGTTAATTTTAATGAGAAAAACTCAACTTAATTAATTTAAATTTTATATAAGCTATATCCTGAACATGTTCATGATATTTCTCAAAATAATGAAGATGCTCTTTCAAGTCTAAAAGAAAATGATTTATTTTTTAAAGCTTACTATCCTCTTGTCTAATACTCTTAAGACATTATGAGATTTAAAAATCAAAATAAAGATTAGAAAAAAATTATAATTTTCAACCAAACAAATGGATAAATCTAAACTATTATCAAACCAGCCCAAAATCTTCAACTCTAATCTAAATTTTAAATTAATGTCTTCAATGTATTGAGCTCTATGTTTCCGGATGTTAAATTTAAGCAAAATATATTTATTGGCGATATCTATGAAATTGATATTCTTTTTGAAAAGTTAAATATTGTCTTTGAAATCAATGGCGATTCGCACTACTACTATGATTCTTCCTCAGGAAAAATTAAAATCTTTGCAAAGACTATCTGTAAGCAACAGTAAGTTTTATTTTATAAATTAATTTTTTTCTTTATTTTAAATTTGTAAAATTGAATTAAATTTATATTACTAATTAACATTAAAATTATCTAAAAGAGTCTTGAAGACATTTGGAATCAAGCACATTGTGAATATAAATTAATATCATTGGTACAAATTCACTTAAGATGCTGAAAAACAGCTTTATATTATTAAGCAACTTCAAAATGCCAAAGTAAACTTAGCTTCTCTTGGAAAGATTATTGCAGATGACATTACCCTTATAGACCCATAAAATCATAAAAGTGAATAAATAAAAGAATAATGATTTTCTTTTGATAAAGCTTTTCAATAAATTATATTCATACTATTCTTCTTAATTTATTTTTATTTATGTATTAAATATTTTTATTCTTATTCAAATTATATAAGCTACTCTAATACCTTAATATTTATTATTAAAGTTTTTATTTTTTACTTAACAATTTTTTAATTTTTTTTTTCAAAAAATTTATTTAAAGAAACCAAAAATAATTTTTACTCAGACATTTTGATAAAATGAATTTAATATCACTTTTATTCTACAACTTTATGGTGAGAATGGTTTGCTAAAAATGATTAAAGGACAATAAATACATTTTAAAAATTATAATTGTTACAGAAAATAAATCCCTCCCTCAATCATTTCACTTGCAAAAAAAAGCTTCCCTAAAAAATATATATGCAAAAAATAATAGCCTTTGATCTTTCTTTTTACATTCAAATAAGGAAGTTTAAAAAGAAAAATTTAAATATGATTTTTTATGAAAAAAATTCTAAAGTTGACTACATCTTAAAAATAAATAAAAAATAAAACCAACTTTTTGAAAATAAATGAAAACTTAAATAGATAATTTTAAAATGAATTAAAATTATTAGTTACTAAAAAGAAAAATTTAATTATTGAGATTATCTTAGAAATTAGAAAATAAAATTTGTTTTATGATAAACAAAATAGCATAAAAAAAGACCAATTATTTTCAGTTTACAATTTATTTATTTTTTACAAAGTTTGTTTTTATCCTAATCTTCTTAAAAAATAGAAGGATCGTTTTTAAAACTTGGGCCTTAGTTATTAAGAATCATTTTTTGCTTGAAAATTTAATTTTATGAGGATTTGAATAATCAAATTTTTAGAAAATTAAGATATTTTTGATTTAATTATGATTATTTAGTATGCATAAGAGAATAAATAATATGTAATTTATACATTTACAGAAAGTATAATTATTTATAAAATATAGCCTATTAACATATTAAGATTCAACATTTATCTTTTTCAAATAAAAAATCAAACATTTACAAATTATTTCTTATTTACTATAATAAATAAATGATGTTAAGATAGAATATAAATTAATCATATAGATAGATGAATAGTATTTTTATTTAGAATTTTAATAAAGAAAGTAATAGTGATTAATTAAATTTATTGTGAGATAATTGTGAAAGATTTATAATTTAATAATTTTGGCAGAGTTATTGTTAATGCAATATTTAATCTCAAGTTTAGTTATTAGAAATTAAAAACTCATGTTTAAGAATTTTAACTTTAACAAGAAAAATCAATCTTTGATTTATTAAGCTTAGTTAATTTTTCTGTTAAATTTACTGAATAACTAAAGTTTTTATCACAAAATATCTTAAATCAGCTTTAAGCTATAAGCATGGATTAAAGCCTAGATTAGTTAAATTTATTTAATCAGATAGGGTTAGCTTCTTCCTCATAGAATAATTATAGATAAAGCCCCATAGAATAAAATTTTTAAGTGTAATTTTCAATTAGAAAAGGATTGATATCTTAATAGCATTCTTATTTTTTTTAGCGAAAGAGCATCATCTGCAATAGAGCCTACAAGAATTCAAAAGCAAAATGATAATAGTATTTTTAAGAAACCAAATTACAGCAGTTTTATTGAGGAAAGATAGCCTGCACAACCTTCCAAAATAAATGAGTTACAATAGTAATATAATTAGCATAATAATTATTTTAGTTATTCAATCATAAAAAAATGATTAAATTATTGTTTTAATCAAATAATAAAAGATAAGATTAGAGATTATATGGGAATTAGATGATTAATAATAATGGGTTAGAATATAAAAATGATCAATATTAATAGGGCTTTTAGAATGCTTTAGCATAAAGCTAGTTTAATCAGCAAAAAATTATTGGAAATTAAGTAGTATAGGAGGTAGAAAATGAAGGTGAAGATGATGAAGATGATGTGAATGATTATAATTTTAATAAAAAAATGCAAGACTATTAAGATAGGATTAAATAAGTTGAAAGTAATAATATTTAGGATGCAGAATAATTTGATGAATAAGAAAATAGTATTATACTTTAAATGTATATTTCTATTCCAGGTTAAGATTAAGAAGCTATCTTAGAATTATGTAGAAATTAAAATGTATAGGAAGCTGCCTCAAAATTTGCAAAAATTTATAAGCTTGATAAAGAAGCTGAAGAGTAAATACTTCAAGCCCTTTGTGCAGCAATAGATGAAAAATAGTAAACAGAAGAAAATTTAGAGTAAATTTATTTTCAAAAATTAATAAAAAGCTTGTTTACATTTCTATATAATTTCTTATCAAAAGCTCATAAGATTAGATAAATTAAGACTCATAAATTAAAGAAAGATTTAATTAAATGAATATGTAATAAGATGATGAGTGTATTGAGGAGGAAGAAGATGATGATGATTACAGAAAAAGTCATTAATAAAGAGGAAATTAATTCCAATAAAATTACTATAAATAAGCTGTAAAAATTTCAATTTTTATCATAAAATCATTTTGAGTTCAAAACAAAAATTAACTCACCTAAAAAGAAAATAAAGAACTCAACTTGAATTTTAAAAATCAAGTCAATTTTTATTAATGCTGTTTAATGTTATAAAAAGGCAGGAAATTCTTAAATGCAGAACAACTAATTTGGATTTTTTGATAGAGTTTATGCTAATTAGAGTCTCACAAATTTTACAAATTCAAACATGCAACAAAATATTCCAGGAGTTAGGTTATATAACTAATTTGAGAAAAAGAGGAAGAAAAAAATGTAATTCAAAATACTTTTGTGATGGAATTAAATATTTATTGATTTAGCAATTTTTTATTGATAGGGAGGAATAAGAATAAATAGAAAAACAAGAAAAATAAAGGCAAGAATAAGAACTTTAAAAGTTGAAATAGTATCCTATTATAAATTAGAAATCAGCTGAGATTATGGTAAACTTAACCCTTACAAATTTCTAAATTTTAACATTATTTTTATAGAAAAAAAAGAGAGAAAAGGGTGAAGAACCAAGCTCAAAAGATAATTAAATGAAAGATTTTAAAATAAGTGTTATTAAATAGTATTATGAATAAAAGGAATTAGAATAGTGCACTTTTTAACCATAAATAAACTAAATAAGTAGATCTTTAGGAGATTGTTTGAAATAGTATAGGAATTTTAAGGATGTTTATAGCAATCTTTATTTTGAATCAAAAATAAAATAGGCTGAAAAATAACTCACATCAACACCATCAGTATCTTCCAAAGAATAGTAATTATTTTAACAATGATTCTTTACAAAACGTGATTTGATAACATAATTTATATGGTAAAAAGTCAATTTTACCAAAATTAAAAATTTATAGTTGATAATGTTTCTTTTAGACAAATATTTTATTTTTTTGGATGATTAATTAATTTATTTATTTTTAAAAATAGGGAAAAGGAATGCACTTTTTAACCTGTGACTAATAAATAAGATAAGATTAAGATGAATATAACTGGAAGCTTTTTAGAGAGAAATAAAGAATATGTTGAAAAAAGGAATCAGAAAGCTAAGAATATGCAATTTTTATATTAAAATGTAGATGTTACAACTGGTAGAAAGCTATTTGAGCCTAATGCACACAAAAATAATAGTGATGTAACTTATTTTATTGAATAATTTCTTACTATTTATCATATTTTCTTTTAGAAAAAAAGTAATAATTAGATATTTGAAGAACTATACAGTTAAAGTGAAAAAAAGAAAAAATAAATAGAGGTATCAATCATTTACTTACTTATTTATCTTTTACTTGAATGTCTTTTCATAAATTAAAAATAAATCAATTTTTTTAAATAGGAAGAAGAAAAAAAAAGAAGCTCCTAAAAGCAATAAATTCATTTGAGTGAGTAAACAAATAATTTGGTAGAGAGATAAAGAAAAAGAAAGATAGAAGAAATCTTTAACAAATTAGATGATGATGGAGATGGGTTAATATCTGGAAATAAAATTACGATTGATAAAATTGATAAAGGCATAGTATTACTTTTACTCCCTATACTTGAAGAAATTGATAAAAGATGCTTAGAGTTAGATTTTTAGCAATTCTATGAAGGATTTAATACTTATTTTAACTAAATGAATGCATCTGACAGACACTAAATATTATTTGGAAACAATAAAACAGATAAACCTTCAAAAAATAATTCATAAAATAGCTTCACTTTTTCTGTAATTTTATTTAAATCTTTTAAAATATTAATTTATTTTCACAAAAATAATTAATTTCTAGTTGCTTTTGTAGAAGTTTTTAAATTTAAAATTTGCTTTGATAAATTAAATAATTTTTATAATAATATTAAAAAGCCATAGATAAACTAAAAATCTTAGAAAATAGCAATGAAGAAAGATTATTTAGATTCTTACAGATAAAATGAAATTCAGAATTAAAATGTTATTGTTTCAGACTTCTTAGTTGATAATTAGAAAATTTAGAATAAACAAAATAAAACAGAATTTATTAATATTTAATGATTTTATGAAAAGATTACTGATAACCTTAAATTGTTTAAATTATTTAATTAGTAAATTTGTAATTAAAAAATTAAATAAAATTCATTTAAATATTCTAATTCTAAAGTTTTCTTTATAATTAAATTTTTTTAACTTTTTATTGATATACATGAATCGTATCACTAACAATTAAAATTTTAAAAACTGTTAAGAATAACACAAATATTCATTTACATATTAGCATGAAAGAAAAACTCTTTTAAAATATTACCATACGACTAAATAAATTACATTAATTCAGACTACTCTCTAAAATAGTTCGCTAATAAGATATAGAATATAATTTTAATAAATTAAGTTACTTCAAAATAAATGATAAATGGTATTGCAAATTTTGAAAAATAAAGGACTCAATATTAAAAAAATAAATAAAAAAACGAAGATGTGATGAAAGAAGTAAAAGAGAATGAACAAATAATAAAAAAGGAGGAATTTTTAGTACTATAATAACTTTTTTGAATAATGTAACAATTATTTTTGAGTATTAATAGATAGTAAAAAATGTGAGGGAAAAGAGAAAGAAAAGATATTTTAAAGGATGAAAAAAATATAACTAAATTAAATTGTATTAATAACAATGTATATAATTATGAATATGTAAAATTTTTGATATCCATTAAATTATTTTATTATCATTTTATATATAAATTTATTTTTTTACTTATAATACGAATTCTTAAAATATTTCTTATTGACATTAATTCTCTACATAAGAATGCATGCATGATGCATCATCATGCTTTTCATTAATTCATTTTAACTATCATAAAATTTTTTATTTTTGATGAAGGTGCAATATTTTTTATTTATTGCTTTTTTAAAAGAAGCTTCCTCATTAGAATTCATCTTCCTTGTAGAATGCTTGTTAAGGAATAGAATTGCTGTGTGCTCTCATTTAGTTGTATTGAATACCTTGGCTTAAGAGGTCTTATTGGTTAGGTTGTTGGGCTTATTGTTGGTAGTATTGGAATTGAGGATTCACGTTTTATTTGAAGTAGAGTTGTTATTGATCATTTTATTAGAAGTTATATTGTTGGCCATTTTAGTTATATCCATATTGGTTATTTAAATTCTAATGTCCTTGTTGGTAGTTTTGGTAATTGTTATATTAATTATTTTGAGGTTATTGACCTTGTGTAAATTAGAATTGGCCTTAAGAGGTTGAATTATATCTGTTGTATTAACCATTTTGATAGTCGAATTGTTGAGCCTCATCCTCATAGTAATTACCACCCAAATTTTATCCTCCCATTTATTGCATTTAATATTACTATGCTCCTTAGGGGTTTTAAACATAACCGTTTCCATTTCCGTATTGGTTCATGTCAACATTGTTTTAAATAAATTAGTTACCATTGTGTTGGTCATAGAATTAGTTTCCTTATCCTAAAACCTTCTATTACCCAATTTGGTTCGCCATAAACCTACCTTAGTGTTATTATGATTGCTATGGTTAAACATGTTATTAAGAGCCATTACGCTATTGCATGTGTTGATATTATTATTATGAAGTATATTGTTAATTTATTTGAGAGCTTCCTTATTGTTAGAGAGTAGGTTATCCCATATTGTAGGCTTATTGAGAGTGTTAAGGATGAGTTTTAGTGGGGTCTATAGGATCTGCAACAACACCTGTAGGATCATTTAATGAGCCAGCAACTCCAGTAGGATTAGCACCACCCATGTAGCTTTAAGATTGGTTTAAATGAGCAGGATTTGCACCAGCAACGGCGGGTTATTTAAATTAACCTTAAAGAGAAGCTGAGTTAGTTGGTCCTCTTGCTTAAATTGTAGGGTCTTCATAGCTGTCCTTTGCACCCAATTATGGGAGTTATCCTGGCTTATTAACTTGATTATATTAGTTTTAAGCAACTCCACCCATAGCTGGTTATTAAATTTATCCAGGAATCTAATTGCTTCCATTTAAGTAAGCTCCTTAAGGTTAGCCAGGAGTAACAACACCTTAGTGAGCACCCATTTGATTTTAAGGATATCCAGCACCTTATCTAACAGGTGGAATTGGCATACCATTTATTTGTTATTAGCCGCCCTAAACACCAAGACCAGGTTATCCGTATTATTGTTAATTGTACATACCAGGTTAGTTAATTGGTTAGCCATTAATGTCTGGAACTTATCCATTGATTGGTACGTTTTATTAAGCACCGTACTATTATCCTGGGAATCCTTATTGAGTTCCTTAAAAGGATTTAATTTAAGATTAAGCTCCTAATTCAGCGCCAGGATAAATTTATTGAGAGTTATTAAGAGGGGGTTTTTAAACGTTGGGGTTAGCAGAGTGTTATGACCATTACATATTAGGATTAGTAACAGTAGGTTGGCTACCACTAGCATTCATATTTTAAGTAGGAGGGATAGAGGAATTGAGAGGTTGTTATGGGAATTAAGTAGTGGAAGGAATCTAAGTAGGTAATTAAGATTAAGAGGCAAGATTCTAAGAAGAGGGCATAGAAGTGGGCTCGCTGGGATTGGGTGGAGCGTTTTTAGCACCCTTTTTGCCCCTTTGATTTTTTGCTTTGGGAGTTTCTTCTGCAGCTTTAGCAGGGGGAGCAGCCTTTTCAGCTCCTCCAGCTTTAGTGGGTTTTTCTTTTTGAGGTTTAGCTCCTTAAAAGACCATGTTTTTCAATTATTGTGTATTTTAGTTGCTGGAGTTAAGAACAATTTCTGATTGCTAAGCAGGGTTCTTTATTTAGAGTTTTTTACCATCAATTACAGATTGCAATTAATCATCATTAGCTTTGATTTTCTTACTGGGATTAGCACCTTAGTATTCATCATCTGAATCATCACTTTGGTAATTCTTCTTTCCTTCCTTTTCAACTTTTACCTTGGAATTTCTAGGACCTCTGCTTTCTTCATCATCATCACATCCTTAAGAGAACTTTTGTTGAGAAATCTTAGGATAAACTTTTTTGTAAGCTTCCTTGACGCCTTCAATATCCTCAAGTTTTCTGAAATTTTTGGGAATGTTAACAGGATCAATCATAACATGAAGAACATCACCATGTAAGGGTTCTAAAAATTCATTAATCTATTTTTTATTTCATCAAAATTATAATTTGAAATTTTAATAAAGAGTATCCTACCTTTTTTTATTTGAAGCTCTATTAAGTAAGAGTGTGCTCAATAGTTAAAATGAGAGGTTTTTCTTCAATATTTATATTTGTATTAGTGCTTGATCTGTTATAAGCTTCCATTAATTACTTTTGCATAACTTCAACAAACTTCTCATGATTCTTTAAAATTAAATTAGTAATTTTCAATAAAATATTAATTACAAGAAAAAATAAAAAAATAAATTTAATAAATAAATTACACTATTTTATGGAATGATATTGACGTTGTAATAAATCTTAACACAGCTACTGAATTTGATAGCTAAGAAAAGGGGATGCTTAACTTTGTGACGAATGTTAGGAGCACTGAAGAAATTACTTAAACCTTCAATATTATTATCAATAGGTTCATCTTAATTGTATTTTCTCTTACTTTCTCTTTTAACAAATTTCTTATCTAATTACTCAGGCAAAAATGGATCGATGAAAGAACTTAATTTCTAAGCCTATATTTTAATCAATATAGGGACATAAATAAGAATAGCAAAAGGCGAGACGATTAATAAATTGTTACCTTTTGTTGTTGAGTATCTCTTGCAGATTTTCTGGAATCAACAAAGATAGGAGGAGAAATACGAGATTCTAAAATTTTAGGATGCTCGAATTTGTTTTAGTTGAGATAAACAACAATGACTAAGTGGAATTTTGAACCCTAAATTATTAAATAAAAAAAAGAATTTAGCTTTGTCTAATTAAAATGAGAAATAAAAAATTTAGATATTTTTATTGAGTTAAAATCAAAGATTGATTGGTCCAATCTATATAGATAGAGTTAACTATGTGTTTCTTTTATTTAATATTTATCTTTTTTCCTTGTATTATTAATGATTGATTAAGAATATTATCTGTATCATACTTCCTACCTATGACAACAATTCTTTAAATTATAACTGATTGAAAATTATTGTCTTTTTTAGATGAAAATGTTTAGAGTGTTTTTTAATTGCTGTATTTTCATATTTCTTTTATTTTCATTAAATTATCCACTTTTTATTGCTTTTATCTTGGATCATAATATTATTAATCAATTTATGAATAGATTAATGCCTGCTTAGTTTCAAATCAATAAATATGCGAATAGTATAATAATAAGAACTATTGAACTCAAATAGCTATTTTTTATTTTTTCCATGTATTATGATAATATTTTTTTGAATTGCTTTTGATTTAAGTTTAAATAAATCATTTTTATTACTTCATGATTGTAGGAAGTTGTGTCAAACTTAAGACCTGTGAAAACGCATCTTGAGCTATCGAATTCAGATCTATTACCACCTTTGATACCTACATCAACCAAGTGGAATGTATGAATCTAGTTGATGACTGCTCTCACAACATAGATTTCAGCCTAATTTATGATTATTTTAAAAATATTAGTTTTCATTTTTACAACTTTCCTAAATAAAATTAATCTAATATTATGTAATTATTTACATAAATCTTAGATGGAGGAAGGAGCTTTTCATTAGTAAGAGGGTCTCTAATCTATTTTTATGATTAAAAAATGATATTTAAACTGTTTGTAAAGATTTCTCAAAATTTTATAGTGATTTCAATTGCATTGACATCAACATTTCTTTTCATTTGGAATTATTTTTATTATTCTAAAATAATTAATCGCTTCTCTCTATCATTTCAAAGCTTTTTGCATTTAATATTTGCTTTTCACTTTTCAATTTCTTCATTTTACATTTTTGCAAGCTTTCAATATCATTATCTTTAATGCCTTAACTCAAAATGACCTAGTTTCTTTGGATGCTTCACAGAGTTGATGAAAAAAACATTTGATGATAAATGCAATTTTAATTGAGACAATTAGATCATACAAGATTATTGAAAAATATTTACATCTAATGTGCAATGAATATCAGGAATGTTCCAAGATTTATGCCAATTCCAGCCTAATCCTTCAGAGTAAATGAACTACTTAGAGCTTTCAATAATTAAATCTACTTTGGGTTGGACATTTTACTATTTTACAATTTTAAAGATTGAATAAAATATAATTAAATGGAAAAAGCGCTAAATTTCTTTCTAAAAAGGCTATCAAGAATTCAAAACATGCCTAACAAGACATGGTTAAATGAAGAATGCTATTTTATGAGTAGGGTGTTGAAGTAACTTAAGATTAAATAAGCAGTATCATAAAATAAAATGTCAAGTTTTAGTTAGGAAAAGAGAAAAGATAATAAATATAGCCTGTTTATTAATCAAATTTAAGAGAGGAAAGGGGAAGATGTGAAAGAAATGAATGAAGAAAAAGTCAATAAAAAATCAAAGAATTAATAAAGAAATTAAATTAAATTTAAGATCTTTTTGATAATTAATTAGAGTTTTATGATGAAATTGTTTGTCTTTACCTCAGAGGGGAGTGTCAACATAATGGAGGGGGACAAGTTCCAAGTAATTTCAGATTCAGGAGTTGATCTCTTCATATCGTAAACACATGCAATCCATTCCCAGTTTTTATCCTGAGGGACATTACCTTGAGGGTATGAATTATTTTCATTTTCACCAGATGACTCACTCATGTTTAAGAATAGCTGTGTAGTTGTTTGTGTATATTCTAAGATTTAAGAAATAAAAAGGTTATTATTTTAATTTACCTTTACTTAAAGAATATGATTTTCTGTATTTAAGAATAAATCAATAAGTATCTCAACTGCATCCAAAATAAATTAAGATTTGTTGTTTGTCATGCAGCAAATACATCAATAAGAAAAAAATTAAAATCATCCTGCTATGCAAAGAGGGGTTTGCTATTTTGTTAGGATGGGCATGTGTTGTGAGAATAAAAATGAAAATGGAGATAATTTAGTAAGATAAGGTATTTTGATGGAGATGGTGGTTATAATAAAAGTAATTAAGAGTAGATTTGAATTGGTCATATTGTAATTGTAACCATAATAAGAGGTTATACTAATAAAAATAATAGTGAAATTTAATTTACAGTTTGATAGTTCAAAGATAATGATTTTTTTGCTTTTTTCTTTCTTACTTTTACTTTTTTGCTTTCTTTAATATTTTTTGATGTAAAATTTACACTATTATTTTTTGCAGGTGCAAAGTTTGTTTTTTGTCAATTGTTTACCTTTTTGCTTTCAAATAAGAAGAAATTTATTAAATTAACATCTAAATAAGAATTCAAATATAATTAAGGAAATTTTCATTTAATTAATTTAAGTAAATAATTGGAACATTCATTAAGTAAATCAATGAAGGAATGAGCAAGTGAGTGATTAAGGGATTGAAATATCAATCACCCTCTCATTCACCCAAATCTAATAATTTATAATTTAGCTTATTAATTATTCAATACTCGATACTCCTCCCCCACTATCATTTTTCTTTTTATCTATTTTAATTTCTTCACCGCTTCTTATGTTAGTTCTCTTTTCATTATTTTTATCATCCTTTTATTGCCTCTTTCATCTCTCTTCTAAATTAATAAATAATTTCCATCTTTCTTCTTTATTTCCCCATACGCACTCCTAACAACCAATCACTAACTAACTCACTCATTTTAACTTTAAAAACAAAATTTATTAGCCATATCAGCTGCCTACATATACACATGCTATTTTGTATCTTATTCTATATTTTTTCATAATTTTATAAATTTGTTTTTTGTGAATTATGCTAGACATTTGAATAACCCCTCTTTAAACGTTTCACCATTAAAAAATTCTAAGCAATTATTTTTATTTCATTTTCCTGTTTCATTAAAATAAAAACTACTTTTAAATTTCTCATTTTATCCTCTTGGGAAGAGACACAAACAAACAAATATTATAATTAAAATTTCAAAATTCATTTTCTCGAGCAATATTCTTTTTTCTTTTATTCAATTATTTTATTTAGTGCTTTATTAAACACATACTAGCTCACCCTCACCCGCTTTCTCTCACCCCTTAAAGGGAAAAAAACAAATAAATGTTGAAAAAAGTTTCACAATCATAGCCTGTATAGGCCTACTATGGTCTAACTATTACAAAATAAAGAAATAAAATTTTAAAAAACGATTTTTCATGCTTTATTTGATCTTAAGATTCTAGAAAAAAGATTAAAATGAAAGAATATTTGAAAGGTTAAAAAGAAATTATTCATTAATTTTCTCTCCAGACCAATCAATAAAAATATCGTTGGGATGATTCATATTAATCAATCAATCTATTGAAACAAAATATGATTATTAAAATTATTAATATCTATTAACAACAACAACAGCAACATATATAAATGCACAATTCATCTAAATAGAACTACTAAATATCTACATAATTTTTTAAAAATATGCTAATTCTCATAAAACCTTTATCTTGATTATTGCATTTACGGAATATTTAAAAATTTATGAAAAAAATATTAAGTATAAAAGAAGATTTTAATGAACGAAGGAAGAAATCGTTCGTTGATTGCTAACATTTTTAATTTAAATTAACTAATAAAATAGACAAATAAAAAAAACCAAAAAAATCACTGATAATTTGTTAGTTAGATAGTTAGTAGTATTAGAGACTGAATGAAGTCTTACCAAGTGCAAACATGACAATTTTTAGATCAAGATAATGGATAAAAGCACTAAAGAGTTTTTACTGTTTTGTAAATTTGGCCAGCAAATAAATAAGTTATAAGAGTTATATGTAAAAAAGGGAAATCCTTAAATTTTATACGTCTTTCAGGCTTATTATATCGTATATGTACTGCCCATTATATTGACTAAAATTTAAATGCGCGCTTTCTATTTTATTTTCTAAATCATCGAAAAGTCACCCAGCGTGCATGGTATTAATTTAAAGCTGTCTTTCTTTTTTAAAAATCTGGAATTTTAAGCAAACTGAATTAATTTACTTTTTCCCCTCCCTCTGATATGTAAAAGTGTAGTCGTCATTTCGTTGAAGATATGAACATAAGATTTCGTAGAATTAATAAAATTTTTTTTTTCCCTCTATATATTTTAAACCTTTTTCGTTCATACATTTTTCTATAGCTAAAATGAATGAAACCGTGTATTATTTAAGAATGATTGATTGTTTTACCCTTCTATGATATCATTATCTTTCATATGAAGTAAGATATATTTAGTACCTTCCATTCTTCATATGCTATCAATCTATGAGGATAAAAGAAAAACTTGTTATTTTTATCTAAAATAAAAAGACTCTTTTCTAATTTTTAACTTCCTCTATTATATTTAGCTATTGAGAAGCAATAAGCTTTTTAGAAAGCATCTACTATTTTTGTTTTTGAGAAAGAAGAAAATGTTTGAAAATTTGACAAAAACAATCCAAAAAAGGTAGAATTAAGTATTTTACGGTGTTTTTATTATGTAGAATTAAGCTTGCAAATCAATTTAATGAACAATTTTCGTTTACAGAGCAAATAGTAGTAAGAGATTTTATTAAAGACCTAATTTATATCAATATTTATCATATTCTTTCTTTGCTTTTTTTATATACACTATTTCCTTTAATTTTATGCAAGACGCACCTTCAGGACGCTTGCGCAAACATCCTGAAGAGGGAAGAAGATGGCAATTTTTAAAATAGCTTTTAAATTATTATAAAATGGAGCTACTCATCTCATTATTACTGATAATAATTAATTGGTGTTTTTGGCGTAATTAGGATTTACATTTTGGATAATTAAGAATATATTGAAATCAATTACCATTAAAGAAATGTAATATTCATTAATTAAATTACATATAAGTAATAAATGGACCTACTTCAATGAAAGGCAAACCTTCTATTCCTATCATCCTTACAGATTACTCCGCTCTAATTTCCACATCAATCTATTCAATGAAAACCAATAGAATTAATTAGAAAAACCCAATATTTTTGAACTAAAATTTAAATAAATCTCCTCTGTATTGCCAAATACTTCCTTAAAAGTGGCATTCCATATTAATATTGTAGTTAGATTTGCGATTACCAAGCAAATAGCATTTAGACATTTAAGTGATGAAAGAAACTTATTTTTTTAAATCAATTAATAATGAAAGCTAAATGAACTTTTTAAAGTTTTGACGTACATACTATACTATTTCCAAAAAATGCTAATACTCAGTAAATATTTCAAGCAAATTTGATGCTAAGTTGTTGATATGAGAATAAAAAATTTTAAACCATATTGCAAATTGCAAGCTATAATAAGATTTTTACATTCTTTATTTATTAATATATGCTTAAAAATAAATATTGGTAATAGATTGTAATTATAAAATGTAATCTGTAAATGAATAAATAGCAACGGGGTTTTTAATAATCTAATATAAAGAATAAATCAATATGTTAATCAAGTAAGTCATTATTCATCCTTTTCCATATCCCAATAAAATAATTTTTAACCTTTGAGATAATATTCAATAGAGCGCTTTTGCTTTTGACCTTTAACTGAGCATTATTGTTTTTATTTATTTGTATATTTCAAGTAAATAGCAGTATTTATTTTAACAAGTGTTTTAACTTATAAAACTCTAGGTATTGTAAAATGTATTTTAAAAGTATAATACATTTTTGATATTTGCTGTTTGGCTATCTTTTAAATTGTAACCCAATGTTTAGCAATTATACCCTACTCGTTTGTCATAATGAGCAAATCAATCTACTCGATGAAGATCTTGTGATATTTCTAGGTAAAATTAAAGTTAAATCAATCAACAAAATTAATGTAAGCTACAGATTATTATTTCTAATTCATTTTAAATGTAATAAAGTTTACTCTGCAAAATTAAATTATACCATCGTAATTTCAATTCAAGTACTCTATCTAAGAAATACTTACCCTATATAAAATATTTATACTTCTCATACTTATTAGCTAAAATATCTCTTACAAAACATGTGTTAAATTCTGTTTATTGAAATGTTCTTATTTGTCAATAAAAAAAAGAAATCGGCTTAAATAGTTTTTTGTGATTGTGAAAATATTATTTTGTTTTTATTGAAATGTTTAAATAGAATCCAAAAAATAATTTTGTTATTATTTAAAGGTAAAGATTAAGTAGGATTACATTAATGTTTAAATAATTAAATGTTTAAGATAAATTACATAAGCTTATTATTTTTATTAGTTTAAATTAGATAAAAATTTATTTGTAAAGTTGAGTAAATGGGCATATTGTAAACTGTAATCTCTTTTCATCAAAAAAAATCTGTAAGATTTATTCACTTAATGAAATGAAATCTCATACAATCTAACAACTAATTTTATTAATGAAAATAAGAACACAATTAAGATTTAGAGCTTTTTTGTTCTTAAAAATGTGTCCTAAAATTATTCTTGAGTAACCTCAATCAAAATTTAAAAGATGAGCCAAATTAATTAACAATTTTTTGATAAGATTAAAGATCATTATCTTGTAAAATTTATAAAATGCGGAAAGTAAGAAAGATGGCTGGGAATACGATTCAGCAGAATTATTGGCTCTTTTATTTGATATCTAAACTGAGGTCTAAGGGCTATTGCTTTCATTATTTATTTTGTTTTATAGGATTTCTTTTGTTACATTTTTTTCAATTTAATATGAGTAAATTAATTTCAAATTTTCTGTAACTAACTTTATCTATCGGCACGCCAACCACTGCCTCACTCTTTGATGATAAATTAAATTTTTATCAATCACTCACATAAGTAGCTATTCTTTTTATTTCATGAATACACATCGAATCTCTCCTATTTCTAATATATTTTATAATGTGGAAAATTTCGTTCAGCAAAACTTCATAAAAGTAATGGACATTATTTTAACAACAATAGTCATTGAATATTTTAATAATGAACTCTTTTTTTATGGGTTAATCAATAGATAGATATTCATCAATTGAGCATCAAATTATAAAATTTAATAATTATTAATAAAATAAGTTAAGGTTAAAAATATCAATAAAATGTATTTTGGGTTATAATGATAACTATTCTATATATCTTTTTTTCATAGGTTTATCTCCAATTTCTATGATACTGTTATTAAAATACTTAATTTTATATATTATATTCAATGAAAGCTCTTGGGTCTTTTATTTTTTCTTATTAAAATAATAAATTTATTAAACAAGTAAGTTAAGAAATTTTTCTTTAATTTTGTTGAATTGATATGTGTAATGTTTGTAGTTTACTTTATTCACAAAACAAAAAAATGAGCAGTAAGAACAATGAAGAATTGATTAATTGTTAACAAGATATTAATAATGCTAATAAATAAAGAAGAGCGTTTTGTTTGATGAAGAAAATTACATTACTTAAAATTAAATTATTAGTAGAAATAGATGTATTTTTGTTAAATTAAATTTTATCACAACTACTTTGAAAAATAAGTAACTTACTAATACCGAATCAGTCTTTCATTCAGCTCAGTGAAAAAATTGTTAATAGAAATTAAAATCTAACAAATAGGGACACTAAAATCTTTATTCATGTAACTTAAATTTTTTGGGGAAATAGATAAATATTTAATAAGATTTTTAATCGTTTTCTAAATAAATTAAAATTGAATGCAATGAGTGAAGTCAATCATCAAAATTTGTTGTATCAGAAATTATTCTTATTCAATAAAGATTATCAAGATTTTAGATTTTACATTAAAATTGCACTTTAAAGCTTACATTATATTAAAAATAAAGTATACTCATTCAAAATAATCAAAAGCTCCAATCGTATCAATTTACAATTGATAAATCAATATAAATCAAATGATAATTTAAGCTAATTCAAAAAATGGAAATCATTTAGATAATCTTAAAATTTAATTTCCAACTTTAAACATCTTTTTTTTTGTTTTGTTTTTACTATTCTGTTAAAAGTCATTATTTTGGTTAAGAAACCAAGTATTCATTTTACATAAGATTATTTCATTGAAAATATTTTTAGGTCAGTATTTATTTTGGATTAAATGAATCAACATTATTTCTTTAAGTTAGTATTGCTTTGTTATTCTTTGAATGGATTTCCAGAAGGAGTGTGGCTTCTTAAAAATAAGAATCATTAAATTTTAAGGTGAACTAGTCATAATTTAATTCCCATAAAATTAATAAATAATTAAGAAAGTAACACATTTTTGATAAAAATACTGTTTTTATTACTAAATCAGAATTTTTTTATTTAGATTACTCTTTACTCAGCTCTAATTAATAAGAAATACATTATGATCAAATTTAATCAGCCCTATTATATTTTTTAATTAAAACCCTGAATCTTAGTAGAAGTTTTATGAATCTTTGGTAATTTAATGGTATTTACTTACAATCAGTAAATAAATATATAAGTAGAATCAATTTAAAATTTTCAATATTAATTAATCTTTCAGCTCAAATTATTTCTAAGTAGAAGTAGAACAAATTCTTTTGATTTCTTAAAATTATTAATTCAAATTATCTACCTTCTCTCTTTAAATTATAACTTTCATATTATGTATAGCTCAGTTGAAGTATTTTATTTGCTAGTTTCTCAGAAGTTTTTTATTTCGAAAAAAGAGGAATAATAAATGTTTGTTTCTTCATTGCAAAATTCTATTTAAATTAAGAAAAATTTTAATTTAGTGTTGGTGTAATTAAGTTATCAATAATTAGTAGAACAAATCATCTCTTTGTTAATTTAATTAAACAAATAACTTTCTGATTTAATTCGGTTTAGAAAAGTAAAAAAAATCAACATTTTATTCAAATAGTATCATTAATGAATCTCTAAATCTAAAACTTATAAACCATATAAAGTGTATCAAACATCGAAAATGGATTAGTAGACTTTGATACTAAAAAATCATCTGAGATATTTGATAAAATCAACTTTAAAAAAAATTAAATCAACTATAATGAACTTTAGCAATAATTGATTTAAAATAGGTAGATCTATTTAGAACAAAAGAAATAGGAAATTGCAGATTTAAAAAATCTTAAAAAATAAGAAAACTTTAAGAGAAGAGCAGAGCAAGTAAGATAAAATTTAATATCATATTTGAATACTACTTTTAAATATTCAATTTTACACATTTGTTTTATTAATATCATGATACTAATTTTTTTAAATTTATCAACATAAAGTCTCAAGGGTTAATCTAGCATCCAAAATAATTCAGATAGATATTTAATTCTTCAGATTTATTTGTGCCAACTCAATTTTTCTAGAATGATAAAGTAACTTATTTTAAAATTTAACATATTTGAAAGCATATTTTGATTTAATTTGATTAATTTGTTAAAAAGGAGAGTAAGGAAATGAATAAGATTACCTTTGTTCCTCTAAAATAAAAGATATAACAATCACTGGCTGATAAGAAAATAAGTTAGCCAGCTTGGATAAGTGCTTGCAGTGGATAAGATGCCTTTGATAAGAATGAAATATTTAAGCCAACTGCTGAGTAAGAAAAAACAATAATTGATTAAAAGGAGAAATTTAAATAGTAGAGGTTTGACTACAAAAACTTTAAAAACTACCTAAAAACAAAATTTAACAACTTTTATTTTGATAACTAATCAAATCAAAATGATGAAATCAATTAAAATTAATTTGTTCAATAAAAGTCAAAAAATTAAAGTTAAGAACCTAAAAATAATATTAATAACCAAATATAACCTTAAATTTAAAGATCCAGCACTGCTTCTACTGGATTTAGAATCAAAAAATCAGTTAACGATTTGACTAAAGAACCAAGAACTCAATCAACAGAAAGAGAAAGAATTATGAACACTAACTAATATTAAAATAGTTAATCCTAAAAAACTAATAGAGATTCTCCTAAGTTGGTATTTAAAAGACTTTAGAGTCCACAAAATGTTTCATTGAACTTAAACTCTTAATTTTTTGGTTAGCTAGATTAAGAGTAAAACAAAAATAAAAATTTTAAACTCATTTCAATGAATATTCCTTAAAAAGAAAGCTCGAACATTACTTAAAACCCCAACATAAAGCAAAGAATTCCTCTTTAGAAACTTAATAGCCAATTTTATAGTAATATTACTAGTCCTATCAATAGAGTACGTAGTCCATAAAGTACTTTACATCAGTAATTTAATCAAACTAGTTTTGTATATAATCAATAGAATTCTCCTAAGAACTAATTTAATAGTATTAATCAATAGAATTTTGGGTTGTAAAAAACTGCAAGCAGTGTTAGTTCCCATGAAAATGGTTTTCATTCTAGAAAACAATCCCATTCTTTATTTAATTCAACTCTTTAGTCTCTTAACCAAAAATAGTAGAGCTAGTAATCAACCTTAACATAATGGAAATATGGTTATAATAATAATAATAAAATTAATGAAATTTTCTCTTCATATACAGTTGAGACAAATGACTATAAAATGAGTTAACCAAGAAGCCCAAATTTTATATTTAAACCAAATGGTAAACTTGGAAACTTATTTTCTGACTACTATAAAGATAAAGGAGATACTACCAACAAAAGTAAGTAAAATTTTGGTGTTAGAAATCGTGTTTTTTCTACATCCTCTGCTAAAAAATAGCTTACTTCTAGTTGAGATCTCAAATCAATAAAATAAAATCCTACATTTATTTCATGTTTTTTAAATATTTATTCATCTTTTTTCTTTTTTATTTTTGAAAATCTGAAATACTTAATTTTAACATTAATTTTTAAAATCTGAAATATTTTTTTAGATTAATTTTTTAACTTAATTTGATATTTAAACAAATGTTATATTCAATATTTCTAAAGTTTCATTTTAGATATTTTTTTGATTTTATTGAGAAGTTTTTAAAATATGACTGTTTTAGTGAACTCCACGATAACTTCATATTATACCATAGAATCCCCCCATCAATTTGCAAAAAAATATCCAACAATTTGTAAATTTCTTCTCTTAAATATCTATCAAAATTAAATAATAAAAATATGCAATTAAATATAACATAAATACAAAAAATAATCTCAAATATTTGATTATTTTATCTTAATTTTTTCAAAATATTATGCAAAAAAAATATATTAGTATATTAAATATTTAAATGACCATGTGAACATAGTTATAGGAGAAATAGAACATCTCTAGAGCAAAGCGAAATAATAAGAAATATTTGAGAGAGAAAAATACCTTTAAATATTGCATAGCTTTCTGATTAGAAGTTATCTTATCTCTAATAAATTAGTATATGCTTTAGATAAGATATAAGCAGAAATATTTATTAAATTTTGTTCTAATGTTTTGTCTAACTTCATATTTTTTCTTATTTAGAAACATTTTAAAATACTTATAAAAATTTATTTTGTTTAGATAACAAAGTATTTATTACTCAAGATTATTTTGAATTAAGATGTCTTAAACTTTCTTGTAGACAAGGTAAATTACTATTAAGTTAGAGGAATGTCTGAATTTGATCAAGAAATATATTTAAATTGGTTTAGTTAATTCGAAAATTATTATTATGCCATAAATTTTTTAAACCACTTTGATTTTAAATAGATTTGATTATTATTTAAATTCTTGTTAGATAAATTTTTTAGTTTTCATAATAAATTCCAGCCATGAAGTTTGTGAAATAGGCTCTTTGGAAATAAGATCTGGATTAGCATATTATCTAAAGAATTTAGTATTTTTTAAATAAAAATATAATTCTTTAAAAATATAATTTGTTATTGAATAATTCTTAATACTAATCCATATTAACTTAATACTAAACAAATAGGACTTAATCTAAAACCAAATGAATGTAATACGAAACCAAATGAGAATAATGAACTTAAATAGGTTTAGTATTATCCATTTTATCAGATTAAATAATTTATTTTCAGGATGAAAATAAAAATCTTAGATTGTGTTGAAAATTGATTTTGTCAATTTAAAAATTTAGTTTTTTATCAAACAAGAAGATCTATATGCATAAGAGATCATTTATTAGGTAATAACAATATTTAAATTAGTTTATTAGATTTTTTTTGAGCTAGATATTTCTATTTAGTTTAATTATTACTTTTACTCTATTTTGCTTGAAATTTTATTGATGATTTTATTTTTTAAAACTCCACAACAGTAGCTAATTCCTACAGTAAGATTATTAGATATTACTAAAGTGATTTATTCAGTTATTATATCAGCTAATTATTAAATTAAATACTTGTATTTTTTTTTTTCAATATTTTATTTTGTTTTTGACAATAGGGAAAAGAAATTAATAATTTATATTTTCTTTTTATCATTTATTATTCCTTCTGGGAAATTTTCGTTACTTAAATTTTAATCAGATATTTTATCAAACATAATTTGATAGATATTTTTATCTGCTTTTTCAATTTTTTAAATTTCAACAAGTTTTTATTTCTTAAAATGTTCAGATATTAAATTAGATTCTTAATCATTTATCTCCAAAATTTGCAACAAATTATCTACTTATAAAAAATCATTATCCATATCAATTAGCTCCTTTAGTAATTAAATCAAGATGCTATCTAAAACTTATGTAAGTTAAACTAAACCTGATAAAGTTTGACTGATAATAGGAATTATTGAATGCTTACGCTTTAATAAATTCATATTTGAGGTAAAAAATTAACAAAATTATTTACCTATAGAATTACATAATTCCATATTTTTATTTTTGGATCTTAATTTCTCAATAATTTATTCCATTTTTTATTGATTTTTTCGATTATTCCTAATTTCATCTAAAGCAAACATTTTTGTGATTAAATAAATAAAAATAGGATCATTCATAATTAAGGTTTCAAGTTTTTCAAAAATTTTTTTAGGTAAATAACTGTTAATGGTTTAAATTCCTTTTTACATGATTTTTTCTAAACCAAAATCCAAAGCTGAGCTTGTAACGTTTGTGACTGCTGAATAAATTTTCCTAAAATTTTGAATTTTAGCTTTATTTGCAATTGAAGAAATTCCATGACTCAAAAGTAAAGTAAATAAACTTATTCCTTTATTTCCAAAATATTATTTTAATGAAAAAGATCTTTAGCTATAAGCTTAGTAAGCTGAAAATAGATCCAATTAACCTTCAATTATCAAACTTATCCCCAAAGTAGGGTGGGCAACAATAATTAAACTTCCAACAACTATCTAAACAGCTGCTAAAACTAGAATTGAAATGATAGTAAATATAGGAATAAATCCTTTTTCTCCTAATTTGGAAATATATTAAAAGCCTCTTTCTTTGTACTCTTAAAGAATATTATCTTATATTTTATTTTTCATTATTTTATCTATTTCTGTAAATTGTTATATTTCAATGCTTTCTTATTTTATTTATAATTTTTCAAATTCATTCATTTGTTATTAATTCAATTTTGTTATAGTTGTGCCAAAATCAACCTTTTCTTTACGTAAAATTTTAATCAGGTCTTTTACTGTATTTTAGTCCATATCTATGAAGCTCAAGTTAAATTTATTTTTTTTTATAGAAGCTAATATATTTTCGCTATTAACATCGATACATTTAACATCAAAAAAAAAATTATAGTTTTATTGTAAAATTTATTTGGCTTCTTCTTTTGTCAATCCCTCTATTCTTATACAAATATTCGGTCCTAACTCTTCATTAATTACTACTTATTCTCCTAAGTTATATTCTTTTAGGAAGTAAGTGTTTTGATTTTCAAGTATTTCTTTAACTTAGAAAGCTCTTATTTAATTTAATTTAATTAATTCTAAAACATCATTCCTTGGTCCTACTATTTATATGTCATATTATTATGCATGAATACTTTCAATTAAATCTGTACAATTATCATTATTCATTTAAAAAAATTCAATAACCATTTTAGATTTTGGAATCACTTTTTCTTACATACTTAAACATGCTTTATTAGAATTAAGCAACTTTATATTCAATATTTGATTTCTCTGGATTTTTTTAAAAATTTGTTGATATATATTTAACAAAGAAATATTATACCAATTTAAAATAAAATCGATTATCTTTGTAACAATTAAAAATATTTCTTAGATTTGTTTTAATAATTAATTACTAGTTTCTAACTAAAATTGATAATTTTAATAAATTTTTATTTACTTTTTTGCTTCTTCTAAAGTTAAATTACTTGTAGGTTCTTAATTGAACTATGAATTTAAAACTATTTTTACCATTTATGTTTTGCTATTCTTTTCTTTCATTTTTGATTCTATGAGATGTTCTGCTTCTGAATTACTCAATTCTTAGATTTCAGTATCAGGACTTAAAAGAGATTATAGATCCTTATCATCAATATTTTTTAAATTTATAATAAAATTGTTCTTATAGTTTAGAATATTACAAACATCTTTAATCAAATCTATGGCCTAATCATTAGTAAAAATGTCTTCATAAATAGTAAGATCATTAAATGTTACAAAAAATAGATTATTTTAGCTTACAATGTCTTTTATAATATTTTAATCATATTCCTTTTACAGACTGCTTTAATGAGTTATATACTTTTTTTCTCTCTCTGATTTATTGCACGTTTAATATTTTTCTGCAGTGATATCAATAAGACGTAATGATCGGGTAATTACTGTTATATTTTCTTCATTATTTTTAGTGAAGCATGATAAAATTTATTTTTTTTGGGTATCTTATCTTTATAAACTAGTTGTTTCTGTGTTGTTTTCTTCTATTTCTTTTTAATCATATTTTTGGTCAATTAAAGCCAATTCATATTTTATTTATTCTTATGCTTTTTAAAAATATTCAATGATATTAATTTTCAAATTTTGTTGGCCAAGTTAATTTTTATTTTTCTTAATCAAAGTAAGTCCCATCCCAACCCTAGCTTAAGGACATGAATTATTATCCTATTAACAAGCTTTGAAAAAAAAGTCTTACTCATCATCATTAGTATTTGGACACTTGTTATTATTTACTAAAATATCATAACCGATTTAAACTAAATAAAATGGATTTGTAATTATTTAAGTTAATTGATTTTTTTGAATTCTCTTTTCATTAGCTTATTCAAAAATCTTATATTTTTCATCCCAATTATTTTCAGAGTCTTTTAATTCTCTTATGAAAACTTCCCAGTATTCTTCTAAAGAGGAAATAACACAGCTTTCATAAAGTGAAGGTAAATAATAAGGCTTTTTTTTCAATCCTTCACATAGATTGTTTCTTAATTATTTTTGCAAATTAATAAAATTTTCAAGATATGATTCTTTTTTTTGAACTTTCTCAATGCTATTTTTTAAGTTTTTCAAGCATTTATCTTCTAATTCATCAACTTTTTAGTTAATTTCTTCAGAAATCTAAAAATATTAAAACACTTCTAAGTTAATTATTAATCTGCCAGTTCCTCTTTTGCCAAATCTAGAAGTTCTTCCTAATCCCTGTTCTTGAATGCGTTGATTGATAGGCTTGTAAGTCAATATCACATGCAAACCCCCATATTTTTCAATTAAATTATTTGTTTATATATCTGTGCCTCTGATTGATAGATTAGTTGAAATAATTATATTTCCTTCTTAAATGTTCTGAATTTATTTCTCTTCATCTGATTAATCTATATTATAGAGTATTAACTAATAATCTTCATACATATTTTAAATAATAGAATGAATCTATTAAGTTATCTTAATAGTTTCACAAACAATCAGCACAGCTCTATCTTTTCTAGCCTCTATAACAGCCTCTTCACAAATTTATTGTATCCAGGAATCATAATTACCAATTAACTTATCAGGAAGTTATATATACTATTTATGGTATGTGGTTGGAATGTTAATTAGGTCTACCTTATATAAATCTTGAATAAAATTTCTAGAATTATTTGAACCAAGTGTTCCTGTCAGGCCATATAAATCTTTATTTTTATATTATTTGAGATAACCATAATTTGATAAAAAATTAGTAACTATATTTTATGTCTAGACTTCTAGATTATTTTAGACTTAAATTATTTAGTGTAAACCATCACCGTAACTCGTTTAGTGTTACATTACACCTGTATTATAGTCAACAGGTTTAATAACTCCTCCAGGAGCAATGAAATGTACGTTCTCTTCATATAAACTACTATTTAAAATACTATCAATCCATTTGGGAAGCTAACTATTTGCATAATTTCTCAGATTTTATGGTAAAAATAATCCTTATTCAAAAATTTAATTAATATGCTTTGCTAAATCTTATTTGATGTAACTGTAAAAACCTTTATCACTATCTATCTTAATCCCTATTTCTTCCATATTCATATTCTCATCATTTTGGTAATCTTAGATAAAGTTATTCCACTTTATTTCATCAATATCATCACCATATTTTTATGTGATTTTTTACTAAATCAATTCAAAGTTTAAAATATATTTGTCATCTCCTTTTTCTGTTGTAGATTTACATAAAAATTCATACCTTTTATTCAGATAGTAAAAAACATGCTAAAGCAGATCCATACCAGGATAACTTGTACTGAGTCTAGCAATTTTAGTAGAATCATCAACAACAATACTATCAACTTCATCAATTATTGCAATTTATTAAGTTCTACTACCTAGAGTACCTAAATAGCTGTATTTGTCTCTTAGAAAGTCAAATTTAAATTAATCTATATCTCCATAAACTACATCTTACTTATAGCATTCTTTGATTCCAAATTAATAGATCCTACTATCAACATTACATCCTACAGTAATTGAAAAAGCTTTAAAAATTTATTATTTACCTAATTTATCTCTTAATGCAAGAACTGGTGAAGTTGTAATAATGTCAACTTTTTTGCCAAGTAAGACTTAAATAATTGCTATAACACATATTATAATAGATTTTCCCTCACCAGTAGCTACTTGTAAGAATCTTCCTTTATCATGATCTTTTTTAAAAAATAGAATGCAGGTTAAAATCTATGTAAAAGATAATATCATTTTGTTATAATTTAAATAAATAGCCTGCCTTATCACAGCTAGTGCTTCAACAAGAAATTTATCATCCATATCTTTTTAATTTCTTACTAATTTAGACCACTCTTTAATGTCATTATCTTCTAATTGACATATCTGTTTTTTGGAGTCTTTGGATTGAGTATTTTCTTTTGATAAATTAATTTCTAATTTGTCATCTTAAATTTGATTTATGAGAAAATCAAGAGAATTATTTTTTTATTTTTTATTTTAAAGTATTTCTTTATTTTAATTGTTTTTAACTATTTCATTAATTATTTCATTGTTTCCCTTATGGTTATATAATACATATTTAATTTTAACTGCTTTTTCCTGTATTGTTTTAATCCAAAATTCTGGATTTTCATTTTATAAAATTTAAATTATGAAATCAAATTCTTAAATTGGGAAATTATATTCATCTATTATTCTCAAAACTTCAATTAAAGTTTTTTCAACTTTTTATTTTTAATCTCCATTGTAAGCTAATAAACAATTTAATATATGATTTAGTTAGAAATATGAAAAACCCTTTTTCAAAAGATTTTCAAAAATTTTTTTAAAATCTTGTGAAGTAATTTCTTTCATTAACAAATTAATTTCAATTTACTAAATTAGTGATTTGACACTTTGATTTGTTTATTAGATATCCTAAATTTCTATTTAAGGGTAACTAGATAAAAAGCTAATCAAATCCTAAAATTCTTGATCATTTTCAATCATTTATATTGATTAAAGCACTTTTTGAATGATTTTATAATCAGTAACTCTCATTATATCAGCCACTTTCTTTTCGTAGTAATTATCAGAATACTAGTCTTTAATAAGTTTTTACAGCTTTTCTTTCAAATATTATTTCTTTAAATAAATGTAAAAATTCTACTTAGATTAAATACAATAATTAAAATCTCCAAAATCAGGCAGTTACTGTAAAATAGTTATTACATCAACAAACTACTAAAATGTTAACAGTGATGACTTGTTGTTTAAGCTTTATAATATTTCAGTTAAACTTCCACTGTTTACTTTTGACTTAAAATTTTGGATGATTTGTTGTATTTCTTATTTAGTTTACTCATCTACTTGATAAATAGTTAAAATATTATTGATAATTAGTTTCATTCTCCAGTCTTATTTATTTTATTTATCAAGTATTTTTACATCAAAATATTTTAATGAACTGATTGTCTCACATAAATCAAACTCTTCACTTTCTTATTCAAGTTTTATTCCAGTTTGTGCATAAATAGATTAGAGGGTCTTACTACACCACTGTTAAAATGTAGGAAATTCTGTTTTAAATTTCTTAAGAAGTTTAAGACCCTTAAAAGAATGATATTTAATTGTTTCATCATAGCTATTGAAATTCTATTCAAAAATAAGCTTGTGTCTAATGTTAAATGAAGGCAAAATTTCAAAAGTTAAAGTAAAACATTAAAGCATTTAGATGACTATTTCTTTTTCTAAATTGTTTTATTCATACGAATCTGTTAATTATTTGACAACTCTTTCTAATTATTTATATTTCTTCAAGTTAATGACATGAATATATCCTTAAATAATGAGAGAAGTATGATCTTTAGAACTAATGATATATTCTTCTAGTATTTTTGTAATTATTTGATCATATTCTAATTTTTGTCTTTAAATCAAAATCATTGAAACAATACTTGCCCACTTTTTTAGTTTACATTAATCAAAAATAAAAGCTTCATTTTACTTTTTCATTTTTTAAATTAATAATTAAGTAAAATTTGAATTTGTACAAAACCCACCATCTAACTCTTTTAATATTTCATTATAAAAACTTAATAAGTTGAGAGATTCAGGTGCATTTTTTATTTTTGATAAGAGGGAGTTATTTTACTAATCATTAATATTTAAACTTTATAAATCTTCAAATTTATCTAAATTCCTAATGGATTCTATTGCTTAATTGCTTAACTGGTTACCACTTTTAGTATAAAGTTTTAAAAACTCTAAACAAATTTTTTGATGTTCACTTTATTTTGTGTTTTCATATATTTTAGCTATCTTATTTATCAAGGATTCAGGAATTTCATTTTTGTTTTTACATTTAGAAAGAATTTGAACAACTCTAATTTATTCTGAACTTTATTAATCAATTATTTTACTTAAATAAGAATAGTTAGAATCGATTAATTAGGTGTTTTTTTTCTCAAGAACATCTAAAAATTATTTTGATTAATTTTAAATCTCTTTTTTAAATAGTTCAATTTATACCTTTGTTTCTTGATTAACAAACTCATGGAAACAATTAATTATTTAAATTGCTTAATGTTTAATAGTTTTATCTATTTTTCTCTAAAAAATTGTTTTAGCTAGTACAGAAATGTATTATTATTATTGATATTTCTATACATTTCCAATCATTTATTCTAGAATTTTAAGACCTTATTCTAAAATTTAGTCATCGCAATCAGCAATTGCTACCATACAAGCTTCTTCAAATAGCATATATTTGTACTCCTTACTTTAGAATAAAAAAACGATAACTTTTAAAATTTAAATACGATCTTAATTTTAATCTTGTGAAGTGAAGTATAAGAGCAAGTTATTAATCAAATTTTAAGGTATGACCTCTTTTCTCTAAACCAGTAAAGTAATTATATTCAAGCACTCTAAATAGTATTGTTTTTTATTCAAACATTGCTCTATCTTTTAAAATAGGTTATTATTAATTTCACAATCCTTTTAAATTACATTCTTGATAAGACTAACAAGCTTTTCTTAAGTTGTATCTTGTCTTTGAGGTTCAAATTATTCTATTAAGTTTTAAACTATTATAGGAGGTATATTCTATTCAAAAAGTAATGCATTTTCTAGGATAGTAAGCACTTTTGAATCATGCAAATGGTCTTTAAAAGCATCAACAGTATCTATTGGTAGAGTTATTCTTTAATTTTATTATTATTTCTCAATAAAGGAAATAGCTTCATCTTTATTATCTACAATTACTCCTCTTAAAACCATACCAGCTCTATAGAATTCTATAATTGTAAAAAACTTATCTGTTAAAACTTAATTAAAATTAGCTTTATCTAGATGTTTAAAAGAATTCTCTCTCACCTCCTTTTCTTGAGAATACAGCAATTTATTAGAAAATTCTTCTAACACTCTTTCACTTACTGGCTCACCATTCTAGATTAGATTTTCAAACAGATTTAAAACTTATTCATTTACTTCTTCTAAATCAAGGACTTTTTCCAAAGCATTTATTGAAGTCTGAGGGATCTTACAGTTTAATTTAACTAATTTGAGTAGTATAAAAACAACATCTTTCATCATAAATGTCGAATTTGAATTCAATATGTGATTAAATATTACAAACAGGCCTTCATATAAATAATCAAGTTTCTTATTAATTATTTTTTTATTAATTGTGAGATATTTTATAATTTCAATAATATTTGGATTAATTAAATGAATATCCTCTAACTCAAACCCTTCTATCTCCTCATACAAGTACATTTTTTAAAGAAAATCAAAATATTCTTTTTTAATTTCTTTATTTTATTCCACTAAAAGGAGTAATTATCTAGTAAATATTATCCGAGAATAAATGCAAATATCAAAAACTTTGTCATCAAATAATTAAGATAAGCTATTAATATGTCTTTCATTTAATTAATTTAGATTTGAAGCTATTTTAATAGCTTTTATACATTGAATTCTAATTTATGGATCCTTGCTTTGAAGTCCTTAAAAAAGTGATACTATTGAGCTATCCTTTAAAATGTTGCCATTTCTAGCTGAATGTTAGAATAACTTAGCAACAACTTCCGATATTGTTTGGTTTGAGAGATTTTCTTCAGATCTTGATGAATACTGCAATATACCTTGATGAAATATAACTACTCGTTCATCCTTTAGCTTTGCATTAAAAACATCTACATTAGAAATATTTTACTTTTCACAAATTAATCCTAATATGTTGATTATGTAATTTCTAATATTGTCATTTTAATTTTCATACATTTTAATTAAATCTTCTACAATTTAATCAGATAGATTCTAAGTTTTTTAACATTGTATCAAAAAAGATTTTAAGGCTTCTATTGAAAACATTTCACCTAAAACTTTAGATTTTACAATATCCAATATCATATTTAATTCTTCACTACTAATCTAAGTTGAAGGATAAGATAAATAATTATTTATAACTTCAATGCACATTTTGTTAACTGATTCATCTCCATAAATATTTTTTGCACTCAAGTCAATTATTCTCTTTCTTAAAATTAAGGTGAAAAGATTCTCAATATTTCTGTAATCTCTAGTCTACTCATTAATATAAATAATTTATTCAAGAGGCTCATAATTTTTATCTAGTAAGTCAACGCATTTGAGAAAAACTTATTCTAAAAATTCTTTGTCTTTTTGATATTTTAGAATCTTGCTTGCCATATATGCCATTTCATTATTTTCGTCTTACAAACATTATTATATTGCTTAAATGTGTTTTTTTTTTAATTACTTCTCTGGATTTCTGTAAGTAGACAAAGAATACTCATATAATATTGTAATCGAATTAACTCTTAGATCATTTACTTATTATTCAATATAAATTTTTAACTCCTTTAGTAACTCAAGCTGTCCATCAATTGATTTTTATTAATCAAATTTTTTTCTAAAATCTTGTATTTTAATAAAATATGATAGCTCATTATAACGGATAAAAAGCAATTTTTCATATAAGTTTAATTTTAATAGATTTTAATATCCAATTACTTCATTTTTTACTGAGAAGTATTTCAATATTAGCTCATCAGTATTTTTTAGGAAATAAATTATTTAATCAATAGAGTCTAATGATAAAACTTATCTTCCACTTTTTCTGCTTGAAATATATAAAAAGATTTATATGATGAGATAATCAACACAAAATTAATAATGATAATCTAGTATATTGAATTTTTGAAACCAGCCCATTTTTTTAGAAAGTAATTAAACAAATTCTTTTTCTATTTTAGAATGCAATGTACCACCAAATCTAACTTCTTATAGCAAATTCTTAATGATGATTAAATAAGATTTAAAAAAAGTGATTTTTGACAAACTTCGATTATCACTATCTTATAATGAAGGAATATCTGGAATTTATGTTGTACTTTTACTTAAATCAGTTTAAATAGAAATGTCTATTTCTAACCTGGTTTATCTTTCTTCAATATTTTTTCCCTGAATAGTTATTTTTTCTTATTATAATTATTTTATCGCATCCTAGAAAAGTGAGCAATTGTTCACTTTTCTTTCAAGCAAATATTTTTAATTAAATTTTTTGTCTTTGCTTCTATCTTTATCTTTTTTAAATGATTTTTTAAAAAAAGATTATTTACTAACTTGGCCTTGACTTTAGATATGAAGCCTTTCTATAATCCTTTAATCTTTAACATGGCCTAATTCAATTGATTTTTCTATGATTTTACAGATTAGCTACTTCATACTCTTTTCAAATTTTTCACATGATGTTTTATTTTAATTCGCCTTTTTAGTAAGTTCTTCTAAATTTACTATTTTCAGCCCATGCTTTCGTAATATAAACAAAATTATTTTTAAGTTATCTAAGCTTAAATTCTCACAGCAGAGTTTGCTAAGAATCAGTTCAGCTTCTTATTTATCAAAGCATTAATATTTCTCATATGGTTAACTTTCCATTTTTATATTTCAATTTCTTTTTTAATCTTTTTTTGTATTATATAAATTTAGGAAATCAATCCTTTTCGCTATAATTTAAAATGGTTGTAAATACTAATTACCATAGCTTCAATTTTTTATTCTAAAATCTATTCTATTATTTATTATCATATCAGTTAAATCTCAAATCAATTACTTATTCTATTAGAATATTAATTAATAAAAGAGTTTTGGTAATTAAAATCTATTTAATATTCTAAATAGTTTATTAGACCAATTATTTATTCTAACATTGATTTATTTCTTACTCTAGTTGTTTGATTCTCAAAAAATTATAAATGATACTGTATTCTCATCTAAAATTAGGTTTTAAGAAAAGAGTGAAGCTAGTATTAATCTATCTAGAAAGCTTGAATGTAGAGAAACTATTTTTACTATTGTCAGTTTTGGACACTATGTAGTCAAATATGGGTAGGGTAACTCAACTGATCCAATATTCTAAAAATACATAATAAATAAGCTATAATGAGTTGGGATATCTTGATTAAGTTCTTTGGTAGTTTTGTAGAAAAATTAAATTTTTATAAAAATAGGTCTTGAAATTTTATATTCTAAATAATTTATAATATAAAATATAAAATAATCATTGATGAATTGTATTATTTATAAAGAATAAGAGTACAAAAAATTAATAGAAACATAACAAAATTAATTTTATTTTTTCAATTGTTTGTATAGTTGTCTTACAGTCTTTAATCTAACTCTTGATCATCAATTTCTTATTAAAAATAATATCTGATTTTATGTAGAATGTGGTTAATTGTATTCTTTGCTTTTACAGAATTAAAATTCAATAATGAGCTTAATAATACTTTATCTATTAATTCATTTATTGAATAAATTGGATTCTCTCCAATATGATTTTTAACTTAACTCCATGCAAATTCAATTGCATTATATTCTGGGTGGTAAGGGGGAAGAAATAATACTTTGTGCAGGGGCAAAAACCATTTTTAGCCATGCTCTTATGCCATTTATTCAATTATTGATAAGGGAGGTTTCCAATTACATAGAGCATAGTTTTTGTATTTGATATTATTTTCTGCTAGCCAAGTTTTCAATTGTTCTTTCCTTGCATTATGAGGATGTGATACCTAGCCCTATCTAGAATAATTATCTAAGGGTATGTTAAATGTGGTAAAATACAATCCTCAAAATAAGATAAAAAGTTCTGAGAGTTAAAATTCAAATGGTATTCACCTCCAACATTACAACATTAGCAATCCAGCAGCAGATTGATCTATTTTCATAAATACCATATTTAATTTCCAATTACTAAGATTTAAATTTGTGACTAACCACCCATTTTCTGTAATAGCTGCTGCAATTAAAATTCTTCTACCCTTACCAAGAAGGTATTTGTAGTGGGTAGTGATTAAGAGTAAGACCATACTGTGACACATTATGTTCATGGATGTAGGATTCAACCAAAAAAACAAACTATTTTTAAACAGGACACTTGCATTTTCTTTGATGGTTGTAATTTACTATCTCATCAACCATATTTTTTAAAAATTCCATTTTAAGAGAATTACCTCACCTTTTGCCTTCCTATACTCATCAATTTCAAGTCTCCTCCAGCTAATACCCCAGTTTTTAAGATAATCTAACAAAACTGTCTTGGATAAGCTTAAGTTTTTTGCATTTTTTAACTAAGATCTGGCATCTTTTGAGCAAACAAGTACTCCTCTATCAAGATCGTCGTTCAAATTTCTTATAACTAAATCTTTAACTTCTGACTCAAATTCATCTCCAATTTTCTTATGGCTAGAATGCCCTTTTTAGTCTTCTACTTCATAAGAGTCGTCCTCTATAATTTATTTAACAGTATCTTCGTTACAACAAGAAATATTTAAAATAAGATTTACTATTTGAGTATGATCTTAATTCCTATCTAAACTTTAGCTTTAAAAAACATAATATGTTCTTAATATCCATTAACGATCTCTTGCTTCAATAAATTTACCACGCTATGTTTAAAATTAAAATTTTTTGGCTTTATTCGAAGCGATGCATACTCTTCTTCCTAAACTGAGATTATCTTCTACTTTAATGAGTATAGTATGTTTAAATAAAGTAATATATATTGCTTAAAAAAAGATATTTTCTTTGATTTTGTTTGTTGTTAACATAATTTAATAAAAAAGTGAGCACATTTTCAATAAATTCATAAGAAACTATATAATAAAAGGAAGATAAAAAGTAAACCCCCAACTCACTAACCCTTATTCTGAGCCGTTTAAATGAATATTGTGTTTGCTTTTCATAGAACTTTATCTCTAATAGTCAGAAACTTATCCAAAACGGACTATAATAACCTTGATTTTTAATATGTTGAAAAGGATTTTAATAATAGAATATTCAAGAAGCAGATGACAAAAAAAAAATTCTTAAGTTTTTCTTGATACTGTAGTTGATGTTTCAAGAGGTAAAAATTGAATGCTTAATAAGTAAGTGAGAGATTAGCCAATAATGAATAATAGTTAAAACAGATGCCAGATATCTAAAAAATTGATAAAATATTCATAAAATATAATCCATATTGATTTCTAAATAAGATATAAAATAAAAATTAAAATAATTATTGCAAAACCTAATTTAAAATCAAGCTATTTTTAACTAAAGATTAGTGAATTTATAGCTTTAAATTTGCTAATCCAAATAGTAAAATATCACCAAGTGCATTACTACAAATTGTGATATTTAATACAATTTTTGGATTATTTATTAATTTGATGATATTAATTTTCTCAAATTAAAAAAAATTTTCTAAATTTTAAAATAGAAAATAGGTCTCAAATCTTTCTATCAATTAATTTTGATGATAATATTTAATTTATTTGCAAATTTATATTTTTATAAAGTACTATTTAAAATGAAAATAAATACTTACTAATCATAATAATTTAAAATATACCAATACAATCATTATTAATAGTATTACTAGACTCATAAGTTAAATTTGGTTGTAAATATAATCATAGTATGGTATTAAAAACTCTAAAATCTTAAATACTAAATAGCAATATAAAAATTTAATTTTCTCTTTAACTATTATCTATTCTTTCTAATCTTCATCTTAATTAATCTCCTTTTTGAATAATATTGATATATATTCAAATTCCTGAGTAATAAATAAAATAAGTTTAACTTTAGCAATATTTTTCTTAATTAAGTGATTTATTTCATTGATACATTTTTCTAATTGCCTCTTTAAATTTGTTTGATGTAAAAAATTGTAAAGCTTCTTAAAAAAGATTTTACAAAGGACAAGTTTCATTATATATTTTATTAATATCATCTAAAATAACCAAAAATATTTAAACTACTCAAAAATTATCATTATTAGAAGCATAGTAATAATAGATTTAAATTAAAATAACTCCCAAAATTTTTTGATTTTTTTATATTCTCTATAACAAAAATATATTTTTTGGTATTAATTTTTGATAATACTAATGCTTGGAATAATATTGCTTAGAACAAACTCAGAAACTTTTTGAGTAGCATTTTTAAATAATAAGAAAACAGATTCTAGCTCAGAAGTAGAAAGAACACTCAAATGAAAATCAAAAGCATATCTTTAAAAATCTTTTGTTTTTGGAAAATGATTTGAAATCTTATTCTAAGGAATTGAAAAACTAAGCAAATTAGTTTATACTACTTGAGTAATTCTATCTGAAATAATTTTAGATAAATTATTTATCAAATAGTTCAGATCTTCTTTGCCAAATTTTTATTAAGTTTTATCTAATTTAGAAAAAAATTAAATAATAGCTTATTCGTGGACTGGAAAACCTAAGTGACTTATTGTTTCTCTACTAATCTTATTAAAATTAATTTTCTAAAAAATCATATTGTCATTTAAAATATTTTAATTTTCAAAAAGTTTTTCTTTCTGAAAAGATTCTGATATTATTCGTGATTCCTAAAACCCAATATTCAATTTTTATAATAAGTTAATTACTGTTAAGTAACAACTATCTATTTATATAAGTTCCTTAACAAATTAAGACATTACTTTATTTTTAACTGAATAAATTTAGAAAATTCCTGATATTGTTTGAAAGATCACTAAGCCTGTTATATAACGATTTTCTAATAATTTAGGATTGGATCCTAGCTTTAAAGTTATTTCTTGGCCTATCTAATTTAATAGTAATAAATTTTAATCAGAAGTCTTTATCTTTTCAAGAATTTAATTAATTTTTATTTTATATTTATCTTTTTTATCTATTGCATCTACAGCTAACATTTTAATTAGTAAATATTATAAATTTGGATTTTAGAATTCCTCTTCAAGCAATTTTTTAATGTATTTTTAAATACTCTCTCTAATATAAGTACTAGTTTTTTCTTGTAAATAAGAATTTCCTAAATTACAAACAGTTGGTATCAATGATCTTAAAAATAATTTTTTTGGTGTAAAAACTTTAAAAACTTTATTTAATCCTCTACTGGCTATATCAGCTACTACAGCTAATGATTTATTTAGTAAATACTATTTCCAACAAAATTTTCTTTAATTATAGACTTAATAAGCTGTATATAAATCAATTACACCTTCCATAATAATACTGAAAGCTATCATGGGATCTACAAAGCTAAAATAAAATCCAACAATAAATTAAATTGCTGCGCATATTAAAATACAAATTATGGAAAATTTAGGAATGAGGTCTATCTCTTCTAACTTGAAGATATATTGATAACCTCTATCTTTTAATTCTTATTAAATGGTATCTGTTGTATTAAAGTCTAATTATTATTTTTCTATAGGCTAAATTTCATTAATTTAAATACTTTCCTACTTTATTTGAATTTGATCTAGTTTTTTCATGTCATCCTTACACAACTATGTAATAGTTGTGCTAAAATCAATATTTTCTTTTCTCAAAATCTTTATAAGATTTTCAGCAGTTTTGTTATCCATCTCTGTAAAACTCATATTGAAGATATAATTTTTAATTGAACCAAGTAAATATTGTATGTTGGCATCTCTGCATTTCAAATCATATTTTAAGTTAGAGCTTTGTTCTATAACATGTGTTAAAGTTTGATATTCTATATTCTCTATTAGTACACAAATGCTATCATTCTAGAATTAATTAATTTGATTGATTAGCTCATCTTATCTAAATTAAATAAATTTATATTATTTTGAGTCTGAAGAGGGTAAATACTTAAGTTGTAAATTCTCAAACCTATTTGAATTAATTAAGTTTAGAATTTCATTTTTTGATCCTATTATCTATATATCATAAAATTAAGCTGAATTATATTTTAAAATTTTTTGAATATTATCTTGATTAAGTTAAAGATATTCAATTATTACTTTTTTTGAATTTTTAACAACTATATCAAAAAGGATCATATGATTTTTATTTTAATTTAAAAGTCTCAAATTATACAACTAATCTTAACCTGTTCTTTTATGGTTAATGTATTTAACTATTGTTCTTTCTAAAGTTATAGCTATATTTAATATCCGTTCTATTGATTTTGGATTATAAAACTTTATGATATAAAGTATATATTTAATTATTTAATAAAGAAATGATATAGCATCACACCACTCTAATAACATAACAAATATATTTGCTATTTTTTCAAAAAACCAAAAACAACCTTCTAAATATGGTAATCCTTCATTAAGCTTTATTTTATTATATGCTTCTTGCAAAGTTAAATTACAAATTTCTTTTTATTGGTGTAATGAATTAATAGTTAAATCAACTTTTTGTTAATTTTCTTTACCTTTTTATTACTATTCCATAAATAGATTTATCAGATCTAGAGCTTATTATTTATTTAATTCATTGTTTTCTATATGAGGATTCAATATAGATTAGATAATCTATGGATCAATATTTTTTAAGTTAATATTAAATTTTGTTTTATTTAATTATTTTTTGATATCTTTAATCAAATCAATAGCTTAATCTTGAGTAAAAATATCTTAGTATGCAATTAGATCATTAAAAGTTACGCTAAATTTATCATATTCTTATACAATTTAGTGTATTTAGTTGCGATCATAATCTTTTTGGATTTCAAAAAACATACTAGTTTATTTTTCAAAATGTAAATTTTTGTTTGCAGTAATATCAATAAAGCGCATGGAACATTTCACCTTTCTCAATCCATCTTCAACATTTTTAGCAAAATAAGCTAAAAGTTTTTATTTATTCTAAATTTATTTGTATTAATATGTAATACCTTATTCTTCTTCTGCTTCTAAATTTTAGTTAACTAACTCCAGCAAAACCTATTCATCTTGAATTGCTTTTAAGCCTCTTTCAAATTACTCTATTATATTATTTTTTCTATTTGTTTCTAATAACTAATTTTTGAATTTTTAGATAATATTTAGACCCATCCCAATACTAGCTTATGGGCAACAATAATTATCACTTTAATATGCTTTTTCAAAGAAAAATTCTTGATCTTCATTAGTGTTATAACATTTATTTTTATTTACCAAAATATCAAAACCAATTTAAACTAAATAATAGGGATTTTTTATTATCTCACTAAATTTTTTGGTTTCAAATTGATTTAATAAATATTTTTTGAAAGATTTATATTATTTTTTAAATTCATCTGAACTAGTATTAGATTAATCTGTATTTCTAAGAAACTATTCCCATTACTCTTCCACAGAAGAGATAACACATTACTCAAAGAATGTGGGTATAAAATAATTTCGATTATTATTTTTTGGACGTAATATGGATCTAAGCTTATTCAACAATAAACAAAAATCAGCAAGTAATTCATCTTTTTGATAAATAAATTCAATCTATTTCTAGTTTTCAATTAGTTAATAATTTTCTAATTCATTTACTTTTGAATTAATAGCTTGACAGCTTTCAATACCTAATTATTTAAATTTCTCTGAATTAATTATTAATCTTGATGTCCCTCTTCTACCAAATCTAGCTGTCCTTCCTAATCCTTGAAACTCAATACGTTAATTAATAGGTTTGTATGTTAATATTACATGTAAACCTCCATTTTTTTCAATTTGCTGACTTGTTTTTATATCAACACCTCTAATTGATAAATTTGTTGAGATTATAATTTATCCTTCTATTATTTATTGTATTTACTTTTCTTAGTCTGTTTGATTTAAATTATAGAGTATTAATTTCTAAGCATTATAAATATTTTTAATTTCAGCATGGATATCATTTGTAATTTTAATATTCTCACAAATAATCAGAATACCCCTATTTTTTCTAGCTTCTCTAACAGCTTCCTGGCAAATATATTTATTCCAAGAATCATAATTATCTATAAACATATCTGGAAGTTTTATATAATTTTTATGATAGGTTGTAGGAATATTTACTAAATCCACATTATACATTTCTTTAATAAAATTTCTTGAATTATTTGAACCAAGTGTTCCAGTTAATCCATAAATATTATTTTTGTACTTTTTCAGATAACTGAAGTTAGATATGAAATTTGTTGTTATACTTTAGGTAGAAACTTCTATATTATATTTTAACTATAATATTTAATGTAGCCCATCACCATAACTTGTTTGGTTTTATATTACACCAGTATTGTAGTCCAAAGGTTTTAAAACTCCATTAGAAACTATAAAATCAACATTTTCTTCATATTTATAACTATTCAAAAGACTATCAACCCATTTAGAAAGCTAAGTTTACTTAAAATTAACTAGATTATTAGGTAACAACAATACTTTTTTCGCTATTAAATATTCAATATAACTTATGATATCATTTTTTAAATAGGCGTAAACATCACCCTCTATCTTAGTACTTATTTCATCCATGCTTTTTCTTCCCTTATTAATGTAATCCATAATTAGATTATTGAAATCTTTCTAGGGATCGCCATTCATTTAATCCATTTTTTATTAAATTGATTCTTGATCCAATAAATATAATTCACCTTTTACTGTTATTATATTTGAAACTAAATATTGATGCCTCATATTTATAAAGAATATAAAATGCTAAAACAAATCCATCCCTGGATAACTTGAGCTGAGTCTAGCAATTTTTGTAGATTCGTCAATGGTAATACTATCTACCTCATCTACTATTACAACTTATTGAGTCCTATTTCCTAAAGTACCTAAGCCACTAAAATTATCTCTTAAATAATCAAACTTGTATTAATCTATATCTCCATAAACAACATCTTAGTTGTAGCATTATTTAACTCCATAATTATAAATTTTATTATCTACATTACATCCAACAGAAATTTAAAATGCTTCATAGATTTATTTTTTATCCAAAACATCTCTCTCTGCAAGAACAGGGGAAGTGGTAACTATGTCAACCTTTTAGCCGAGTAATACTTAAATTATAGTAATTACACATATTATGATAGATTTACCTTCACCAGTTGCTATTTAAAGTAATAATCCCTTTTCTTTATCCTTTCTAAAAAACAAAATACAACTTGTTATTTATGTACAAGATAGTTTAAAATGATTGTAATTTAAGTAAATAGCACGATTTATTACAGCTAAAGCTTCTACAAGAAACTAATCATCTTCTATATTTTGTTAGTTTGATTTTACTCTTTGAGACCATCTTTAAATGTTGCAATTTTCCCATTATTGTATAGGTTTTTCTGAAACGAAAAGTTTGTTTGAAATAAATTCTGGAAAATTTTTATACATAAAATCACTCAGATTACTTTATAGTTATTCATCTCTTACTTGTTTTATTAGATGAGAAATCCTATTATTTGATGTAAGATTAAAAACATTACCATTATCAGGGTTGTTATAAGCAAGTTCTTGAATTATTTCATAGTCTTACTTTTAATTTGATCTATTGAAATTATTTTAGATTACTTTTTTATGCATTTTTTATATCCAAAGCTCTACGGGCTCGTTATTCAAAATTTATAATATTTAATTGAATTATTCATTCTTAAAATCATAATCATCTATCATTCTGAAAACTTCAATCAAAATACTTTCAACAATTTATTGTTTTCCTTGCTTTTAAGTTAAATATTTTAAAATTTAATTTAACTGATTATAAGAGAAACCTCTTTTGAGAAGATTTACAAAGATATTTTCCCAACCACTGAAAGTCACTTATTTCTTTAACAAAATAATTTATAATGATTATTTTAAAGATTCAACACTTTATTACTTTTATTGAATATCTTGTATTTTTATTTAAGGATTACAAGATAAAAATCTAAATAGATCTTCGAATTCTTAATCATTTGCAAATTATTTAACTACTGAAAGAATATTTTTAACTAATTAATAGCCAAGTGTTTTAATGATTTCTAATGTTATTTTTTCATAATAATTGCTAGAATACTCCTATTTAATCAACTTTTTGAGCTACTATTTAATGAATAATTACTAAAAATAGCTATAATAATCTTATCTCTCTTAAATAACATAATCTGATTTTTCAAAATCAGCAATTTCATTCAAAATTGTTAGTAAATCTCTAAACTATTCAAAGGTTAAAGAATTTATATCATTATTTAGGCTTTATATCAAATTAAAAAAGCTTCCTTTTTTTTGACTGATTTCTCTCTATTATAAATTTTTTATATCTTTTTCAATATGGCTTTTCTGTTCATCATTCATTTTATATGTGCTAAATATATTTTCCATGATTAATTTTACTTAGAAGTCTTTATTATTTTGATAAGTTAAAGTTTGTTTACTGCAAAATTTTAAAGAACTGATAGTTTCAAGTAAATCAAGTTATTTGCTATCTAAACTAAGCTCCGTGTCAGCCTAATTAGCTACATAAAGGGAACACCATTTTAGAAACTCAGAAGATTTTAAACCAGCTTAGTAAAGAATTCTAAGACCTTTAAAAGAATAATATTTTAATTAAATATGATTACTATTGAAACCTTTTTCAAAAATTAATTAATGTTTCTCATTATATTGATTTATAATCTACATAGCTTCAATAATACATTTAATAATTTGCAGGCTTATGTCTAGCTGATAATTATTATTTAAATATAGATCTTATAATTTACTTATTGTAGTGTCTAACTCAATATAATTTTTAGTTCTAATGATGTGAACATATCCCTAGATGATATCAGAGTGTTATTTTTAAAAATTAATAATACATTTTTCAATAGCTTTTGTGATTACTTAATCGAATTTGTACTCATGTTTCTTTATCATAAAGTTGCAGAAAATTTTAGCACAAATTTTAAGATTGGTCCAATTCAAGAGATTTTCCTCAAATTAATATGCAATAATTGAAATAATTTACTAATTTAAATTTAAATTAAATTGCTAGCCTCTATCAAGCTCTTTTAAAATTTCTTCATACAGATTTTATAAGTTTAATTAGTTTTGTACATTTTTAATTTTTTCTTCAAGAGAAAAACTATTGTAAAATTCATAATTTTATTGGCTAATCATTTTTAAACTTGAAAGGTCATCAAAATTACCTCTAATTTAAATTGAATAAATAGCCTATTAACTTAACGAAAATCCATTTCTTGTAAAACTCTTTAAAAAATCAAAACAGATAATTTAAAGTTAGTTTTGTGTTGTGTTTCCATATAATTATGCAATTTTATTGACCAAATATGAAGGAATATCTTTTTAATTTTAGCATTTAATAAGAATTTAAGCAACCCTTATTTAATTTAATCTACTTTAATCCATTATGTTGCTTAAAGATAAAAAATTTTCTTCTTATAAATATAAGCTTTCTTTTTTTTCAAGGCAATCTAAAAATTAATCTAATTTTTTTAAGTTCTCTAAATTAAATAATTATATTTATAACTCCTTTTCTCCATCAATGTAAATAGAAAATTGGTTTAATATTGAAATACCTTTTTATTTTATTTTATCACTTGTTTTTTTGTCAAATATTCTTTTAAATATCTCATCTAAACATTCTTACTATTCCATTCCTATGTAACCTACAATTTATTCAAAGACATCTAAAGCTTATTCAAATATTGTATCTTCAATGTCTGTAACTGCTTCTGTGTATACTTTGACAAATTTTTTTTTGGGGTACTTTTTACTGTTAAATAGCAAATGAATTAATTAAAAGAGCTAGATTCTCTAATCATTTTTGTTATATTTAATAAATTATAAACATAAGCTATCAATAAAGGTATCTGTAAGAGTTTCTTCTCTCTAAGCTAGCAAATTCAAAATATCTAAACATTCTTCATTGTATAAATTGTAATTAAAACAATACTCTAATTTATAAACCAAATGCACATTTATTTCATAGTTCTTTTACACCATGTTCCTTATAATTCTAAGAATTTATCTTTAAGTTTCATCTTAGTTTGAAGGTTCAAACTAATTTATTAAATTTAAATTTATTTTTATTGGTATATTTTATTATTACTATGATATATTTTCAAGTATATTTAGCACTTTTTAATCAGACAAATTCTCTTAAAGTGCCTCTAAAGCATCTACTGGCATTATTTAATTTTCATGAGAAGATTATTTTTCTAAGAATGAAATAGCTTAATCTTTGTTATCTTTGATTGTTCCTATAATTACCATACTAGCTCTTTATATTTCTAAATTATTAAATAGTTAATCTGATAAATCTTGATTTGAATTTGCTTTATCAAGCAAGTTAAATGATTTATTTCTTGAATTTATATCATTAGAATAAATCAAATTATTTGAAAACTCTTTTAATACTTCTTCACTAACTGATTAACCATTGTATATTAAATTTTAAAACAAGTTAAGTGTCTGCTCTTTATATATCTTAAAATCTAGTAGATTCTCCAAAGCCATAATTGTATAATAAGAAATCTAACAATTATTTTGTATTAATTTATTTAAGATATCAAAAACTTCTTATATCATTAATTTTGTGTTGGAATTTAAGACATAATTGAATATTTAGTATATATTTTCTTCAAAGTTATTGATATTCTATTAAAATAAAGCATACAATAAAACTTTAATTATTTGCTCATTTAATTAATTAATTTCAGATTGATTAAACATTTCTATCTCCTCGGAAATAAAAATCTTGTCCAGCATATTAATATATATCAATGAAATATTTTTCTTTTACTCCACTCTCTAATATAATTACTTAGCAATAATCATTTTAGAGTATATGCAAACATCTATTATCTCATCTTCAACTAAAGAAAATAAGTTATCAAAATATACTTCACTTAATTCATATTTGTTTGAAAATATATTTAATGTTTTTAAGCACTTAACTTGGAGTTGTAGGTCAATATCGCTGCTTTAAAGCACTTCAAAAATTGATCTTATTGAATACTCTTTTAATTAATTTCCTTTTAGCATTTAAATATAGAAAATACTAACAACTTTTTCAGAAATTGTTGGGAAATTAATATTTTCTTCTGTTCTTTACTCGTATTATAAATTATCACCATCTAATATAACTACTCCTTGATCAAAAAGCTTAAGATGAAAGATATTCATATTTGGAATTATCTAATTTTCACAAATAAATCCAATAATTACAATAATTTAATTCTTTATGTTGTCATCTGATGTTTGGTAGATATCTGAAAGATGTTAAACAACAAGTTAAGGTAAATTCTACCTTTTTTAAGAACATATCAAAATTGATCTTAAAATTTCGGGAACTAAGTTTTTACTTGAGCTTTTAGTTTTTAATGCATCGACTAGCATTTCTAATTCTTCATCACTTAATTAAGTTGAAAGATGGTATAGATAATTATTTATCACTTCTATACAAACTAAATAAATTTCATCATCAAAAAATATATTTTATTTTATGAGTGAAATAATTCTTTTTCTTGCATCTAAATTGAATAGATCCACAACTTTATTGAAATCTTTAGTCTATTCATTGATGTAAGTAATCTATTCTAGTGGTTCATAATTTTTTTCTAGTAAATCTAAACAAATTAAAAAATTTTTTTCTTACTTTTAATCTAAAAGCTTTAATATTTTATTGGCAAAATAAACTATTTTAATTTCGCTATCATTTAAACGCTGCTCAATTGCATTTATAAAGGTTTATTTGAATTATTATTCTCCTATTATCCCATTTGTAGATAAGCATTACTCATAAATAATTTGTATTGATTTAATTCTGAGCTTTTCAATAAATAAGTCAATATAAATATCTAACTCTCTTAAGTTTACAATATTTCGATTATTTATGTGATTCAAAATTTGTGTTATTATTTGATGATCACAGTAAAATGAGATTGTTTTTTTCTCAAAAAAATTTAATTCCAATAGATTTAAGTAACTTTTTTATTTGAAATATTTTTGTCTTACGTTTTACTTATCTTTTATTAATTCTAGAATATACTTAATAGCCTCAAAAGATAGTATCTATCTTTTAAATTTTCTACTAGATACATGCAAAAATGCATCTATAATAATATCATCAACGCTAAATTTATAAAGCATATTCAAATTTTCAGAAAAAGCTTTTAAAAGATTTATTTACTTCCCTTAAAGATACTAAACTAAATACTCTTCTGATTTTTTATTTAGTTTTTCATCATAAACTTAAACTTTTTTTAGAATATTTTTGGCAATAGTATAGCTACTGCTAAACTTTGTTCCAGTTTATAAATCTCCATCACTATTTACTGTCTGAGGAATATCAGGAATTTTGCTTTTGCTCTTATTTTTTAAGCTTGAAAAATTAATTTCCAATTTAGTCTAATTTTCTTCAAAGTTTTTGTACTTTATTTTTTATTTTTCTTTTTGTTACTATTTTACTTTATCGCATTGTTAATTAGTCAAAGAATTATTTTAAAATTTTATATTCATTTAATTAAAACTAGCTTTTTTGATTTTATTTATATTCTTTCTTTAGTTGATTTCATTTTACAAAGTTGATTTCATTTCCTCACTAATGCTATGTTTTTCTAACTATTCTAGTATCTTAATATCTTTCACTTAACCCAATTAGATAGATTTCTACACTATTGAGCATATTAATTCCTTTATATTTTTAGGGCAGTTTTTATCTTTGTTTGCTTATTTTACTAGTTTTTCTAAATTTTCTATTTATAGCTCATGCTTTCTTTGTATAAACCTTATTTTTTTTAAATTTTCCAAGCACAATTGATTTTCACAACAAAGCTGCTTAAGAATTTCAGCTGCCTCATCTCTGTCAAAGCTTTTATAATTTTAGAAAACCTAATTTTGCATTTTGAACTCTTGCTTTTATTATGTATAATCTATTTAATTATTATTTTGTTTAAACTTGATCAACATTCCCATACTATTTATTCCTCAATAATTTATTCTAAAATCATTATTATTCTAATACTCAACAATCATCTATTTCATTATTAGAAAGATAGCTTTTTTTATTGTTTATTTATCAAAAAGATAAAAGAATTCATTCTATTATTTTTCTTAAATTGATAAAATTTATCAAGCTTTATTAATTTAAATCTATTTAATTTATTCTAAATTTATGAAATATTCTTTATTAATTAACTAATTGATTTTAAAATTTTAGGATAAATAAACTAATTAAAATATTCTAAAATATACTAATTAACTTTGATAAATCTCCTTTCTCTCTAAAGATAATTTAAGTTTTGTAAATTATATAATCATCTTCACCATAAATCTTTTTTATTTTTTAACCGTTCTATAGTAGCAGGGGGTATCTCAGAAATAAAATATTTTAATAAAAATTGTGAAATTTCATTACTTAGAAAATAATATTATTTTTAAAAAGCTCTTTATACCATAATCCCCTCCCCATATTATTTTGATAAAAATTTGGAATTAAATATTCTAATATAATTTTTAATTAAATATACTATACAAATTTTATTAAAATAAATGAATTACCATTTTATTTAAAGTAAATAGATAATGAAATCCTTATCAGATTCATTATTTTTTATAATTTAACTATTTATCTTTTAGGTAGGTTAGAAATTTCTTTTACTCTATTATTTATGTTTGGTTTATTCTTATCAATGTTAAAAAAGATAAAATTTATTAAAATATTTGCAATTAAGCTAAAATTTTTCAAAAATTTAATATTTGTTCATATATTAATCAAATTAGAAAATGGATTAAGATAAAAATAACAACTAACAAGTACAACCTAAAAAGGAAAATGGGTTTTTTGTGTAATCATTACTTGACTTGATGAAGATTCAAATTTCATCTCAGGAATAAATTCGTTAAATGCCCTCAATTATTTAAGTATGAATATAGATTAGTTTATTAGTAGAATTGATTGATGCATGCGATTTTAAATGTGCCCATAATAATAAATTAGAACTACATGAAACTTCACGTGGAGAAATCAAAAGTCACATAAATACTTATATAGTTAGAATACTCGTAATTAAAATAATTGAAAATTTAGCAATTGCTAATTATTTTTGCTAAAAATGTTGCATTTTCATTACATTAAACATTTTTATTATTAAAAATAACAAAGTGGTTTGAATAAAGATTTGAGAAAATATGAAAACAAAGAAATGAATATCAGCAATTTAATTTTAATGTCCACATTTATTTTTACTATGTTCAAATTCAAAAGAATGAGTTATAGAATTATCTTTGGTGGATGTAACTTTTACATAGTTAAAGCAAAAAACATTTAAAGAAATAATTTTATAATAAAGCTTTGCTAATTTGTAAAGGATTCTATTTGGATCATTTCTGTATGAATAAATACTTATAAAGGGTAGGTCTATAATACAATGACTAAATAGCATAAGAAGTTAGATTATTGTAAGCTTATCATTCTTTTTACTTGAATTGATTTAGCTTATTGTATTTACTAAACAAAAAAGGTATAGATTTTACTTTCCAGATGAAAAGATATCTTAAGATTTCAAAGTTTTATGTGATAAATACAAGAAGGTCTCAGAAATAAGAAAAAGCATACATAATTCTAGAAATCAACTTTGATATTATTAATATTTAATCTAATTTACTTCACTTAATATTTTTATCAGTTTACATGTTCAATTTTCATATTTTTTTATTTATTTCTGTTAAATTTTCAATTCCTTCATAAAATCATTTACATTCAAAATATATTATTAGATTTAATTAAAATTAATTTCTACCTCGAAAAATAATTTTAGCTTAAAATAAAAATAAAAACTAAAATAGATCTTTAAAATTTCATTATTAAAATGATAAAATTTTAAATAATATTAAGTATGGATTTGCTTAATTTCTAAATATTTAAAATTTATAAATTTATGTTTTATTTTATTAATTAAAATTTAAAATATTTGATAAATATTTCAAATATTTTATTTTAAGGTTTGTGATTTATTCATTTTATAACTTTTCTTTTAATTATTTGGTTCTTTATTTATTTTATTTATAAATTATTTTCTTATTTATTTTTATTGGTTTGTTTGTTTATTATTTTTTTCATTCATCTGATAATCTATTTGTTTTAAATTTCTGAAGTTTTTTGTTTGCTTTTGTCTTTTTTCAGATGAATTTATTTGTTTATTTTAATTTTAATATTAATTTTTTATTTGATGTTTTTTATGATTTTTCTTTTTAATTTCTTGTTTGTCTGTCATCTTGAATCTACTATTTTAAAAAATACTTTTTATATATGTTGGAGAGAAAGAGTTTGCGTTTATGTAGATTATTTATTTCCCAGAAATCTCGATTGATTTTTTTCATTAATAATTGCTTTAATCTTATTGGAGGATCTTGTTTAAAAACTTTCTCCAAGGCTCGAGCTGAATTTTGATTCAGCTTTTAAGTTGATTTAAACAGACTCTGCTAAAGCAGTTTAAATTCAACTATCTATCTTCAAATCGGGTGCTATCTCGATTTAAATGAAGGATAGATTTATTTATCGATTAGATAAGAACATTTCTATTCTTTTCTATCTTTATGGTTGCGTTTTTAAAAACTGTAAGATTAAGCATTACTATCGAGAAAAATGGGTTCCACGGGTACCTCAAAAACAAGAGAAATGTTATTTTCTACATATTTTGGTTGCAATCTCATTTATTTAGTATCATGTTTATTTTTGTATTTATTCTGTTGGTGTTTGCTTAAATTTCTTCTTCTCATTTTATAATTGTTAATTATTTATTTTTCTTTTTAATTAATTATTGAAAAATTCAAATTTCAAATTTCTTAAAAAAGATAAATAAAAACATAAAGGAAATCTGATTTATGTGTAAAAATTTTAACAATAATAAAAATAAACTAACTAATCTAAATATTCAATCAGTTGCTAATTAATTTCCATAATAATTTTCAAAGGCCATCTATTTAAAATACAAATTCTATTTGAAGAAGTATATCAATGATATTCTAATTTTGTTAATCAAAATTATTGGTACTTAATATCAAGTGGGCTTTATGAATAATTTATCTTCATAAATTCTTTAATTCTTAGTTATAATCTAAACCAAGATATTATTTATTTTAAAATAAAAAAAGATCAAATCATTGTTTTCATAATTTGGAATTATCATAGCTAAGATAGACATATTATTTATTATTAATATTTTTCTTAAAATAAAAGCAAATTAGTTAAAAACAAATCATTTTATTGAAAACTAAATAAAATTTTATTTGAATTGCAAATCTTTCCCACTAACTTAACAAAAAAATGATAATTTTATTATTTTATGTATTATTCTTATTTTAGTTTATATATATATTAAAAAATACTATTTGATTAAATTTCAATTATCAATATTTATTTAGATCCTAATATTTAATAGATAAATTGTTCTCTACTTTCTCAACTTGTTTGTAAATTTTTAGGTTAATATATTAAATAACAATCTTTAAAAGCAGTTTTTAAGTGTAATAATTGACCAATATTCGTAATAAAAATCAAAATATTTGTTTATAGAGTAAATTGAAATCTAATTCAAAATGGTTTATTTTTGATAAGTATAAGGTCATGATAAATTAGTTTCTTTTCAGAATTTATCATAATTTAAATAAACGACAAAAAAGAAATAAAAATAATAGATTATTAGAAGAATTTTATTAAAAAATATTTATTTTTAAATTAGTTTATTTTATGTATAAATTTTCAAATAAAATATTTTTTTTTTTTTTTTTTTACTTAAATTGCGCACAAAGATTAACAATTTTTTTATCGAAATTAATTAATTGATTGATTAATTTATACATTAATTTTCTGCGAATTAAAAGATAACACGAAAAATAGAATATTTAGTTGATATTTATAACAATGTAATAAAGACAAGAAAGATTTGAAGCTGAGGTCTAGTTTTTCTTTGTGAAAAGTCACTTTAATAAAGATAAAGATATTGTAAGAAATGCAGGATTATCATCTGCTAATGATTTTTTAAACTATTAAGAATTGCTGCAAAGATGTTTAATAGAAGAAGATATCTATTTAGTAGAAAAAGAAAAATACAAAACTTCAAGTGGATATGAATCAAATAAATGTAGTTAAACTTTATAAAAAATTAGCTTTCCTGCTAAAATACTTAACAGTTTGGAGCCAAATCTAAAAAGGATTTTGAAGAATTCTCAAATTTATACCATTAAGGATTAAAGTCTACCAGTTGTGTTTGTGAAAAAGATATTTTATGATGATTAACCCTTATCCCAAAACTAAGCAAACATATAAAATTAACTACACTAATAGTAATAACATCAGTAGTAAATATAAAATAGATAGCATAATCCACCTTAAAATAATAATTATTAGCCAATGATGTAGGGTATTTTTTAAAATTAAAATAATTAATAACAAAATCCACAAGAAAGAAATTAAAATATCATAGGTAATTAAATTTAATCTTAAAGGGCACAATAGTAGGGTTTAATTCCATAAAATAATATGGATTCCAGAAGTACTACTGCTGATACAAATAATGGTTCATTCGAAACTTAATTCTTCTAAAAAAACTAAGAGATTCAAAAATTAAATGATACTATTCAAAAATTAAAATAAGAGAAAAATGATTATGAAAGGAAAATTTAAGAAAAGGAAACTTAAATAAGAGATTAAAAAATAACAATTTAGAAATTAAAGGATGAATCTTAGCAAGCCAAAAAAGATTTCCAAAAAAAAATAGACGAAATGAATTATATACAAAAAAGACTTTAAGAGGAAATAAAATAGAAATTATAAAATTTAAAATGAAATAAATACAAATAAAAATTGATCTATCTTATTAATTAAAATTTGTATAAAGGTAGTAGTTTATTTATTTGTTTTCATAATATATAATGTTTGCTTTTTTTAATCTTCTTCATCAAATTTATTTTAATAATTTTTTGTCTCTAGCAACTATTATTATTTTACTTAATTATTATGATGCTTATATAACTATTTTATTTGATACTTTATCTTTTTTTCTCAATTAGCTCTTTTTTCTTTTGTTTTCTCTACTTAAATTACTCTCATGTTAAAAATTAAATGAAATCCTCTTTATTTCTTAATAAAACTATTTTTTTTTACAGAATTATTTATGAAAAAAGCTAACTAGACTATATAGACTAATTGAAACTAATATGCTTCTTTCAATAGCTGATTTATGTGAATTTTTACTATTTTTAGAAAAGGTTTATCAATCATTACATAAACCAATTAACTTTTCATTTTATTTAAAAAGAAATATTCTAAGAATATTTTGTTAAGTTCAAACAATTTAAAAATTCTAGGAAATTTTTCAAGAAAAATAAAATACTTTTTTTTCTTCATGATTGCTCCTAAAAAAGGAAATTGATAATTTACTTTTAATGCAAATTAATTATTAATATTATCTTAAGATATTAAAGATATTATCAAATGAATAAGAAATAGGTAGAAGTTGAATTTGTCTTTACTAAAAGTGATTTTACTTAAAAATCTCAACCAAATCTGCCATACAAATCAGAAATAGGAAATTTCATTTTTAAATTAAAGCAAGCATTTTCAACAATAAACATTGAATTAATAGAATTGCCATAAAATTCGATTTCTAAGAGAGCATTTGAAACAAAATGCAGTAGGACAAAATAATTAATTGAATACTAAACAGAATAATATAAAACCATTTCAGAACTTGAAGAAGCTATGGTTTAGACTATTCTATAAAATAATATCTCTTCATATAAATATAGTTCAGTTAAATACCTTGCTAAAGTTGTTGATTCATCTGACTCCTTATTAAATTCAAAAATAGATTCTGACTATGATAGCTCAAAAATATAAATCAAAGGAGAAAAAAGCAGCTAAGAAGATGAAAACAATGATTAAGAACAAGAAGAAAAAAAAGAAGATTAGAATAAAGAAATATTTGATACCCCAACTCCATGTGACGAAAAAATTAATAAAAAGCCATAAGAAATAAATGATTCTTTGGGTAGTATTTAACATATTTAAAATAGTGATAACTATGTGTAAGCAGAAATTAGCAAAATAAACACAGAATTAAAAAAATATTAATTTTTATTAGAATAAGAAATCTAAAAAAATCAATAATTAAGTAAAGAAATTAATGAATGGAAGTTCAAATATAAATTGTTAGAAGATTAACACAAAAGATTTTGTTCATGAAAATACAATAATTAATATCTAATATATAAATATATCTATATGTTTTCACTCATATTCCTTTATTTTATTATTCAATATGTTCAGAAAAATTTTTATTTGTTGTGAATTTGATAAATTAAAAAAATGTTATTTAAAAATTGATTTAAAGCATATTTTTATATTAAAATATAATCAAATCAAAATTATTTTTATTTTTAAATAAATAAAAAATTTAATCCTTGATCTCAAAAAATTTTCAAATTAATAAAAAATATTTTGTTTCAATATTATGATTGCTTTTTGTCAAAATAATATTTTTAATTTTACTCTTTTAGAATCTAAAATAATTTTATTGAAATCTAATAATTATTTTAGAAGAACTAGTATCTATTTGTTCCTCTAAAAAGTAAATAAATTTGGTCCATATTTTTTATTAATTATTACTTTTACACACAAATCTTTGAAGTGTCTCCATTCTTTACCTCAAAAAGAAATAAATTTGATATTAGTTCTTCTTTTTTTGATAATGACATCTCAATTATCAACCATTATATCAAATATTTATCAAAATTATCATATACCAAATTAAAATTCTATTTAAATTATAGAAGGATATTTAGATTTAATTTAAATAAAACTCAAAATACTATTAAAAATATTGAAATTTGAAAGGAAATACAAAAATTAAATATAATTCACTTAAACTGTCATGGAGGGAGTTCAAAATGAAAAATTTGTTTATAAAACAATGGGAATACTAATCAAAGTAGGAAGGTCTATAGCTGTAGATTTATCAGATTCTAATTTACCTCATGATTAGGGTATCAAACCTCACATGACAGTAGTTTTTAGCAAGTAAACTTTTACTTAAGCAGACATTGATGAACTTTATGCTTTAGAGCAAAAGTTTAGAGAAAGCTAAGGTCTCTAAAAATAAGACAATTACAGCTTTGTTCTAGAAAATTGGGGTCCAAGATCCAAGAAGATTCAGGGATAGCTCTATGATCTGTGTATCTATCTCCGTTAGCACTTCACAGGAAATTCTGATGATGAAAGAATTCCTCATGTAGAATTGAAGAAGCAAGAGAAAAACAGAAGATGAAGCAAAATGAGCATCTAAAAAAATTAAAATGTGTGCTATTAAGGTTTAAAAAACTGATATTAGCACTAATCTAAATAAAAGGGTGGGTGGTTGGCAATAAATAAATAAAAAAGCTAAAAAATATAAAAATATTAGCTTACGATTATAAAAGAACTAAATTGATAATAAAAAAATTGTTGTTTACTTTCACGTTAATAAATGTGTTCTGTTATGAATTAAGTTTAAAATAAATATCAATTTATTCAAATCAAAAATATTCTGGTTTAGTTAAACATTTTATTTTATTTTTAAATATGATTTTATCCTAAAAATATAAATTATTTACACATGTAAAAATACAAGAAATTAATTCACAAAAACAAATAATTTGTTTCTTTTCACTTAATCACTCTACTTCTTATAGTTAAATAATTTATACACTGATATGTTCAATGTTATTGAATTTTAGATTACTATCAAAGGTATTAGTAAATATTGATATCTTATCTCAGTTTGGATATACAGTAAAATAATCTATTTTGATTAATTTTTTGTGGTTCTTGTAATTTAATCAACACTAGAATCAAATTTTGCACTGGCTTTCTAGCTTTTTAGATTGATTTGAAATAAACCATTGATTTATCTTGTAATCTTTCAAATTATTTTATGCATCCACTATTGTTCTTTTACAATTAACCAAGCTGAATTCATGAATTTCAGTAACATATTTCATGGAATCTAAAGCTTTTAACTTGAAAAAAAAATATTACAATAAAAGCTTGAAAAAGTCAGTGTGAAATTAATCTATTTTATCAAAACAATAAAAAAAGCTTTAAGAACCTTACGGGTTCCTACTAATTATTAACATCACATTAGGACACATCTAAAAATAGAGTTATAAAATTCTATATACAAGATATTTAGTATAGCTTTGAAAAGAGTTTTACATAAAAATAACTTTAAGAATTTAGTTTTAAAACAACAATTTTTACGCTATGATTTTAAGGGGAGTTGAAAGATATTTTATTTTAATGAATAATAAATAGAGTATTATATTATAATCTCTTACAAAGAGATTTATTTATTATTGAATCTACCCACCCTGATTAACATCTCCAAATTAAACTTACTAAAATCTATTATTTAATCTACATGATTATTTTAAATTTACTCTTGTTTGAGTTGATCATTTTCAAAGTTAAAAAATTTAAATTTATTTTGGATCATTAGTTTTGTTTGTTAGATCTTAAATTTGAATTTAATATATAATTTGCTCCTCAAAAATAGAAATAAAATTTTTTTTAATATTTATTTTAAATATATTATAATAATTAAAAATTTATGGAAAAATTTTTGAATTTAATTTTAAGAATCAGGATCAAATAAGTGAATTAAATATTTGCATTAATAATTTATTTAGAAAAATTAATTAATATTCAATTTAATTTCAATTAAAATAAAAAAATGAATTTATAAAATATTAAATTTATTCAATTACTCAATAACGTACACAATTTTTATGAGATATGAAAATAAATTTTAATATTTTTTTATTAAAAGCTACAAAGCTCTGATTTGTCTTAACAATTAAATCTTGATATCAACCTAGAGTAAAAATATTTATACAAACTGGTGAGTAACTGAATAATATGGGTTTAGTTGATAATCATATGTCTCAATAATTTTAATTTTTTTGTTTTCAAATTTAATTCATATTTTTAAGTTGTTTCATTTTCAATATTTATTAACACTTATTTTAAAATTTTTTAAAAGTAATCTTCATATAGGTGTTAATGAGGCTTAGGAATTAGCATCTGAGTTAACAAAATGCTTTAATCTCTAAACTTTGAATCTTAATTTATCGTAAAAAAAAATAGTCTTCAAATTGCTAGTTATATTTTTATAATAAATAAATAAAAATTTTAATTTATTTGAGATTAAATAATTTGGTTTAGTTAATATTTGTTTTGCTCATTAAATTTTTTTAATTTAATAGATATTTTTATCTATTCCTCTTTATAATTTATTTCATAGTTATTTTTATTATGTTTTAAAGGAATAATAAATTGGATGATATTGGTGTTAAAAAAATAGGAAAAGCATTACCAAAATGCTCTAACCTCTAAAACTTAACTATTAACCTGAAGTATAAAATTAGTGTTTAAAAATTGACAAGGCATATTAATATTAATAAATTTGAAATATGAGCAAGTGCCTGTTTGGGTTTACTTAGCATTTGCCTCATAAAATATTATTGACGATTTTAAACTTTATTTAAAATTATTATCTCCTTATCATTCTTTAAATATTTCTCAATTCTATTTTTATTTTATGATTTTTTCAAAGTAATAATAATATTAGTGAACTTGGTTCATAAGGATTTGCATCTGAGTTAACAAAATGCTCTAAACTCTAAATTTTGAATATTGACCTCATGTAAAAATATTTTTAAAAAGTATTTATGCATCTTTGAATAAATAAAGATTTTGATTTATGAGCAATTAAGATGGTTTTACTTCATACCTAATCATTAACTTTATTTTTTTGTATTTATGTACTTTTTTTTCTTAATATTATTTTTATAATTTTTAAAAGGAATAATGAAATTGGTTGTCCTTAAAAATTAGGCTATGAGCTAACAAATTGCTCTAATCTCTAAACTTTGACTCTTGACCTAAGGTAAATTAGTGTTTCATTATTCATTTTGCATTTTTAAATAAGTAAAGACATTCATTCATTAACTTTATTTTTTTTTTATTTTTAATTATTTTAAAATCTTTTTCTCCTTCTTAATTTTTTTTGTTCAATATTAATTTTTATAACACTTATAAGAGATAATAATATTGGTGATATTGGTACACAAGAATTAGGATCAGAGCTTGCAAAATGCTCTAATCTCTAAAATTTGACTCTTATCCTTTAGTAAAAATAGTTTTTAAAAATTAATTATTCACATTTTAATAATTATTGACTTTAATTTATGAATGACTGACTGACTAATTTGGGTTGATTTACTTGAAATTTGGTTTATTAATTTTAGTTTTTAGTCTTCAAATTTAATTCAACTTTTTATTTTTTGATCTTTTCTTTAAATCTTTCTTTATTCTTTTTTATTTTTCTAAATTTTTAAAAGGAGTAATAATATTAGTGAAATAGGTTTTTAAGGACTAACTTCAAACTTATCAAAAATCTCTAATCTCTAAACTTTGATTCTTCAATTCTAGTAAAAATAGTGTTTGATATATAAAATATTTTTTTTTAATAAAAAAGTAAAAGACAAGTTTTGATTTACTTGATATTTGGCAAATCAATCTTTATTTGTTTTTTTCGTTATCAAAATAAATATTTTTTGACTTTTTTTAAAAGAGAGAATAATATTGGCAAAATTGGTTCATAAGAGTTAGGATTTGGCTTAGCAAAATGCTCTAACCTCTAAAATTTAACTATTGACTTCAGGTAAAAATAGTTTTTAGAAATTAATTATGCACATTTAAATTAATTAATACTTTAATTTATGATTTAGAAAAAGTTAATTTGATGTTGGCTTGCCAATTTTAATTTTTTGTTGGTCGAATTGAATTTACATTTTAATCTTTAAATATTCTTTATTCCAAGTTTATTTTGTTTTATCTGAGTTAGCATAATGCTCTAATCTCAAAAATTTAACTCTTAACTTCTTGTAATAATAGTTTTTAAAATTTTAATTATCCATTTTTGAATAAAAAAATAAAATTTATGAGCAACTAACTAATTAAGCAAGGCTAATTAGTAATTATTTCTTTAATTTTAATTTTCTGTATTAAATTTCATTCCCATTTTCTATTTTATTCTTTAAATTTTTTCCTAATTCAATGTTAATTTTTCTAATTTTTTAAAAGCGAAAATAATTTTGGTGATATTGACATTTTAGGATTAACATCTGAGCTAGCGAAATGCTTTAATCTTGAAAACTTGACTCTTTTACTCTAGTAAAATTAGTATTTAAGAATGTATTTTAATAAGACACGAATTTATAAGTGTTGACTAATTTAGGTTTACTTTTGGTACTTGGGTCTTAAATTTTAATTTTTAATTTTTAAATTTATTTCTAATTTTTCTATTTTTCTCAATATTTAAATAATTCTTTATTAGATATTTTCTTTTATGATTTTTAAAAGGGATAATAGAATTAGCAAAATTTGTTTATAAAAATTTACATCAGAGCTCACAAATTTCTCTAATCTCAAAACTTTGGCTCTTGACCTATCGTAAAATGTTTCAATATTAGTTATGTATTTAATATTTTTAATAATTTATTAAAAGAGGTAATAATTTTGATGAAGAAGGCTCATTACTTTTAATATCTGGCTTATCAAAATGCTCTAATCTCTAAACTTTGGTTCTTAAAGTCCCTTAGTAAAAAAATGTTTCAATATTAACTATAGGTTTTTAAAAAAATAAAATCTTTCATCTACTATGAATAGCAAGTTTATATTAGTTTATTTGATATTTAAATAACTCATTCATTCATTAATTTTAATTAGTGATTTTATATTTTAATTCATAATTTTATTATTTTTTAAATATTTTTTTATCTAACATTTATTTTAATGACTTATTAAAAGTAGCTATTTTTCTTGTGATGAAGATGAACAGATTGTTTCAATACTGTTAAAAATAAAAAGATTAGTTAAATTTTAAATAAGTACATAAGAGATTTTTTAAATGAGAAATGATATTATTAAATTTTTTTTATTATTAAAAGTAGGTTGTCGAAGAAAGACAAAATTATTTAACTATCAAATAATCAAAAACTTTGTCTTCAAATCAAAAATTTTAATATTAAGTAGATGATATATATTAGTTATTTATAAAGTTAACTTTTGATTTTTTTACTTTTAGGTACTTATTCAATTTATAACAATTTAATAGAGATTTTTAATTAAAATTAGTTTCTTTCTCAATTTAACATAAATTTAAATTTTTTTACTATCCTTCAATTACTGCAAAACCTGAATTTACAAATAGTCGATTGGGCATTTGATAATAATTTTTTTCACAAAATATTTTACTCATTAATTTTAATTTGTTGTTTTTAAATTTAACTCACAATTTTATAATTCTTTAGTTATTATATTTTTTAAATTTTTTTAATTTTATAGTTTTCAAATATAATTTAAATTTTTCATATGGTTAAAAACAAAAAGATTGTCTATCAATAAGTAAATTAGCTATTTGTTAAATAACTTAAATGATAATACTAAATTTTTAATTTTATTAATTATGTTCTTGAAGACAAATAATTATTTACATTTATTTTTAAAAAATTAACTAATAATTATATTCACTTAAAGTAAAAATTTTTTTACATAAATGTATAAATTTAATATAAATTGAACTTTTGATTTACATTTATTAGATGCTTATTTAATTTAAAACAATTTAATTTTTAACTTAAGTAATATTCAATTTTGAGAAGGCATAATTAACTTAGAAATTAGTAACACTTAAATTAAAAATTTTTTAATTTTCCTACAATTAATGAGCTACATATCAAATTTTATTTATCTGGATTTTTATTATTTAGTGCTTTTTAAACAACTTTACAATCAGTAATCATCGTATATGTCATATTTAATCATAAAAGGATTAAATGTTTAGGAATCAGAAATAAATTTTTAGAATGCCAGAATATGTAAAATTGTATTATTTATATTCTTAATACATAAGTTGTGAAAATAACTTAAATAGTCTTATAAATCATCCTCATTTTATTAAATGTTTTTTATAGCTAGGTATACATCTTTTTCATATAATAGTCTAACAATTTTATAAAAATTGAGAGTATTTGATATTTTAGTACAAAGTTATTTTATTTGAGGTAAAATTTTTTTTTTGTTTAAAATGAATTCCAAGCTACTCACTTCAATCTCTGTCTTCAAAAAAACTACTTAAAATTACTTGGATGCATCTAAGAATTCTCTTTGATAAATTCTTGAGTTAATTTCTAAATTACCAAATGAACAGAGTAAAGTATCTAAAAGAAAAATTTAGTTTATAAAACTCTCAGGGTTAATATAAATATCGACTTGCCTAACATCTTTAAAGCTAATAATTTTCTAATACTAAATTTATTATTCATATTACTAGATATAGGTTCTTAATTCATGCAAATTATCTGTTTCAATAAAATGTGGATTATTTCCATAGATCAAATTAAAATATCTATGATATTTTTTTATGGAGTATAAAATAGATGCTCCAACCAAGCACATGCAAAAGCACTAAAAAAGATTAATACTATCTTCAAGAGATAACTAAGCTAAATATAAAGCCAAACTTAGAATTTTCTTATAAAGAGAATATTTTACAGTTTAAATCAAAGTAATAGATCCATTTTGTTATTTTAATCGTCTGAATTTGACAGTTTGAATATTGCAATGAAAGGCAAATATGTAAAGAGGATGACTCATTTGCTTATAGTTTAGTTATAAGAATTATATTTTATTTTTTATTGCTCTGAAGTAAAAGAAAGTTATAATCAGAAAACAAATTAGATAAAGCAATAGCAACTCACTAGAGTATTATAGAAGCAAAATCAAAAATGGTACAAAATTTAATGATTATTAGAACATTTTTTAAAGAGTGTAATTTGGATTTTTTAAAAATTGAAATAAAAACTATTGATAAGTAATTAACTATTAATAAAAATAATCAAAAGTTTGCAAATAAATAAAAGTCAAGAATAAATCTATACTAATAGAAAATGCCATCCAAATTAAAATAAATTTATTCTCTTTTATCTAAATATTATAGATAAATAAATAAATTATTTTAAGAATCCATTAATCATAGTTGAATAAAACTCTATTTTAAGAATGATAAATATAGTCAGGAATATTACTCACTAAATTTTAGTAGCCAGAAACACTTTCCTTTCTCAAAAAGATATAAATATCATCTAAGAACACGATAACAAGTAATGAATTTATTTTGATATTTTTGTTTTCGAGTTTAAATGAATCCAAAGCTGCTATTCTTTAAATTACAAACCATATTATAATAAAAGCATTTATATACCAACTTGTATCCTATGATTTTTATAAATGTAAAAGAGAGATCAATTTAAAACTCAAAATAAAAATTTTTTACTTAGAAATATTAAATTAGCAGATATATCATCAAACCAAATGATATTTTTTAGTATGCCATTAAAAGTATCAATAATTAAACTATTTCTTTTTTTTTCGCCATATTTAATTAACTTTTTTTCAATATTTGAATTTCTGTGTTATGAGTTTTTTGCTTATTTTAATTAAATAGTTATTCAATTCACTTTTATTTTCATTGTAGGAAATTTTAATTTAGATAAACTTAATATTTTATTTTTCTTTTTTAATTACTATTCTTTGTAATTTATCAAAATATCTTGGAATAATTAAAAAGGAGCTATATTTCATTTACTCTTAAATCAATAATATTTATCTACTTTAATTTGTTGGGCTCTTTTACCTCTATAAATTGATTATTTAAAATTCTGAATATGTGATAATTATCTTAAAAATTTTAAATCATGATAGTAAAGAATAGCTATTTTATTAAAAATAAATTTAAAATTTTTAAAATTGAATTTTAAATATTTAATCTTTTCAGAAATTAAATTCATATGAATTCATTATCCTTTATAAAGCAAGCAATTCCAATTACTAGCTTTTTGCATATGATACAGCTACTCTTTACTCTAAATATAAATAATAACAGATATTTAGCCTCAATAAATTAATTGTTTGAAATAAAATATAGTTTAAATACACTATTTATTAAAAAGACAAAATAAAAAATGCTTGATTAAGAAAGGTTAACTAAAACTTAAAAAAGAGAGAAACACTTATTTAATAAGCTAAAGAAATAGTAGAAATAAACCCACTTTAAGCTATTTAATTTTAGGCAAAATGTCTAAAAAATTGATTTATATTTTTAGTAGCTTTTTATTTTAATGCATAGAATATGATATTAGAGAAGATATTTGAATTATCTTATGTGTGACATCATTTGATTTAGAGTATGATTTTTTCAAAAATAATGTAAAATGAAAGTAACATTTACAACCAAATGATTAATGATTAAAATTTTTTAGGGTTCAGAATTATTTGTTTGAATAACTTTTTAAAAGTAACAATTTATTATCTAGTGAAATGGAAGAATAACTTATATATAAAATAAATTAAAAACAAAAAGATTAGTTTAATTATCAATAAGTAAATTAGCTATTTTTTTAATAGCTTAAATGATAAAATTAGGTTCTTATTAAAGGCAAATTATAAAACACAAATAAAAAAACTATCTAATAATAAAAAATTTTGTCTTCAAATAAAAATTTATTTACATAAATGTATAAATACGATTTTTTAATAGAGCTCTTGATTTACAATCTACAAAATGCTTATTTAATTTAAAGCAATTTAATTTATAATTTTTAATTAAAATTATTAACTTTTGAGACCACAATTAACTTAGATATTAATAACAATAAAATTTCATTTTCTGGACTTTTATAACTTAGTACATTTTCAAAGCTTTCCAATCAGTTTTCATCGTATATGTCATATTTAATTATAAAAGGATTAAATGTTTAGAGATCAGATATAATTTTCTAAAATGCCAGAATTTGTAAGATTGTATTATTTCTATTATTAATACGTTCATAGTGAAAATATTTTAATTCTTTTTATAAATCATCTTCATCTTATCCAATGTTTTATATTGCTAAGTATTCATCTTTTTCATATAATAGTCTTACAATTTTATAAAAATCTAGAGTATTTGAGATTTAAGTACAAAGGTAATTTATGTGAAGTAAAATTTTTTTTTTGCTTAAAATGAATTCCAAGCTGCTCACTTCTATCTCTGTCTTTAAAAAGACAGTTTAAAATTACTGAGGGTTATTAAAGAATTTTCTTTGATACATTTTTGAGCTAATTTCTAATTTACCAAATGAACAGAGTAAAGTCTCTAAAAGAAAAGTTTGATTTATAAAACTATTTAGATTAATATTAATATCAACTTTCCTAACATATCTAAAGCTGATAATTTTCTTAAACTAAATTTGTTCCTCATATTTCAAGATATATGTTCTTAATTCCTACAGATTATTTATTTCAATAAGACCTGGCTTTTTTCCATAGATCCAATTATAATATCTCTGATATTTTGTTATGGAATATAAAATAGAGGCTTCAACCAAGCACATACAAAAGCACTCAAAAAGATTTATACTATCTTTTGTTGATAACTAAGCTAAATATAAAACGAAACTTAGAATTTTCTAATAAAGAGAGTATTTGATAGTTTAAATATAAGTAATATATTCACATTCATATCTGAATTTGAAATTTCGAATATCACAATGAAAAGTAAATAAAAAAAGAGGATGAGTGCTTTTCTTGTAGTTTAGTTCTAAGAATTATATTCTATTTTTTATTGCTCTGTAGTAAAAGAAAGTTAAAATCAGAAAGGAAAGAAGGTAAAGCAATAGCAACTCATCATAGTACTATAGAAGCAAAGTCAAAAAAGGTACAAAATTCAATGATTATTAGAACATTTTTTAAAGAGTATAATTTGGGTTTACTAAAAAGTTAAATAAAAATTCTTCAGAATTTAAATATTAATCAACATAATCAGAAGTTTGCTAACAAATAGAATCTAAGAAGATATCAATACTAATAGAAAATGCCATCCAAATTAAGATAAACTTATTCTCTTTTATTTAAATATAATATATAAATAGATAAATTATTTTAAGAATATAATAATTATTATTGAATAAAACTCTATTTAAAGAATGATAAATATAGTCAGGAATATCATTCTCTAAATTTTAGTAGCCAAACACACTTTCCTTTTTCAAAAAGATATAAATATCATCTAAGAATACTATAACAAGTAAAGGATTTATTTTGATATTTTCGTTTTCGAGATGAAATGAATCCAAAGCAGCTATCCTTTAAATTACAAACCATATTATAATAAAAGCATTTATATACCAACTTGTATCCTATGTTTTATATAAATGTAAAGGAGTAAATGAGATGATCAATTTAAAACTCAAAATCAATTTTTTTTACTTAGAAATATTATATAAGCAAATATATCATCAAACCAAATGATATTTTTTAGTATGCCATTAAAAGTATCAATAATTAAACTATTTCTTTTTTTTTCGCCATATTTAATTAACTTTTTTTCAATATTTGAATTTCTGTGTTTTTAGTTTTTTGTTTATTTTAATTAAATAGTTATTAAAATTCACTTTTATTTTCATTGGAATTGTAGGAAATTTTAATTTGATAAATCATCATCAAAAATTTTAGAAATTTGGGAGTTTTTGTATTATATTATTTGATAAATTTTAATTTGGATAAATATTATATTTTGCTTTTAACAATAATAATAATAATTTATTTTTTTAGTTGGGATAAATTTAAATTTTAAATTTTAAAAATTGAATTTTAAATATTTAATCTTTTTATAAATTAAATTCATTCCCCTTTATAAATCAAGCGATTCCAATTACTAGCTTTTTGCATATGATACAGCTATAATTTACTCTAAATATAAATAATAACAGATATTTAGCACCAATAAATTAATTGTTTGAAATAAAATATAGTTTAAATACACTATTTATTAAAAAGACAAAATAAAAATGCTTGATTAAGAAAGGTTAACTAAAATTAAAAAAAGAAAGAAGCACTTATTTAATAAGCTAAAGAAATAGTAGAAATAAACTCACTTTAAGCTATTTAATTTTAGGCAAAATGTCTAAAAAATTGATTTATATTTTAGTAGCTTTTTATTTTAACTCTTAAAATATGGTATTAGAGAAGATATTTGAATTATCTTAAATATGACATCATTTGATTTAGAGTATGATTTTTTCAAAAATAATGTAAAATGAAAGTAATATTTACAACCAAATGATTAATGATCAAAATTTTTTAGGGTTCAGAAACAGCTTTATAAAAAGTATATCTATCTACCCGTTGGTAAGTAAGATAAGAGTATATTTAAGATATTTATAAATTAAATCTATTAGCAAAATCAATTTCATAATAAAAATTCAGTAAAAACTGTCTAATTAATTACAAAATAAATTTGCAAATACTTGCCAAAATTTTTTTTGGATAATTTGTATTTTTAATAGAGATATTTTCTTTTGCCTCAATTTTTTGTTAATCTTTATTTTCATAGGGAGCGAATTAATTAAAAATTGAGCACTTTTTATATCAAAACTATTAATTAGTAATAAATCTTTGTTCAATGTGGAAGATTTGCATCACTACCTCTTAATCTTACTCCTCCAAACAAATTTTCTTACACAAGTAGAAAAGGATAAACTTTCAGAGATAGAATTGTATTGCTAAAGTTAATTTTTTTATTGAAAATACCTTCAGAATTCTTAGGGTTAAAAATACATATTAATCTATTAATTTTAATATATTACTGATTATAGAATGTTGATTAGAACAGAGCAGAATGATTAATAGCTTCTCAAAAAAATTAAAAAATCAAGTTAAAATAAATATTTGAAATTTAAATAAGAAAGCAAGCATATAGAATATTTTCAAATTTCAGTGTCTATTATAAATTTATTTATTTATTCAATTTAGCTGACTGGTTGGCTAGCTGGTATGGGTAAGTTAATAAATGATTAAAAAAATAAAGTATCAAATACTGGTAATAAAATTATAAGCTATTTTCTTTTATTATTTTATATAGAAATTAACAAGAGATATTAATTGATTTTTATCCACTTGATATAAATTGATCAATTGAAAATCTTCTATAATCAATTTATTGTTAATTAACAAAAATCATTTTGACTTTTCAGATATTCTAAGTTTATAAAATAATGGTGATGAGACCTTTTATTTTGAAGCTAACCATTCAAATAAATACTTAATAAATATATTTCAATGTGTTATATATTTAATTATAATTATTACCTTTTAAAAAGCATTTATTCATATTTGAATAATTACTATCATGCAAACACATTGAAGCATTTTTAAGAGCTAATTAATTATATTTAAACTTTTTTTAAATGTTCTAAATAATTGTTTTACACAGTAAATCTTCATTTTTTAAGGCTATCCCCTCCCTTCCCATCTTAGTTTTTACACTTAAAAAGTGGCTTATTCTTAATTTTAACAAAAAATGGCCATAAAATATAACTAATTAACGAGAGATTTACTTTATATTATTTAGATGCAATAATTAATTCAAAAATTTTTAACCTGGAAACAAATACTAAGAACTAATAAACATATTTTTCATCATAAAATTGCTAGTTTCTAATCAATTTTGATTTTTCTTCTTAAATTTGGTAAAAAAAATTAAAAAAATAATTAAAGTAAGTAATTAGAATAAAGTAAAATATAATGATAAAAGTTTTTTTGTTTAGATTAATTAAGGCAAAATTTTAGTATGATATTTAACTTAAACCATAAAAAAAAAATTGAATTATATTTTAAATATTTAAATTATTGAATAAACTATTCTATTATTTTAAACTTTGACTAGGTTTAATGCAAGCATGAAGTTTCTAATTTGAAAAATTTAGTGAATGAACTAAGAATACATTACCAAAAATAGAAGAGTAATAAATATTTTATTAATTTTAGTATTATTATTTAAGTATTTTTTTGTAAGATTAAAGTAAATTTCTTGATTTTTATCTTAAAAAATTTTTTTAAAAGCTTTAGAAGAATATCCAAATAAATAAATAAAGCAAAATTATGTTCACATTATCATTTGATTTTATAAAAATATATTTGTAGAATTAAATTATGTACTTAATTGTTAGCATATTATTTAATTAAAGATACAGAAAAATGAGTCAAAGAAAAAGAAAATGTTTCAAAGGTGGTAAATATCATCCATAGAATTCCATTATTTTATAGCATAATAAAAATTAAATATTTTAGAATTATTATCCATCAATTTACATTGATTTAAATGTAAACAAAAAATCAAACCACAATTAATATTTAATTTTTACATTTCCTTTAAATTTAAAACACCATTCAATAAATAAATCAAAATATGTGTTTACTTTTTCTCAATCCTATTCTAAATAAAAATTTACTATTTGCTTTCATCTACTAGAAATGTGTAAGTTTGTAAGTTTTTGAATAAAAAATGCAATCTTAATAGAAATAAAAATTAAGATTTTTTATATTCTAAATGATATATAAAAATCGTAGACACATTATTATGGCATGTTGAATCTTTTTAGATGGAAAATGATAGAAGGTGAGTAAGTGGGTTTTATATTTTAGAATTTATCATTTAATTTTTTATAGAAAAATGTATTTATTTTGTTGTATTGTAACTTAAAAAAGACTTATAGATAATTAATTTTGAAAATGCTGCAAATTTTCATGTGAATTATCTAATATCAAATTACAGTCATTCATTCATTTATTTTAAAAAGAATGAATATCTTTTGATCTTTTAAAATAAAAATTTAATTAGATATTTATGAATTTGAATTTAAATTAATCAAAGGAATTTTTTGTTTTGGCGGGGAGAGAAAAAAGAGGGGAAAAACAAGAAAAATAAAAAACAGTTAGAGATTTCATTCAATCTATTGATTTTTCTTTCTAAAGAAAAACTTTAATTAAAAAAAAAAGTAAAAAAGAAAAAGTAATAAATGGCAAGAAAAAAAATGCAGAAATGCCCATTGCCTTTATAATAAATACTTCGATGTGGACATCAGCCTAATAACTTCGTATCTCGTCTGGGTAGAAATGTCCGTGCTAGGAAAATCATATCGCCAATTTTAGAGGAGAATAAGTTTTTAAACAAAAAATCATTCATGTGTTCTCATTCGCTCGTCCAACAGTTTTTTAATCGCCTCAAATCCTTGACCTAAAATTTTCGATATGAATAGCTTCCCATGACATATTCGGGTCCTAGAAGACACACTGAGCCAATGGCTGTGGGGTAAATCAAGTATCAGGATAAACATGGATAGAAAATTTTTAAGGGGCAATTAAACCTGCCAAATAATTTTTTAAAGCCACTTACAAAAATTCATTCGCTCTGTAAAGTGCCGCTGCCACCACCAAATCCGAAAGCTATCCAAGTTGATTCCTATACCAAAAATACCCCTTCATCAATTCTCTCTCATCTCTTTTGATTTTTTTAAAATATTTTTTTAAAGATAAATTCAAATCTCATTTAAAAAGAAGAAAAAAATTCACAATGAAAAAGAAAACAAGAAAAAAAACAAAGAAAAAAATAAATTAAAGAGAAAACCTAAAAATAATTAAAATAAAAATCTGATCAAGCAAAGAGATTAAATAAGACATAATTAACCACTAATAATAAACAAATTAAAATTCTGCTTAATACTGATTTATTTTTGCCCTCAATTTTTAAATATTAAATTTATTTAGGCAGCATTTGAAATTTGATTTTAAGCTTAATCAGAAATATTCAGAAGAGATTTTATTTGTAAGGCATGATAAGAAATTAAATAATATTTCGAAATAGAATAAAAGCAAATAAGAAATTTATTTATTTCTCATTTTTTTATGTGTGGGGAAGAGAAAAAGTGTTTAAGAATATTATGTAATTTATTTCAATAATCTCTATCATTATAATTCATTCATAATTTCCTTCTTTCTTTCTTAGTTTATTCCTATTTTTGAGAAGAAATATTATAATAATAAGCTGAGAAAGAAAAAAAAGGAATTTTAATTTTCTTTTTTCTCAAACGTGTGAAAAATGTAAGGTGTAATAATAATCAAGGTCTTCTCTTCATTTACTATTTCAAATTTATAGTTTTTTAATTTTATAAATTATAATTGTAATATTATTGTTGTACCTGCTTTAATAGGATATTTCATTAATTTAATTTATTTCCATTACTATTTTCTAATCATTTTGGATGTGTTTCTTTATTTATTTATGATTTTGTTAGTTTATTGAATTTTATATGCATTCTTTCTCTTAGGTTTTTAAAAAATATTTGAAAAGCTAAATTATATATAAAGTTAGTATATTTTAATATCTAAATAGATAGTGCATATATTATTATATTCAGGATTAATAACTCTCAATTTTAATTTTTTATAGAGATTTTTTCCTTATAAATCAGTATTCAAATATGGTTTTTGTGAAATTTTAGGAAGATAGTGATAAAGAGTTGTTATAAAAGCTCAACATAGACTTAAAAAGTCATAAGTTTGGATTAGTTCCATATAAAGCTCTGTTAGAAAAAGTGGATTCACATAATAAAGATAAAAAAAGTCAAAAGCTCTTTTTAAATGAAATTATTAAGCCAAATATGATTTACATGCAAGCAGATAAGGAGGGATTAGAAAGAGAAGAAGCTGATAACGACCCTAAGCTTATAAAAGAACGTGAGGAAAGGGAAGCTAGAATACAAGAGAGAAAATACTAATAAATGATGAATAAAGATAAATCAAAATAAATAAATTCTGTTGGAGCAGATATTCGTGATATGGAGAAGAGCATTTCATTTGGTGTTAGTTTTATCTTCACTTTCTTCTTGAGCGGAATCAGTGGATACTATATTGGTAAACATATATTGGAGTTGAATGAAGGATTGTCTATGATTCTAGCAGTTGTATCATTAATTGGAACATTAATACTAGAATCTATTTTGTTTATAGTGAAAACTTGGAAGAATGACAAAATCGCTATAGAAAGATAAAAGCATGAGAAAGTATTAAAACAATAAATGAGAAATACAGAGTCATAAGAGATAACCAAACTAATTCTTGAATACTAAAAGAACAAAGAAAAAGCCTTATCAGAGAAAAAGAATGATTGAAATATTTGTAAATTAATAAATGTATGAATGAATGAAAGAAAATTTAAGAAAAGAGAAATATATGTGAAATTTATAGATAAAATACTTATAAAAAGTAACAAAATCTAATTTATGTTTTTTGGCACAATTTACATCACTTTTTAATATTAAATAAATAATAAAAGTATTCCAAATTAAAAGATTTTTTTTGTCTATGATAATATTCTTTCAAAGTAAGTAAGCAAATTAAAAGTTTCTCATTCCATCTATATTTCCATATCAAATAAAGAAGCTATTTTATTTGTTTTTTTGTGTTTTAGAATGCGTTTTGAATTAATCACAGATTTATCAGAGTTAGTGATATTTTATCAATTCATGCACTGCAAAATACACAACGCCTTTACAAAAAATATTAATCTCAAGTATTAATTGGTTTACATTGAGTGTATTTGGTTTTTGAAATTGAAGGGTAATATTGCTAATCCTTTTCTTAAATAGCTAAATCATTAATCTTCAATCAATAAAATTATAAAATAATTATTCACTTGTAATTCTTCTCATAAGTCTACAATTTTTTTATGAGGTTACAGGCAAAAAATAAATAAATTAAAAGAAAAAAGGCTAATAAAATATCAAAATCATAACAAAATTTTTGCTTGGAATAATCTGTAAGAAAATTTCTAAGCAAAATCAAAAAACTTGTTTCTTACTATTTGGTAAAGATATTTAAAGATAGGTTAGCTAGTTAATATTATTTAGGGGGGAACCTAATCGTTAAATAAACTTAACAAACCAAATATTTATTAATTGAGTATTTTTTTTAACAATAATAATTATCTAACCACTTACTTACTATTTTATTGCTGGTTGATATTTAATAAATGATAAATTCTTATCTAAACAGACCTACAGTTATTTTTCAAACCTTGTGGTCAATTTTGAGAATACTAATTTATTCATTAGATGCTCACTGAGTGTACTGAAAGTTTATTTGTGATTAGATTATTAAAGAGAAAACAATAAATACTATACAAATAGATTCATTTGATAATAGAGGGAGATTAATGGAAAAAGAGTTTGATTAAGTGAACAAAATAAAAAAAGATTTGGAGAGTAATGTTATCTGTTAATAGAAAAAAAAGCAAATAATATATATTTTGTATTTTGAATGCTATTTCAATATTTCATTTACAATCAAATTTATTTATTGATTTTATAAATATTAATTTTTGATTAGGTGGGGTAGGGTTGGTTAATTTGGATTATAATTTTCTTCATTAGAATAATATTTTCAATATAGAAACAATATTCTCAAAATTAAATTAAATGTTACAATTTTGATTTGCTTAGCCGAAAAAGTTACAATTGAGACAAAACATTAAAATTATCTGTTTTATAACTGAAAAAATCTGCCTTTTCTCTTGATTTTAGAAAAAAAGAGATAGATTTGCTGAATAGATTATACTCTCATACTTATTACTTTAATCAAATTCTATTTTGTTACTTACAAACATTTATTTGTTGCTCTCACAAATAGCTAGACAGATAGATAGTCTAGAGGATTTTTAAGAGTAAAAGTAAATTAATAAACATCTAATTAGTTTCTTTGAGTAATTCTTGTTATTTTAGTATAAGATATTATTTATGTTACAATTAGATTGGCTATTCGTAAAATTTTTAAAATAGAAGTTAGAACATAGAAGAATTCAAGTTAGATTAGTAAATAACATGTTAAAAGTGACAGAATACATAATGCATCTATGTAAAAAAAATGTATTAATTGTATCCAAAAATAAGTATATTTAATAAATATAGCTTTTAAGCGAGAGTATTCATTCATTCATTGGTTCATTTGGTTTATCAGACAAGTAAATAATAGACACCAAAAAAAACAAAATTATGGTAAATAATCTGAGTATGCTTATTTCATATTTATTAATTTCATTCCACATTATTTTCATACAGTATTATTCAATTCATTTAGTTTTCTCAAAGAGAATTTGATTAGTTCATAATAATAGTGCTTTTGTGGTTATTATCATTTAGTCCATCATTCTAAATATCTATTCTATATAATTAATTAATCAATATTTAATATTATGATTTATTAAGAAGCAGAAGAACTTGGTTTTTGGATAAATATATGATTTTTTGTTTTGTTGAAATGGTAAGATATATGTATTGTTGGAATTTGAGACATATTATATAAAGTTTAGACATGTATTTAACAGATTTTATGGATTTATTCTTAAATTATTCTTGTTTTTAACGAAAAATAAAATTTAATTGAGTAAATTAAATTGATTAAAAATAATCAATAACAAGCAACCACTATTTTATTCTTATTATTTAATATGACATTTTGCATGATTTGTTTTAATACTCACATATAATGGTGTTTGTGGATATAAAATACGGATCTACTCAGATAAAACACTTCAAAAATTAATTTTGAAGATTTTAGAGTATGCAGTAAATAATAATTTCTTTTGTTATTTGAGAATACTTCTATTTTATTTTCCAAAACTTACCCATATATACTTTTTAATAATATAATTGTCGCACAAAATAATAAACACATTTCCTATTGGTATCATTTCATTTCATTACAGTTAAATTGAACCAATTTCACCCACTCCCTCCATATCTTGTATTCATTATTCGTCAAATCAATTATTTATTTGTTTTATTCGTTTCTGGTTGAATTTTTTGATGACAATATTTGTAATTAAATCATATAAAATCTCCATATTTTTAATTAAAGCCAGAATATTGATTGTTTTCCTCAAGTAAATATGGCTATTAAATAGAAGTTGATGGGGAAATGTTGTTGAAGTTGAAATTTTGTTTTTAGATTTTTATTGGTTTTATTTATTTTTCTTGTGGGAATCTTTAATCTTGACCACAAGACATCATAACAAATATTATAATTAATTTTTTATTGTTGAAGAATAAAAATCTTCAATAAATTCGAAGGGGTAGATCTTATTTATTTTTTCATTTTCTAAAATACCACAATAATAAATTTATATTTTATATTACACAAGATTTTCGTCAAAGAATAGATTAATTTTTATATTATTCAGTCCGCATTTTGAGATTATTGGGTATATTTTTTCCTTATTCTCATTTATCTTGAGTAGATAAATCGACCAATATTCATCTTTAATTATAAGTTTATTCATAATTAAATAGAATAAGCTTTACCGCTAAAAACTCAAAATTTGTTGCAAAATGAAAAAAATTAAATTAAGAAGCGCGAAATTAGAAAATAACAACTTAAGGGGTTCTTTGCAAGTATTTTGATGTTTATTATCGAAATTTTGATAAAAAATCAATATATTTTATTAAGTAATAATAAAGCTTAACAATATTATCAAATTAAGTACGAGTATTAAATTTTATAATTAGTAATTAACTTTAAGAAACGCAGTTCATAAATATTTTTTGAGTTTTTAGTTTACTTTCAGAATTTAGTTTACTGTTAATTAAAATAAGATAATTTGTGGAGAATTTTTTGATAGTTTTTATATGAAAAATGTAGTCTAATTTAGACTGTAATATATATAAATAAAGCAAATCTTCTTTCAATTTATTCTAAACAGTAGGAAATTTCTTAAAGCTTGAATGAATTTCTTTAAGATTTTCTATTTGTAAAGTGTAAGAGTATACAATTCAATTAATGATTTCAGAAGATAATTGAATATTTTTTAGTTTTGGAGAAACAATTATTTTATAACATAAGAAGCTTTTTAATTGTAAGTTCTGTGTTATTTTTGTAATTTGTTGTCATTGTTTATGTTGAAATGTTAATGATAAAAATTTGAAGAAGTTTTTATCAAATATTTATATAAAAGCATATGACTGTTGATTTTTAGCAAGTAAATTAAGATTTAATTAAGGAAATAGATGTATTCAATTGATAGCTTTAAAAGAGAAAAGTAAAAAGTAAAAACAAGTCAATAAATAAAAATTATTAAATAATTGAAGCTATTGTAGATATAATTCTTTTATATGCTACTTACATCTAAATATCCATCTTTCTATTAACATTACTAAATTAAGAAAAGAAATAATATTGATTGATTGTTTATCTTTTAGAAATTTATATTCACAGTATTTCTTCAAACCTTTAACAGTAATCACTTTTGTTAAAATTTTAATTAGATAATTTTGTTTTATTTTTGTACTTCAAATTGCAAAATAAGTTTTTTTTAATGAAATAAATTAAGGTTAATATTCTGAATTCTAATTCATAGAAAAAAGAGTTGATTTATTTTCAATATGAAATAATTTCAACTTGGAGATCAGTTAAGAAAAATTCAAACAAAATCGATAAAAATTAAAGTAAGTACCTTAGTACGCGCTTTAATTTTTGATGGTAATATTTGCAATTTTTTAAGAAATAGAAAATTTTAAGGGATAAAATTATGTGGGTGAGTTTTAAATTAGATTTTTTTGAATTTGAGCTAAATTTAATTCTTGTAAGATTTGAAAGAAAGAGTGTAAAAGATACGTAATATTCTTTCTTTATTTCATTTATTTGGTGATAGATATAACATTCCTTCATTAGAATATCAAATACCTCCCAGCTTAGCTTTATAGATTGATTTTACACTTAACAATATTTCATTATAATACTTTAATATTAATGACTACTCTTTTTAAAGTCTTTCTTATTAAATAGTATTTAATACTATCTTTGATTGTTTATTTGAATTACATTTCCATATTATTTTATAGTCATCCAATCAAATTCCAAAACCTTTTCAAAAGAAATCTTTTCAATTTTTGCAAGAAATTTGAATTAAAGAACAGTGATTACTTACTCTACTAATATATGAAAGATAAATAAATTAATAATCTTTTTAGAATAATCAAACTAAATTTTATTTTATTTTTCTCAAATATATATAATTCTTTAATATCTTGGATTACAATTACACCAAAAACTCTGGCTAAAAAAAATTTTGATTGCTATAAAAATATTTTTAAAAATAAAATTACATTTACCAACCAATTTATTTGTTTGGGTTGTATTGGCATCTGATGATTTGAAAACAAAAGTAGCCACTTTTAGTGAAATTTAATTAGATTTGATTTTATATGAATGAATGAAAGAGTGATACAAAGCAAAGATATGACAAAAGTAAGTTGAAATAAAAGCTAAAATTTGAAAAACTAAATAATTGGTAATGATAGTTATATCGTCAACAGTGCTTAACTTTTTTAGGGAAAAAGCAAATTAAAAAAGTAATAATTGTAAAGAAATAATAAAATCTTGTTACAAACATCACTAGTAATTGAAATACTACTAAAACCTAAAACTAAAATTTTGGTGACCAAATAATATATTTTGTTTGTTTTTTTAAGATCAAATTAACAATGATACAATTTTTATCTTTAATTCTAATAAAATTACTTTAATAATTCTGCAAGTAAAATCTATTTCAATTGTTTTTAAAAGCATATTAAATTAATTAGCCAATCAATGGCAAATTGAATTAAACAACCAATGATTTTCGTTGGCTTTTTTTTCTCAAATCTTATTATTTCCTAAATAAGATATTTTTTACATAAGCCAATTTTCAAACCCAAATTTTTACTCCTTAAAAAGTGTGTCTAAAGTATTGAAGGAGGGTAGATCAATAAAATGGTAAATCCCTTCTTTGATAAAACCACTAAATCAACTAATTCTTTCTCTCTCTATTAAATATATTTTTGGATTCTCTCCATAGGGAACTTTCAAATCTAGATCAAAAAAGGAAATGTAATTTTCTATTTCCTTTCAATTAGATTGCTCTATCTATTTTATAAATAAACGACTCTTGTATTTAAAAACACTTGATTTTTATTAGAAGGGGAAATTCAGCAAATTTGAAAAAATATTTGGCTCTCAAAATATTTGGAATTAAGTAAAAGATTTAAAAAACATTATATGCGTTTGTGATTATTTGAGTAAAAATACTTGATGCTTACTTAATTTGAGCAATACAAAATTAAAATACTTTTATAACATTTATTTTGGTGTAAACTAGAACATTAATCGTTTAATTTCGATTTTTCATAATGTTTATGTGTAGATTTTGATTGGTTTGAAGGAAATTTTAGAATTAATTCAAATTTCCGTCTTAAAGAGGATGGATATTAATGTCCTTTAATTTGGATATTTTTTGAAATTTAATTAAATTGTTGAACTCCTTTTTACAAAATACAAAAAAGGAAGATTTTTTTTCCTCTAAAGAAGATTCAAGCAGAAAATATCATTTATTCAAATATATTAGGATAATCTTCAAAATAGAAATTATAGCTCTAAATAACTTATTGATGTCATAGAAAAAGATTCGTCATAAAATACACCACAAATTCAAATTTGGTCTTATTTAAATACTAGTTACAACTCAATACTTTTAAATTTAATTTAAAAATATCTCACTATCTAACTCAATATTTATTGAGACTAAGCTCTTTTTTGGGGTAGGATTAGAATACTTAGAAGTTGTAATATCTTCAAGTAAAATTCTTCTATTTTTTTTTGTAAATATTTAATTTATAAACGGAAAAGAGAGTGTTTTTCTCTCAATCAAGAATTTACCAAAATTCATTTACTGTGTCTATAGCAGAGTAAAATTTATTAAAGTATTCGAGTGTGTTCAACATCTGTATTTTTTGTTTAAGAGATCTTCTATGCGGTAGGCCATAACCAAAGTGCAATCCAAAAAGCAAAAGCAATTTTACTACAACACAAACGTGTAAGTGGAGAATGACATAGAGAAAGATTTAAGATGTATCTAAGCTAAAATTTGTGGATTAATAATGTTGAGATGAAAAAATGGATGTTTTCGTAATAGCTTACAGATGAAAGAAAGGAAAACTGTTAAAAAAGAACTCTCATGAATATCTGCATAGCCTTGAAATTTTAATTTAACATTAAATCGCTTTTGTGATTTATTTTTTAAATTTGAATTTTTTTTTTTGAAAAGAAAAAGGCTCGAATCTAATTTGATTTAGATTCTCTTTATCTTAATAAATTCAAATTTTAGTAACAATAAGTTTTTACTGGCTTTTGGGATAAATTTTTTATAATAATACTATAAAATTTGATAGGATTTTTGTGAGCTGATCATGATATTAATCTATATTTTTTCAATATGGAACAGGGCGGCCTGGAACCAGCTTTTTATGAGGATATTAAATCTGCTAAATATTAGCTATATTACTTAAAAGCACACACAAATCTTTACTAATTCTATTAATTCTGTCACAACATAAAAATAAACTACCCAACCCTTATAAAATTAGATCGTTTAAAACACTCTTTTATTGGTTGCTTTTACATTTATGAGTAATTTCAAATGTTACTCAATCCAGCAAACTAATTTCAAAAAATGGCTGAACTATTTTAGTTCTATGCATCTAAAAACTTTAATTAGGCTATAAAAGTTTACCAATTCAAAGTGTTTTGCCGAAGAGGTTAAGAAAATGAGACAGCTTAATCTTTAGAAAAATATTATTATTACAACATAGAAAGTATCATTAGAAAATCTTTCTAATAGAAAAAAATCCAATATTTATAATAATTAAATTTTTGGGAAAAGACCTTTTTTAATTATTCATAATTAAAAATATTAATAAATCCAAAATATTACTATCATTTGAATTTCGTTTTTTTATTTGCGAGTTTTAATTTGCAGAAGACATTTGTGTAAAACTAAATTGTTTGAGACATTTTTTTTGTTTTAAAATTATTGTTTCTCTTTATATTAATGTAGAAATTATGTAAACTGCCTTTTGTTACAGAAAACACTACAAAATCTATCTCTGTTTACATTATGTAAATTAAATGATCAAATGCATGTAATTACAAATTATAAATTCAATAAAATACAGAGTCTATTTTAATTTATCATTTTCAATTATTTTAATTATTTCTTTACTTATTGTTTGTTTGTTTGCTTGCTTCATTCTATTTATTTTAAGAGCAGATTATTAATCTGCTGTGTGTGTATCTATATCAATTTAATTAATTAATTGAAATATGCAGTAGTCTAGCTAGTCATTTAATTAATTAATTTGGCATAAATTAAGGAATGCCACCTACCTAGGAATATTACTTTTTTTAATATCATAAATTTAACAACCAAATTAAGCGCTAAACATTACCTTTTGAATTTTTTATTAATTTAGAAGGCGGAAATACTCCAAAATCAATGTGTTCTATTAATTTATTTACAATTTTATTAGTTATAAGAATGAATAAGTTTTTGGGGAATTGTTATTTAAAATTTAATGTGAGGAATAGATTGATTAATTGATTTCTATTATTATTTTATAGAGTTTTCTTTTTTCTTATTGGAAGTTACTATGTTCTAAGCACAAAAGTATCTTTATAATATTGAAAACATATAACTAATTAGCATTTTATTGTTCTTTTATTTGCTTATTCTATCTTTTTAAAGATACACTGAATGCAGTTGAAAGTTTTTTCGAATAGTGACGTCTAACATAAATAGATGCAATAATTGTGAAGTTGTGATCCTTATTTTCATTTATTTTACTTGGAAAACTTATCAAATTATGTTGGATGAGCTCTCTCCATCAATAAATATTTTAAAGTCAAATTGGTGGGAAAGAATGTCAATTCTAATGTATGTATGTAATTTCTCAAATGAAGTAGAAGAAAATTTAGTAATTATATTTATTCTAGAAATTTGCTTTCTTTGAGATAAAGTACTCACAATTATTACATCTAAAATAAAGAGTTTTTATAAATCAAATTTCATTAGAAATATCAGATAGTGTTCATTTATTAAAATTATATCTCTATATTATATTGAACATAATATTTATAAAAAATAGGAAAATATTTTGTTAAGATTTTAAATTAAATTTAATTTATGTAAAGAAACATCAAAAGATGCTTTTTAAACAATCAATATGTTAATATGTTAATATATGGTTAATATTTACAAAATTTAATTGAAAATTAAGTCTTGAAATCAAATGATAATTAAAAAATATGAAGGAAATTTAGTATCTATTAACTTATTTCATTTAGTCTAATTTAGTCATACAGTCACTCAGTCAGTTAGTCAGTTAGTCGTTTCTAGATAAATAATAATTGGTTGGTAGTTATGAGATTTGATAGAGCTAAATTTAAGGTTAAATTAGATTATTTTGAAAGTAGTTAATAATTTCATTCTTTTTGAGAGTATTCTCACCTAAAAAAAGTAACTTAAAAATAAGAAAATCTATCGTACTACTCAAATAAAGAATGCATTTAAATGGACTGAAATTTTTACTTGTCAAAAAATGGGTTACCATTAATTATTAGATTTAATTGTGGTAAAATTATAATATGTGATTAAAATAGAAAATACTCTGGAATTATTTTGACTAAGCTAAAAAATGAAGGGTGGATTATTAAAATTAATAGATGCATGTAGTAAAATTGTGTATTCGCTCAAATAGAACAAATAAATGTCTTTATTATTTGATTTAGAGAGAGCATAAAGTATCAAATATTGGTTGAGGACTAAAGTTTATTAGAAAGAAAAAGCATGTAAAAATATAAATGAAATACTAAAAATATGAAAAACAAATTAATAGGTTGAAAATCATTGAGAAAAGGATTCAGAAGAAGATAAAGAAATACTTTAATAAATGAATATATAAAAGAAATAAATATGACTTTAATTAAATATAAATTCATGGAGAGAGAAAAAGGAATGGTGGTTGAAAATTGTATGTTTAGGTTATTTATATAAAGTTATTTTATTAGAGGAATATGGGAAAATGGATTAGTTAGGGAATTAAGTTAGGAAAATTCATTTTGCGGAGAAAGATTAAGCTTTGATTTTCAAAGATTTTTGTATCTCGCAAAGTATTAGTGTTTATTGTGTGTGAGTTATTAATATTTGATTCATAGAAAAAAGGGGTTTTTTTGTACCAATTTATTATTAGAAATAGGGAAAAAAGCCGTAAGCAAACACTCTCTCTTTGATTGAAAGGTTTTGAGGTAGAAAAAGCGCATTTTTTTTTTGCTTTTCAGTGGATGCTTCAGTGAGCAAATGAGGTGAGTAAGTGAGTGAAAAGGCTAGAGAACTCTTATTTAAGAGTTTTTATAAATAATTTAGATACATGTGTTGTTGACTATATAATTTCAGATAGCATAAAGTATATCAGTTCAATAGAATTATCCTTTATTGACCCCGCAAACTCAAGCAGTTTCATTGTCAGAGTTATTATTACTTGATAGAAAGTCGAAAGAATTCAAAGATCCACTATTTATTTTATAATAAAGAATTATTAATATTTATTTATTTTATTGATAGAAATATTAAGGTGGGGAGGGGAGTATTGGTTGATTGATTGATTGCAAAATGCCAATTGAGTAATTATTTGGAAAAATCAAGAAAGTAGGTGCTTTTTGTTGGTATTATAAAAATTGGACCTAACTAAAATTTCAACAAATCTTCTTAATTAAAAAGAAAAGATTTTGAGCGCTTGATTTTCAATAATTTTTTTCTGTGATAGTAAAGGGTCGCGCCCTTTTGCAAGAAAAATTGTGCAAGAACAGAAAGAAAAACATATTTCTTTAATATAAATAATGAATGAAAGAATTAATTAATTACAATTATGAGAAAGTGGTTGATTCGAATTCGATAATGTGAGTGTTTTAGTTAGTGAAGAAAGAATCACCTTCTCTGACTTGATTCTCAAGGAACTAAGATTTTTTGGTGTGAAAAGCTTTCTTCTTTTTTTATTATTCCTTAATCTTGAAGATATTTTTTTTTCTCATAGTCTTCTTTTCTTCATTTTACTCCTGTTAGCTGTTCTTGTAAATCAATTTAATTTGTATTTGTTAGCCCCAACGATCTGGAGTATCAGGAGTGATAATGTTTTAATTTTCATCAATTTAGTAATCAAGATCCATTTCTTAAAGTGTATGAATATATCGATTATATTTCAATGTATTTATGTGTATGTGTGTAGGTGTGAGTAAATGTATGATTAGTGTTTAGAATTCAAGTTATTTTTGTTTAGAGGAGATGTTTTTATTTATTTATTTTAATCTCTTTCCTTTAAATTAATTACTGATTTTGTTTTTTATTTTTTTTTTTGATTTTTAATTATTATTAAATATTTAATAAATTTTTAATTAATATATTGTCCTTATCAGCATATTAGGCGGACTTGATATAATAATCAAATAGATAATGCTAATAAGCAAATAAATTCTTTTTATTTATCAATCCTAACAAAATTAATTAAATTATTAATTAATTAACAAATATTTAACAAAATCTGACTGCTTTTTTTATCCTACCCTATTGCTATTCAAACCCCTAGGTATTTATCGTTTTATACATTTTAATTAATTTTTTGCTGTTTAATTCTAAGATTGCATTTATTCAAAATACTAGATCTTATCTATGTAGATATATGCAGCCAAATAAATACATACATACCAACTCAAAAACACTTTTTTTAATCTCGACTTAAACGAGAGCGTTTTTTACCCCTTTAAAAAATCGAGTACAGCTGAAATTAATATCTTCATTAGATTAATTCATTAATTCTATTCTTTCAAATTCCAATTGAAAATTTATAAAAAAAATAGGTTGAAAAAGTGATTTAGCTATATACCTGTATCACTAAGCTTTTTGGTAATTTCAAAGATTATTTATTGTCATCAAAATTATGAAAATCAGTTAGATTCTTTTGGAATTTGAGTCATTATAATTAAAAATGTTACTAATCTACTATTGATAATATGATTAGTAACTTAAGTTTTTTATCGCCTTATATTAAATTAAGATCTAATACTTTATTTTAAGATGTAAAGTAAATTTTAATAATTTCTTCTCTTACATCCCGCTCTTTTCAGTTAAAAATCCTCTCATTTCTAAAAATTAAAATTTCAATTCAATAAAATAATATTTTTTCTATTTTATTTAAATATTTTGTATTGAGGTGTGTTTTCTTGGGCAAAATATTAGAAAATCTCATTATATTTTTAGTTAATTATTTTATTCTTTCTTTTTTCACTAATTTCTATCGTCCAGATACTTTTCTATGAGATGATTTGAGTTAAAATAAAAGAGATTCAGTTTAGTTGGATTTTTACCAATTCAAGGGAAACCACACATCACACTTTCATCGAAAATACAATATATTAGTTATTTTTCTAATAAAAGTTTTGTTAGGATGGGAATAAGTTGAATACTTTCAATTTAAATATAGAAACTAAATATTTATTTTGAAAAATTACAAGGATTTATTTAAAATAACTTCTAGAACATAGCAGATATCATGATAGAATACATCAGATTTTTAAAAAATATGAGTCGTTTGTTTTGATTTCTATTTTATAATATTTAATTTTTCTGATATAATTCCTGATTTTATATCTAGCCTTTACATATATTTTATATAGAGAGTGACAAATAGAAATTATAGAGAAAAAAACTCAAAAAAAAAAAAGTAATTTATAAAGAAAAACAAATTAATAATCACCTTTTCAATCAAAGAATATGTATGTAAATTTTGTCGAAAGAATGCTTGGAATATTTATTTTTTGCAATTAATGTATTGATAAAATTATGAAAATTAGCTTTTCATTAAATTTATTGACTTCTTGAAATTTTAACTTGTTTGTAAAACCCTTTAAGAAATGCAAAAATACCAAATTTTATAAAGGTTTTTTTTACAGTACTAACTACTAAATTAACATTATTAATTTGATCTGTGAGCAATTTTTTTTTTCACTCTCTCACCTATTTATTTCATTTGTTTTAACCTTAATTGGTTTTTAGGGAATTTAATTATAATAAAGCAAAAGGAAATCAGCCTTTGTAATAAATATTATTAAATACATCTTAATCCATAAATTTCTTTCAAAATCTAATCTAGTTTATTGACATAATTAAAAAAATTGTGCCCCTATTAAAAAATTTGTATTTACCCTAAAGCAGTTCTTAATTTATTGAGTAATCTTTAAATTAAAATTATTCATGAATGGAAGAGAGCTATGCATCACAGATTTTATGTATTCAGTAAGTTATTAATTGATTGATTGATAGATGTATGATGGGCTTAGGTGAAATTAGAGCATATTAGTCTTAATTGAAATTAGGCTTGATACAAAAATTTATTTAATCATTCAAGTGTTGATTTTGGAATAATTAAGGCTTGTAATTAAAAAAAAAAATCTTAATTATTTTGATAAGCTTGTCTTAAAGAAAAAAGAAATAAAAGTTTTTTGCTTAATTTATATTTTGATTAAAAAAACTATTTTATCTCTGTTCTATTTTTTTTTTAACAAGCAGAGAGTAATTCACTTATTATCCTAAGACTTAATCTGTTTTATTCTCTCTACATAAAAGAAATCGACTCTAATTTATTTTGAAATAAGAATACAAACTAAAATTACATGTGGCGGTATTCATGTCGAAAATGCATTTTACATTCATCTTTTGTGTTAGTAAGAAAATATATGTCAAAATAGAAAAATTGTGTCCATTTTTATGAATAATAACTGTTTGAGCAAGTGCTATATTATAAAAAAGCGATTAAGAATAGATAATCTAATACTAGTAGATAAACATAGAGAGAAAAAAATATCTAAATATCTTTCTAGATATAATTTAGAATAAAACGCGTAAATTAACAATTATTATTAATAAAAATTAATTAATTATCTGCATCAATTTAAATAGAGAAAAAATTCTCTGACAAAATAAATTTAATATGCATTTTAATAAGCAACCCATTTCTTGTTCTCAAAAAATATGTTTGGAAAATACTTACTATCTTAAACTGCTTTTTTTTAGCTTTTTTAATAAAAAAGTAGGTTCTTCCAACAGTTTCACAAACTAATTTATTTATTTTTACATTAGAAATTCTTCACAAATTTTATCTGTTTAAGGATTGTGGTATCCGTTACATTGATTTATCTAAATATTAGGTGATATGTGATTTATACTTACATTAAATTTATTTGGTAATATCTGTGCTGATATTCCATTAATTGGTAGTTTTTCAGTTTTTGAATCTAGAAAAAATAGTACTTTTTTTAAACAAAATTATTTAAAACTCAGATTTTGTTTGTTTGTTTGGTAGTTGGATTGATTGGCATTTTTTAAATAAAGAAAATTCTTACATATTTTGAAATTAATTAATTAATATTTTCAAAACAAAAATTATTATTTTTAAATAAAGGGGAGGGGTAGGTAGGTATTAAATAAAAGGCATTGAAGCCTTAATTTATTTGTTTATAAATTTTAATGCATAATTTGGCAATGGATTTCTAATCCAAGAATTTTTTTATTCAAAATAATTGCAATATTAGTAACATAATTTCAGAAGAAAATACTCAAAGTTATTTTAATAGGAGTGAACAAAATATGTATCTGGACTTATGTCTATTACTAAATGCTTACAATTTTCATTTTAGCACTGAAAATTACAGAATTTAATTTGTTTTAGAATTAGAGAAAATAAAGTATTTATATTTGAAAATTAATGAAAAGATTATCAAAATTGATTATTTAAATGAAATTTCTACCTGAAAAAAAGTCGTTTTTAGAATTATTCTATTTTCTATAATAAAAAACCAAGGAATTAGACTCTATTTATATGATTCTTATTTATGATTCTTTTTATTTTGGAAATGAAAAATTAAATATTATTAGAGCTTCTTTATGAGTGGAAAGGTTACTCACCCTCTTTATATGTAGACTCTATTATTATTAAGTTTTGGATAATCTAAGAAAAAATTAATAGTTAATTTATTTCAATTAAGATGAAGCGAAATAAACTTTAACAACACTTTAGAAAATCTAGTTAAATCAGACTAAATGGTATTAAAAATGGCACATTTCAACTCTATTCAAGTTTCCCTTAGATTGTTAAAGAATAATTGTGTGTACTTATATTTTAATTTTAATACTAAATCAATTAAGATAAAAGAAAATAATCTCAAAAATAAATAAAAATGAAGATATTTCATACTTTTTGAAATTTTATTATGAATATTATGAAAAAACAAGAGCGCGAATACAAAGGAAAAATAAGTTGGTTAATATTAAGTAAATTAATCTGCAGGGAATAATAATTAACATTTATTTATTAATTTTTTTCAATCTTCTTTCAAAGCAAAATTCTAAATTAATTTTTTTTTTGAAAAGAAAAATTAATTAAACTTAATTGGGGATTGAAAAAATTTGATGAAAATACTTGTGAAAATTATAGTTATTTTTAATTGTTTCTCATCAAGATAAATAAATACATATTTGAAATTAATGTTAAGGAGAAGCTAAAATAGCCAAACTACCAACCTCAAATTCTTTCTTTTCAAATTAAAAGGAAAAATTGATTGGTTAAATATATTTGAATATAAAGATAAAAAAACAATATATTTTTTTAACATTCATATACGAATTTTTATTTCCATAAACACATCTATTTATGCGTTTCTGCTTGCTATTGAGTTATTGCCAAAAAAATATTTGATTTATCTATCTATCTTATATTTTTATATAGAAAAGAAACAAAATAAACACTCTTATTTAATATTGCTTGATGTGTAAAACATTTAGTTTCTCAATCAAAATATATCTTATCAGATATTGTCATATTCCTGCTGAAAATAAATCTAAATTTATTTTTGTTAATAAATTTGTATTCTATTTCAATTCATTTTAAGCCTATTTACTATTAAATTCATTTTCTATTTTTCTAATATTCAAATGATGACAGACTAACAAAAAAACAAATTCTAACATTCTAACTTACCATTCACTTTTTATTACACTTTCTTTTCTTCTTTTTTCCTACATTTTTACTCTCTTCTCAGTATGATAAAAATGAGTTAATTTATTTGTCTAAGTTAATGAATTCACAATGTAAGTAAAAGCTGCCAGCCTCCTTAGACTCTAATTCATATTTTTAGAACATTTCTTTTAATGTAAGATAGTAATTAAAAGTTTTTTATTTTTGGAAAATTAATGAGCAAAATTATGTTTTGTAAAGCTAAATAAAATTTCAAATTAATTTTAAGGTGTAAAAAATATTAACAAAAATTCAAATTATACCCAAATCTGCTAAAAGAATTGCTAGTGTTAAATTTGAAATTAAATCTAAAAAACAATTCTAAATAATAGCTAAAATGTTTGTGTAATTGCATCAAATCAAACAAGTCTTAAAATTAAACAAGTTAATTTGGTTTTTTTGAAAACACTAAATAATTTAAAACTAATACAAATAGAAAATAGAGGCTTGATTCACAACTAGTAAGTATTTATATTCCTAAAATTGCTTATTTAGTGAAATTGGTAAAGGAAATTAAGATTTTTAAATTTATTACAAATAATGTAAAGATTCTTTTAAATAAATATAATAAAGAAACATTTAAGTAAATTTCTTACTTTTTATCTAATTATGATTAAATAATCATTTTTGGGTAAAATTGAATACATTTTATTTTGTAATTTACTGAAGATATAGTCATGCAAAATAAAAAAGGTATCTATTACCTAATTATTTAATTAGAATCTACCTTTATCTATTTACTACTTCTTCAAAGAATATTTGTTTCCCTTAATTTAGTAATACTTTCCTAGCATACTTACTCTTACCTTCAAATCATATTATAATTGCTTTGTGATTTCTTTTATAATAATAATTTTTTTTATCTTTTATAAATAAACATTCTCGAAAGTTTTTCTTTTTTTATTGAATTTTCCTTTACAGAAAAAACCTTTTTTAAGTCTATTTAGTTTAAAATAATAATCAAATACTTGGGAAAAGTCAATAAAACGAATAATGGCTGGTTACTATTTTCAAAAATTTGCTTTTGTTTTGTTTGATAATAAAATATCAATCAATCTATCTATCCAAAATTTCAAAAATTTTTTATTAATTAATTTGCAAATATCTGAAAAATTTATTTTGATTTTACTAAAATTAATTTGAACCTTCCTAAAAAGAATTTAACCAACCAATCAAATAAAACAAAATCTTTATTTTTTTGGTTTTAAGAATGAAGATATCAAAACATTTTTTTTTAAATAATTAAAATTATTTACTTGAGAAATGAAAAGCTATTTTTCCAAACAAAAAGCAAAAAACTAATTATTGTTTTTATACTTTATAAAGATAAAATTAATTTTTAGACAGAAGGCTTTTTATTTTTAGTAGACTCTATCTAATTTAAGCCTAAAATACCTCTTAATTTTTAAATTTTACCTCCTTCGCTCTATATTTTAATTTATGTGAATGAAACTAATTTTAAAGGACTATGTAATTTCCTTATTTAAAAGATCAATAAGCCATTTTTTAAAAGCTAAGCTTACTCTTTTTTTATCTAAAACAAAAAGAATAGATGGTATTAAAAATTTGAAAGAGACACAAAAACATTAATAGCGACAGATTAATTCCTAATATTTATTTATGAATACATCAAAATACTACAATTAAAAGTAAAAAGATAAAAAATATATCAGATTTAAAGTAAAGATTTATTTTATTAGTTTTGACACTAAGGCAGACAAACTTCTAGATAGATAGAAATATTCAAATAAATTAAATTAAAAGTAAAGCACTACTATTTTATTAATTTAGCGGGTAAATTCTCCTCCTAAATATCAAATTATTCTTATTATTATAATAATGTGTGGATTATTTTAAAAGATATCTGCTTATAATGAGGAAATATTAGATTTTACATTACGCCCTTAAAATATTTAACCCTCACCAAAAGTCAACAATTTTATCATCAATTAAATAGCTTTCATTTTAGATATATTTAGTTGCATTCATATTTTAAATTAGCGCCTTTTCTTAAAAAAAGTGGGAGGAAACCTAAAGTTAAATGCTCTCTAGCAGCTAAAATAAAATCTAAATGTTATTTAAAACTCTTAAATTTCCTTTAGAAGCCCCCACATTCTAGTAAAGAAAAGTGAGTAAGCTTGAAAGTTTGCTAAATAAATTCATTCTGTATTATTAATTATAAATTTTAACATAAATTTATCTTTTGAATCAATTAATTTTATAGGTAATTAGGTGGTAGGTAGGTAGGTACTTACTTTTACTTAGACTTTTTCAAAAAACCAAGAAAGAATTAATAGCCAAAGAAAAAAATAAGAAGACTGGCATATTATTTGGATGGAAATAAATTCTTATTTTTTTCAGATAAATAAATAAATATATTCAACACTTCAAGCCTAGATTATTAATGTATGGTTGTAAAAGTAATTGAGTAAATCTTTATTAACTTTACATTGAGAAAAATACAAATAAGTATTTAAAAAAAAATATTATTCATAATAAAAGAGGAGTAAACTAATTCTGATTTTACAATCAAAATACTTTCCAAATAATTCTTTCAAAAGCCTATCTTTTAAATTTTAATCTTTTTATAATAAAATCTAACTAACAAATTAATTTTCTGTTCATAATATCCAAACAATTCTACATTTTATCTTTCTAAAGCTTCTCATTTCATAAGCAAAAAGCCATTTTGATGTTTTAATTTTTGCTTCAAACATGTTTTATTTTAAAATTATTTATTTGTATTAAAATCAATCTCTAAAGAAATGAACAAATCTTTTTTTATCTTTAAAATCTTATAAAAATTTGAAGAAAATTATTTGTCCTACTTTATTTTAAAAATAATAGGTAAAAAAACCTCTATTTTTAGAATAAAAGTATTAAGTAAAATCACTAAATTCATCAAATTATCACCTATTGACCTATTGGAGGTAAAATTTAGAGAATTCATATTAGAAATTTAACCTAAACAATATATTTTTAAAAAGTAATTATGGTTTTTCATATTTTACTTTATGATAGTATAGTGGGTAATCTTAAGAGTAGGATTTCATTCACAATTTTATTACATTTATCCAAAAAAAAAGGAAAATTTTAGAGAGAAAAATTAAATTAAAAATTTAACTTAATAATTAATTTTTCCCAAATAACTTTTCTATTTAAATTTATAAATAAATACCATAAAAAAAATAAATGTAAATCTTTTTAAAAGCTTACTGGCAATTTTTTGACTGTAACATATGAACTAAAATTAAAATTGGTAGTTTTATCAAAGAAGTTACTTCATTAATATTATTAGAAAAAGTTAATGAATTATCATCATTTTTTTATTTTTTTGAAGAAAAATAATTTAATATTTTTTAATCTTCTTTCAATCTAGGTAATCTATATAATTGATAATTAATTAGCTGATTATATTTTTTTAAAATTTGTCTAGGAGAAATCATGGTTTTTAAACTTTTGCGAGACATAACTATTACTGCAGGGATAGAAAATAAAATTTAATTTAAATTAATATTTAATTTATTGATTGATTCTATTACTTAAATACATAATTATACTATCAAGCAATCTTTAAATAAATCTCACAACCTTTTACAAAATTTTAACTTTTCATTTCCAAAATATAAAATTTATTGAAAAAATATTATTTTAAAATAAATTTAACATCCATATTTTACTAAAAATAATAAAAAATTTAGATCAAAATAATTCATTTTATTTTTAGGCTCAACAGTAAGTAGTTAAAGGAGATGGTAAAAAAGTTATAAATTTAACAATGGGTCTATTTGTTGTTTGAGAGAAGTTATTTTCTTTAAAATAATTTATTTTAATCAATCTCAATAAAATAGGAATTAATTATTAATTTTTCTTTTCTGAAATGTTTGATTGGTTTTTAGAATATTTTATATGTTATTCTAACAACTTTAAATAGAGAGAAATGAGTTAATAAATAATAAAAGCAGTAAATTTAATATTTTTTTTACTAAAATAAGGGATTTTATTTAAGAAAAGAAATAATTTAAGTCATATTAGATTGTTTTGTTTGTTTTTTTACTTAGTGAGTAGAAACAAAAGAGAAACAATAATTTTAATAAGTAAATGGTTGTAAATTTTTTACATGTAAATTGTTTAATTAAATAAAAAATCAATGATGATAGGTTCTCTTTGCTAAAGCATCTACGATCTTGCCATTTTTAAATTTTATTCGATTTGCTAGAAAAGCTTTTTGTGGACATAAAATCTGTATATTAATAAAAAATAAGAGCCAAAGAAGAAATGTGAAAGTTTTTCAAAAATTTCCTTTTAAATATGTTTAAATAATGAAGGATTTATCTGTTTTATGGAGAAAATAAAAGAAGGAAAATTTATAAAAATTATTCAACAGAGACAAAGGAGAACAATTAATTGAAAATAAAATTTCTTTTAAGTTGATTAATATAGCAGAATAATAAAAAAATTTTAGGAACAAACAAAAATCAATTAGATGAATAACAATAAAGCAGATATTACTGGCTGTTACATTCAGCCCAGTTTAAGTAAAACTATTATTACTCATGATGGTTATATTTGTGATTTTGCAGGCACCAATAGCATAGGTTTATGGGATCTTAAGGGTATGAAAAATTTGAATTTGATCACTGGTATCCCTACTTAAGATAGCTAAATTTACGCAAAAGCAATGCCAGGAGGAAATGGTAATAGAATCGTCATGTATTCAGCCGACAAGTTCTAGATTATGGATTTGGATTAAAAACAGAATCCTTATATTTGGGAGAGTAACTTTTTTTTCTCATTTTTTTAGTTAATTTATCTTTTTTTCATTTTGTTAAGCCTCTCTGTTCTTCATGATCTAATTTTTAATTCAAATAAAATTTTCAAAAAACTCAAACATAGCTCATAAAAATGGTTTAAAGTAACTTCATTTTTATGAAAAATATGGCAAAAAATATGAATAATAAGTTTAAATACTTAAAACATGCTAAATTAGTAAAAAAATCATCAAAAATCTTATTACTGAATTCATTAATCAATAATTTAAGATAATGAATGAGTTTCAATCTAAAAGTTTAAATCACATTGAAAAAAAGAAGAAAAAAAAGAGTATTTGAAAAGAAGATTTTAAAATGAGTCATAAAATAGCAAGCTTCTAATTAATCAATAAAAAAATATTTTTAAAAAGCAAAATGAACAAAAAAATTTATATTATTATTAATTGAAAATAAAAAAATAAATGCACAAAAACTTGATCTAGAAAAACAAGAAACTAGTTAATTATCCAGAAATAAATTTTAAATAAATTATTCTTATTTTGATAATTGATCAAAATCATAAGTGAACAAACATTCTTGATATTTTAACAAAGAAGAATAAAATAGTTTTACTAATTATTTATTTTAATATTTTATTTAATAGAGATTTCCACTAATGATGACATTTAGTAAATAGCTATCAACCCTGAAAATGGTGATGAAATCTGTGTCTTGATGGTTAGTGGTCTAATTAATGTCTGGGATATTAAACAAAAGAAAATTACTTAATAATTTCAAACTATCAGAAAAATGTACAGACGTATACAAATTTTCCCAGGCGGAAAGCATTTAGCTATGCAAGATAAATAAGGATATGAGATCAATATTCTTGAACGCTCTACTGGTATTGAATAGAAAATACCTTTAAAGAGTCCTGCATCTCGCTTTTTAGTCTTGAATGAAAATGAAATAGCAATTGTTTTCAAAAACCATGTTTAAATTCATAACATTTCAAAAGGAATTTATGATGTTCAAAACAAATTGCTTTGTGATGATCCAGCTGAAGTCTTTGAAAGTGTCTTGCCTTTGAATTAAGGAAAGTGGCTTGCTGCTGCAGGTGAAAGAGGAATTCTTAGAGTCTGGGATATTTAATCAGAAAAGATTAAATTCTAATTTGATGTCAACTAATTTAATATCGCTCATAAATTAGAAAAATTGAGTCATATCCATTCCATCTTTTACTTGTAAAAACTCAATAAACTATGTGTGTTGAACAGTGAAGAACGTCGTTTGAGAGTTTTCAAAATTGATCATGACTTTGAAAATCAAGAATTTTAGAAGAGCTTCGAATATGATTCTGATTTCTCTACAAATATTAATAGCTTTGAAATTGCTTTTTCTTTGAACGGTAAGAATTTAATTGGTCTTTTCAGCTCTAAAGGTACTTTCGTTGAAGATGAGGTTATATTTACTAAAGAAATTGAAATTTTAGATCTCAATACCTCTACTATTATTGCCAGCAAGGATTTAAGTATACCAGGATTCATTTTGGAATAAGAAACCATGCGTAGCAACGGTAAAAATAAGTTGTACTACAGAATCAAAAATGAAAATAACACTCAAAAATTCTACATTGAATTCGATGTTGAAAAATTCCTTGCACTTCCTTTGGACCAACGTAAAGATTTAGAACATCGTTCTCAATATGAAACCTTAAATAGCTTCAATGTATAGAAAGATGGCCAAATTACTTTCACTCCTATTGAAACACATATTGATTGCATTATAGCTGCTTATGGAGTCACATTGACAGACTTGAATAATCAAGATAACCTTTTGTAAAGAAAGTATGGTATATCCGTCTATGATTATAATATAAATTAGAGATGGTAGCATTTATTCGAAGATAATTTAGAATTTACAGTTGAATTCTCATGTATGGTTGATAGAAATACTCTTGCATTTGTTAACAATAAAAACATAATTGAGTTTTGGAATATTGAAACAAATCACTTGTTAAAATCTTTTAATCTTGATGAAAAAAAGTTTGGTATTAAAAAATTCCTCATCAGCAAAGACTTCTTGATTATAATAGATCTATAGAATATATTACATGTTATTGATTTAGAAAGAGAAGATGAGTTAGATCAAATTTAACTCTTACCAAATTTAGAAATCAAATCATTCTAGATGGTAAGTTAGAACAAATGTATTGCTTTGTATGAAAATGAGACAATCTAGAAAATTGATTTAGATGAATTCAAGATATTAAAGCACAATAGAACTTAACCTATTACTAACATTCTTGTCTTACCCCAAGAAAGTTAAGAAGAAGAGCCCCTCGTCCTCCTTATCATAGATGATTATGTGGAAATAAGAGATTTCAACAGTATCTGAAAAGCAAATAATTATCAGATTGTTTCAATCATTACAAAAACTATTATACTAAATAATTATCCACAGTATTTTCTTTATTATTGAATATCATTTCATTTTAAATAAATTATTAATAAATCTAAAACTTTATTTTATCTTATTTTTCTTTTATTATTAAATCTTTTTTTTCGTGTTAATTTTTCTCAAAAAAAATTAATTTTATATTATTTAATGAATAATGATTCAATTATATCTACCATAAAATCTTCTTTTCTTCAAAAATATACCTTATTTACTTAATTATCATCTATCTAAACAATTATTAGGCTGAATTTCAAAACCAAATATACCATAGATCCTTAGCAATTACCTTTAGGGTGAAATGCTAACTTCTTAAATAAAAATAATCCAAATATTTTAAAAAATTTATTTTAATTTGATTTTTAAAAAAAAATATGAACAAATTGAATAGAAAATATTTTTAAAAATAAAATGTAATTTATTGAAGTAAAAAATAATGAAACTTAATAGAATAAAAACTTATCTGTTTATAAAAATTTAATAATAAAAATGGAGTAAAACGATGAAAAATGTTTTGAATTTTTTTAACATGTAGCATTTTTAATAAAGATAAATTCAGTAAATGGAAGTTATTGCTTTCTTTAATTAAATGGGTTTTTAATAAATTCATGAATTAAATTAAATAATATGGAAGAAGTGATTATCTTAGGATTAATTTTTCGTATTAAAAAAAATACAAACACAATATAAAAATGATTAATAACTTTTTAAGAAAAGTATGTATAATCTTTGTATATAAAGTATAAGTAAAATTTTTAGTAGGCAATTTATCTAATTTATATATTTTAATAGATAAATTGGTTGGTATAAGACTGATAACTGAGCTAATCAAAGAATGTCTACTGTGCGATAATGGAGTTATTTTTTAATATTTTAGTTATTATTATAATATAGGAGTAAATAATTCAATTTGTATCATGTTTAAATTAAATATAGGCTACTTGCTGCTAAGTGTTTAAAGAAACCCTTTTACAGTGCGTACCTAATTTAAGTAGCCATTTGTCAGTGAAGATCAGTTATCAGTAGAAGTAAGTAAATTTAAGCAATTCAGCTTCATTGGGGTTGCATAATTTGCTTGCATTTCTTGAGGTTGTTAATGTTTTACTTGTGGGCATTTTTGCCACAATTATAGGAATTTTTGCGCTAACTATCAGGATATGAAACAGGTCTTTGCTTGGTGATTGAGTTGGACTTGTCTCTAAGGATGATCTAGATGTTTTTGTTCATTTTCTTTGGCTGTTATTCAAATAGAGTATAGACTGTGTTTGTTTACTTGTGTTTTTTGTTATTTATTATTAGCGATGCTTTTGTGTTTTTATTTAAATTATTATTATTATTAAAAAATTTAGCTGGGAGATTTCGTTATTTATAATTAAAATTTTTATAATGTGGAAATCATTAATTTTTTTTCTTTTCATTATTTTTTTGATAATTACACCCAAAATAGACAGACCAGAGAGAAAATTTATTTATTAGCTTAAGAATTTTTTATTAGATTCATTCATTCACTAGTAAAACAAACTATCAGTAACTACTTTAAGCTACTTGCCTAACCTAGTCTTGACTCTTTTATTTTAGCTAATTAAATTATTTGCATGCCACTCTTTGAGCAAGATTTTCAGAGAATCAGACTCAATTTGTTATTTATTTTTTATTGGTAGAGGTGAGTGTTGCTTGTTTCTAGTGAATTATAAAAAATTACTTCTTGTTCAGAGCATAGCTGTTCTGATAATAATTTCTTTCTTAATTTTTTGCTAATCAAAGCTTGGGAGATTTTGGATAATTCAATGAGGAAACTAAATGAACGAATGGATTTGCTGTTTGAATTTAATTCAAGATCAATAATTATTTTCAGAGCAATCCACCCCAAGCAACTAAAAAGAATTTTTACAAAGCATTTATTGGTCAATAAATCATAATATAATAATAGTTATTATTATATATAATAATTATAATCATGACCATCATTCAACACTTTAAATTAATTGGCGTCATATTTTATGCTAGAAAAAAGCCATTTTATTCATGAAATGGACATCTTCTTTTCTCTTGAAAACTTAACATAAACAATCAATCAATTTATCTGATCAGTAGTTCTTTTTACCTTTAATCTTGATAGAAAGTATAAACACGACATAAAAAAAAATAAATAAAAAAAGAACATGAAACATCAAGAGTATAGATAAAAAAGTGAGAATCGTCGATAGATAAATCGTATCTTGTTTTCCTCTTTTATTTATGAAATAAAATTTTATAACGTGTTAGTTTTAGAATTTTTCTTCTTGTTTTCTATTTAATTACTGTAGATAAATAATCCTTTTCATTATTCATAAAAAGAGTGAATTTAATAATGTCTTTCATGTGTTTATGTGTTTAGCACAACTTGCTGGACTGATTTTAAATTTAAAAAACCATATCTATAAAAATTTCATAGTCTTTCTCACCTAAGCTAGCATGTTCTTTGTTTTAAACAAAATTTATCTCATTTTTAGCCTTTTATTCAAAGTAGAATGTACATTATATAAAATATATGAAAAAAACTAATTTTTTCTTCTGATGAGATAGATAGATTAGATAAAGAGTTCCCCTATTTTTTGTTCAGAAATTAAAAAGTTAAGCAAAATGTAAAAATATTTTTGATCTTAAATGTTGATTCCTGATGGCATGTCTGATGAGACATCCAACTCTTGCTTACTAAAATGGTCGGCTAATAAAGAAAAACTCAAAAAACTTAAGAAAATTGAATATTGTCAAAATAAAAAGAGTAGAAGATACATTTTTTTAGATTTTAGTTTTATTGTTTGTCTATTTTCATTCTAAATTTTATTTCTTTTATATTAAACACACACGCACTCACACACAATAAATCCCAAATATAACAAATAAATATATTTATGTAGAATGCATCTATTTTGTAAAACTATTACAATTAATCACTGATCAGGTATATTTGATACTTTAGCCTACTACTATAAGATAACATAGTTAGAAAATATCTTTTATTGTAAAAATATGTGTATCTTAAATAAATCTTCTCACTGATAGACATAATTTTTCAGCTAAAAAAATCAATATTTCTCAAAAATAACTCAATTTTTTGCCCTTAAGCTAATTAGAGCTAAAATATTTTTAAAATAAACTTAATTCCATAAAAACTTACATACATCTTAATTATAACAATAAATAAAATTATTTTGAATGCGAAGTTTTTGGAAAGCTGAGAGAAATTGTATATTTTTATGATATTTTTACTATTTTTAGAAGAAAAAGGATGATAGTATACTAATATTGTTATATATGAATAGAAACTAAGATCAGTTTATGGTAAAAATATAACACACAAGTAGTATTTTTATCAAAAAATATCAACAATAATATGCGCGATGACAATTATAAAATAGATTTTTATATGATTAAATTTATTTATTTATTTACATGCTGTAGATAAAAAAATTTATTAGCTAGAGTTATTAATCACCGTTTTTTAACAAGAAAGAAAATAATAAAGAATTTTTCTTTGATTTATGTGTTGCATTAGTTAAAATTGACTATTAACATGATTAAAAAGATAAGTATCAAAACTAATGAAAAACACTCTATTTTGAATAATATTATAACTTTTCAAAATAATAAAATAATAGAAAAAGTTAGTAAATTTTTAATTAAATTATTCAAAAATCAATAAATTATTTATAAAAATGTTTGTATATTGTAAAAATGAAATAATTGACTATTATTTAAAATATTTTGTAAATTAAAAACTAATTATGAAAAATAAAAAAATAGGAATCATGATTGTTTAGTTTGTTGGATAAAATTATTATTTAAAATAAATATTTTGTATTTATATTAACATCTTCTTTTACATTCACAAAAGAGATAAAACTATTGTGTTTGAAAACTCTCATCAAAATTAAAAAATGATTTAATTAAAATTTTAATTGATGATTTAAAGCGAGGAAAAAATCTTTAAAAAGTTCCATTAAAAATATTTTTTAGAGAACTATTAAGATTTTGATTGCCCTATCAAAACCCCTCCTCATAGTTTATTTAATTTAATCAAATTTCAATCTTCTCTTTGAAATCATATAAAATATTATTAAAAATAAAAATTAATTTCCACTAAAAATTATTTTAAAATGACTGAGTTTTGATAAGCAGAATAATGTCTTTAATTTCATTATTTTTCATTTTAATTCATTGACATAAATTTTATTAATTCTATTTATCATCTCAAAAAATATTTAGTTTTTATAAAAGTTAAAGAAAGTTATCACTTATTATTTTATTTGATTTTCGTTTAATAAATTTCGAAACCAAAATTTAAGGAAAGTTATTGATTAAAATTTTCTCTATTTACTTCATAATTTATTTAATTTACAAAATATTTTGTCCATGATAGATTTTTAATTAAGTTTGAAACTCTTTTAAAAAATAAAAGAACTTTAAATTAATTCAAGACCAATTCAAATTCGTTTTTATTTTTTTAATATCTAAAAATAGATAAAATATTATTTAAGTTTTTTTAAAAATTAATATTTTAATTTCATTTTTATTAATCAGCTTTTTAAATTATAAAATGAATTCAAAGTAAATTGCTGCATTTATTATTTTGATTTGCTTAAAGATAATAGGTTCTTTTTTTTAGTTCATTAAGTAAGATTGATCAATATTTTATTTATATTTTGCTGTGTAGAAAATAGAAATATATTTAGAATGAATTGATTTCTTATTTTAAAATATTTGATAGAAATATAATTTGATAAAATATAAAATATGTTTTTTGTGATAATTATTCATTAAACACATCCGTTTTTAGATCAGTCTCTCTGCAATCTTTTTATTATATTTTCGAATCCGTTAGCAAAAACTTGCTCTTTTATGCTTTGCATTTGATTTTCTATTAAATGATAAAAAATGAATAAATTTATTAAAAAATTGATTTTGTAAAATTACAAACAAAGGATATTATTTAACTGAGACTCTTTTAGCTGTTAACTTATCCATTTTTCATTTCTTCATTTAAAATATTCATTTGGTTGTAGTAAAGGAGCAGCTTTTTCTTTTCTTCATCTGAGAGGTGTTCTAAGTCAGCAAATTGAATGTTTTCAAAATTCATAAAATCTTGTTCTTGCTGATCAAATAGCTCATTAACTTCATTAACTTGCTTTTTCAAAATATTTTATTCAGCTACATTCTTAAGTTTTTTTCCAAACATAGTAGCCTTTAACATTCCTCCTAGTTAAGATTGTGCTTTTTACTTTTCTTTGTTCATATGATCATTAATTTCTTAGCCATCAGGGATACTCATATCTTGCATATTCATAGCATAATCTTATGGTTTTTTAGTAATTTCAGATTCTACACTGACATTGTCCTTATAATCAACATCATATTTATTTTTTTTTTTTGTATCTTCAATTTCATTTTCCCAATCTTTTTATTTTTTATCTCTCTTTATAGAGTCTTAATATTATTTTTCTTGAAGCTGATGATATTTTTCTCTTTCCTAAATCAACTATGGATTGTAATATGAATCGGCAGGTTTAGTTCCAAATAAACCTGTATTAGAAACACAATAATGACATTAGTCTCTTGGTAATTCGCAATAAATATCCATCATATTTTACTTTCCTGTGTCTACAAAATGTGGTTATTAATGCTGAATAAAATTAGGATCTATAAATGTTTAGCAGCTTACAAGCTAAGAATATGATGGCATTTGCTAAAATTGGCTCATTGGTGGAGGAGGAACAGCATCTCCTGCACGGTAATAGTAAAGTGATTGATCATCTATATTTCTAGGAACATATGGTGATGAAGTGTTTTAATAATTAGGCAAACTACCAGAGTATATAGGTGATTAATGACCTATAGGACTACTCAATCTTTAGGTGTAATCTTTAAAAGGACTTGACAAATCATTTTTTTAAATAAGATCTCTTGTGCGATTTAACAATGATTTTTTGTAGCCTCCATCTATTTATAAAGTAGGAACTTTAGTTAGTACATCATCATTCTAATATGCTCTATGAATTTATAAATTTCCAGCAGTTTATAAGTAATCTAATGTTCTAACATTTGAATGATAACCACCTTGTTAGTATGAGGGATCATTCTAAATGGGAACAGTTTTATCCAGTCTATAATAATTGGAAGGTGGGATAGCATTCTTCTGTCCTAAAGTGTCTATAGTTTCAAATTGATACTTGCTACTTGCTTAGTTCATTTGTTACTTTTTAACTTGATATTATAAAAACTAATGAATATTATGGTTAAAACAAATATTTTAAAAGGTATTCTTTTAAATAAAAAAAAATATCTCATCAAGTTAGCCAAAAAATGGGATACATGAGTTTATAATAATTCAAGCTCAGAGATTAAATTTAAAAAGGATAGCTTAAATTGTGTTTATTAAAGATGGACTGATTTGTTTCTACAACTATAAGAGCTGATATTTTAGGTAAGATATAAAGATACAATAAATAAAGTGTAATTGTTAATTAATATTTTTTATTTCCAGTCAATTGATAACTAGCCTATTAAATAATTTAAAATTTTGAGTCAGTTTAAATGTTATCTATCAACCAACTCAATTCAATCATAAAACAAACAAATTGAGTATATTAATTTATTCATTTATTTTGAAAAAATCATTTTTTCCAAGAACTATTTTGCAAGTTTTTTTATCTTAAAAAAAAGACACTTCTAAATTTTAGTAAATGATAATCATGAAAAATTGAAATTCTTTTCTATTTCTTTTGCAATAAGAGATACTCAAATTAATTCAATTTTAATTTTATAATTATTTATATTTTCAAAATGAGACAAAATTCCTACGTTAATAAAATTATAAATAGTTCTTATATAAAATTAAAACATAAAATATTACAAATATTCTAATATTAGTTGATTTAAATATACATAAAATATTAAATTTAATCTATTAACAGTTTTATAAGAATAATTCTAATCAAATTATATCCAAATAAAAATAAGTTTTTTTAAACTTTTTAAAAAATTTAAAAAAAAACAAAAAGATTATTTAATTTTGTCATAGAATTCATGATGGATTAATTTTAAGATTATTTGTGATACAGAAAAACACTTTGTTATTTGTTTTGGTTTAATATAGCATAGAATATTTTGTTATTTTTAAGTTATTAGTATCTTAGTAAATTAATTGTTTAGCTTTAATTTGATATTCTTATTGTATGCTTATTTTTTTTTTACATTTGTTTTAAATTCTTCTAGTCTAATAATTAAAATTTAATCTAAAATATAAATAGAAAGTTGGGATTTAATATTATTTCATTAACTTGCTCTCCAGTATTCACTAATGTATGGGTTCCCTTATATAGGTTGATATTGTTATTAATAATAAATGGGGTTGTTTTATATGATTGCTGATTGTCTTGTGAAATATTATTGTTTATCTTCATATACTCTGGGATATCCAACAGATATATTAGAAGCTACTTTTGGTGAGTTGGTTAAGTTTAATTTTGGTACTTTATGAGGTTAATATATTGGTTATTACTTTTAAGAGCTATGAATTCTTAAAGAAGAAAATAAAACTTAATGATCAACATTAGAATGATTTGTTTTATCAAAAGTTGCGTAATCATTTATATCAAATTCATCTTTGTGACATTTATAGTATTTAGCTGTTGAAGATAGTTTTATCATTGATTCGTATGTATTGCTAAACTCATGCTTTTATGGTTTGCTTTATTAATAGCTATTCTTGCTACTTAATTAATTTTAATGATGAACATTGTTCCTTTGACTCATTTTATATTATAAAAATAGGTCTAATAAATTATGTTAATAATTAAATTTTGTTATAAATTTTATTAAATTATTTTGTTTGAATTTCTTAACAATTTTTTTGTTTATTTTGTTTATTTTAAGATGAATTTCTGACCAAATACTAATTGATTGAGATATTATTTTGCAAACATATTTTAAATCATTACTTCTATATTTTTAAAATCTTAAATTTAATTGAATCTTTTCTTGTAATTAATATTACATGTTCTCTCGTGCTTCTAAAGATACTAACGCATAGAATAAGTCTTCAACTGTTAAAACAAGTACTGCAAGACAGTAGTCTGCTAATACATAAAGAGATACTTAGGATTAGCCCAAAGATTTGCAATAAAGCACTAAAAAATCAACACAAAGCAGTGTTTCTAGTAACATTTCCAAACCTCCTTAAAGTAGTAAACCAAATATAGTAAAATCACAACAAAGTCATGAGAAAAATAAAGCTTAAACAGAATTCTATATGGGTCTCATAAAAGAGAGATAATCTTCAAGTATTACTGAACCTAGTACTAAACCTTAAAGTTAAAAAAGCATAAACAATTCTATGAAAAAGAAAGAAGGAGAACAATAATAATAATAATATATTTATGATAATGATGATGAAAACTTAGAGTAAAGTAGTAGAGCTGATGATGTTGGAGAAGAATAGAAATTAACTAAGAAGAAATAGGTAGATAATCAAAAGAATAAATAAAATTAATCAGCAGGAAAGAGTGATGTAGAATAGCTGAAAGATGAACTAAATTAATTAAATAGAGCTAACTATGAATAAAATATAAAGTTGAAAGAAGAAAAGATGGAATAAAAGAGATTAAAGGCTAAAATAACTCAATTAGAATCAGAAAAGAACAATTTGATTTAATAGATCAAAGAGAAAGATTAGATTATTTAATAAGGCCTTCAAAAAATGAAGAATTAATTCACAGAAAAAAGGAACTTTTTGATTCAAAGTTAAATGATAAAATAAAGAAGATATATTTAACATTTGACAAAGCTTTCTAAAAGCAATAAAAATATTTCAGCAGAACTTGAGTATTAATTAGATTATCTTAAAGATTTGATAGAAAGAGTTTCTAATGATTGTAGAGACTCAAGTATTTAATAAAAAAGTGAACAGAAGCTAGAAATGGCTAAGTAGAGTATTATTAATTTAAGAAAAAAATTAGAAGACCTTAAAAATCAGACTGCTTTTAACTTTAGCTCGAATTTGCTTAAAGAATTTGATGTTAACTCAGATAAAGACATCTCAAAGCAGACCTTTTTAATTCAATTAGAGTAATCAGCAAATAAACTTTTTAATTCTTCTTTAGCTTTGGTTAATTCATATGAAGAGAAAAATAAAGTAAGCTTTGATTTTGTTTGAAAATGTTTTTTAATATTTTTTTTTAATTAATAGGAGATGGCATAAGTCACTATGGATATAAAGGAGTTTGTGGAAGGATGCTTAAGATATGGTATGGATATATAGATGGGAGAAAACGAATATGAAGTTATTAAGAGTAATGAAGAAATAAGAAATGATGTCTTAAGGAGTGTGAGAGAAAAAATTGGGGGATTTGAACAGCCTATGATTGATAATATATTATTTAATGGTTAATTATTTGAATTTTTGCATAAAATATAGCTTGATAGAAACCAATTAATTCATAAGTATAAGAATACATCTGCTGTAGAAACTTATTTGAACTCTCTAATAGCAAATGAGCAAAATAAAAAAATTCTAAAGCAAATGGGTGTTTTACATAAAGTAAAAGAATGTGTAGGAATAGATTTAAATTATTTAAATAAAATGAATAATATTATCAGAACTCTGTTTTTTTAATCTTAAATTAGTCTTCAATATTTAAATGAATTTGTTGTTTAGCAGCTGCAAACTTTAAATTAAATTATTTCTGAATGTATTTTCAAACCTTTCACTGATATGTATGAAATCTATTAAAAGTATCATAAATAAGAAAAAAACAGTAATTATCCTCTTCACTTGGCTCAAATTTTCAATATGAATTGTGAATAAATGAAAGTTAATATATAATCAATAATTAATCTATAGGACTCAGAGGTATTCTAAATTAATAGGAATATGAACTTACCCCTCATTAGCTAAATATAAAAGGTTTACCAAGAGCTATTTGGAAAGCTAGACCAGTGATCTTTTAAAAAATAATAAAAATTATATTAAAAAAATTTGTATTTCTATTTATTTGTAAATATATTCATCACTCGAATAATATATTCACTCTATTATTTTCTAAATTAAATTCAAACAAAAAGCTATTTTGGCTTAATCTTTTTTTTCATTAAATTAGAAATATGTTTTTTTCTGATAATACTGTTAATATTAAATAAATTGGATAAATATTAAGAATAATTTCTATTTTAACAATTTCAAAAATAGTAAAAAAATTAAAATACTAAATTTTTATCAAAAATTTTTTAATAAATGATCGAGAATTTTGTTTTATCCAAATTAAGTTATTAATTCAATGATAAAAATTTGATGGCACATCATTTATAAATTTACTTAATCAACAATAATATATATTTGGTAAGTTTAAATAAAAAAATTTTAAAATTATATTCTAGAGTAGGTTTATTGCTTCAAAATTTCAAAATATTTTATTTATCTTGATGATTTTCAAACCAAATCAAATTATAAATTGATAGACAGAGATTTAAAGATAGAAATATAAGGAATAAATTATTAATTTATTTTTGTTAAATAAAAATAAATTTCATAAATTTTAATGTTTTTTAATGTTAAATAATTATTATAAAAATAAAAGGAAATATTATTATTAAAGTGAGGTATCATGAAATGAATTTGATCTAAAAATAATGTAAAATTAATTAATATATAAATGAGGTGGTTTTTAAAAGTGGAAAGTAACAATATTATTGGTTAATTATCTATATAAAATAAGTATGTATAAAAGAAGTTATTAGAATTTAAAGCAGTTTATTTTATTTTATTATTTAAAAGTATTTATTATCTATTATATCACAGTTTAATTAGTTGATTTCTATTTGGTATTTTTTTTATTTAATATTTAATAACCTATTTTACAAGTTTTTTATTTTTGAGAGATTTATTAATTTCAATTATAATCCATTCATCCATCCTTCCATTCTTAAATCCATTTGAATTAATAGCTTTATTGTAAAGATTAATTTTATTTAATTTAATGGATTGATTGATCAACTACTTTATTTAGGATTAAGGTTACTAATTTATACATGAATGAATGAAAAATAGCTTCATTTAAGACTAAATTTATAGTTATGCATGAGTGGTAATAGTTGAAAGGGATTCAAGTGTATTTTTAAAATAGATAGAGGAATGTTATATTTAGGATTTTATCTTCCTTAATTTTGAAGGCAGAAATTAATTAGATTAACTAATTTAATTAAAAAATTTAGAAAAGTGATTTATTTTTGGGTTTCTAGTCAATTAATTATATTTGATATTCTATTATCAACACTAGAATACTCACTCAATCTTTTGATTATCATTCTTATGATTTAATTTCTTTTTATTACTATTCTTATATTTCTACATTTTGTTCAGAATTGGATCTTGAAGGGGCTGAAGACGAAGACGATGAAGAATCATCTGAAGAAGATGACCCGCTCTCGTTTTAGCTTACTTCTGATGTTTATGAATTAGATTTGACAAATTTGTTTTGCTTGTGATCAGAGGCAACTCTTGTAGAGCGATCATCTTATTATAGATCTTCTTCAGTTATTCTTAAATCGCTGCTTTATGAAGAATTTGTGTTGAGCGTTCTTGAGCTTTTGTATCCATTATTATTTTGATTTGGATTTGAAGTAATACTGTCATTTTTCAATCTAATATTATTTATTAGCTTTTCGCTTTGTTGTATCAAATTTTTTTCTTTTCTCAATCTTAACCTCTCATTAATATCCTTTTATTATGAAGAGATAACATTTTGCTTGTGCTATTCTTTGACTTAAACTTACAGTTCCTAGGCTTTTATGAAATTAGCTTTTTCAAGATCTGTTTATTTTTACAGTTTTATGTGCTCAATATTGTAATGTGCTTTCATTCTATCATGCTTTTTCTATTCTGATAATGTACGAGGTCTGTGATTTCCCTTTTCCATCTAGGGAAGATGGGTCATTTAAGTTTTTTATGTGCTATCATGATTTTAGTCATATTCTTATTTTTTATCATTTGCTGTAGAAGAACGTTAGAATTATCCATGTTAGGATTCCTGCTACTTTGAAGAATTCATCAAAACACTCAATATGCTGTTTGAAGAAAGAGTAGATGAAATTTTATCTTCGAAATAGCATTTAATAGGATCCTAAACGGAATCAAAATATTCTATGCATTTTGTATACATTTCTATCAATAATGTTATATCTTGCTAAAAAAAGTTTCCCTTCTATATTTTTTTTTCTGTTTCCATGAGCTTCAAGTAAAACTCACGTGGATGAGGCTTGTTGACCAACAAGTCTTCATCATTGCTATAATATGAATTATTCTAGCTATTATGATATCCTTCTCTTTGATTGTTTGTTGTATTTTGTGCAAAACTCTTGGACTTAGCGTTTGATGCTTGAGAATTATGAAAGTCATTGCTTTTATTGCCATTTTACTAAGTTTTGCCTCCACGCATTGCGTCAATTTATTCAGCTAAACTTTAAGCTTTTTATATTTTTTAAGAGATAGATAATGAACTATCAGTGTATTGTGGATGTTGTTCCTCTTCTCTATATAACTAAGTTGGATTTCGCTATGAATTAGCTTCAATTTTATTAAGTAATTATTTTTTATATAATCTTTAATTAGCTGTTTCTAAATAATCTTCTTGCTCTTATTTTGCAGCTCTATCTTATACGCAAAACATTAATTTTTTTAATCAAATAATTATTTAATTAGCTAGCTAAAATGTATTGATGATTTCTATTTTTTACAATTCTTTCTATTTATTTTCGTTAATCTATTAAAAGTCTAAGTAAATCAAAGAGAAGGTGTCTATATATGTTTATATATATACTGTTATTATCACTGTCAATTTTTGTGGTTATTATCTATTAAAAATGAAACCTATTAAGCCCAATATAGTAAAAGAACAAATCAAATGTGCCTCAACTTAAGTATGTCGTATTACTTCTCACAAATCAAACAAGATACTAATGTTACTATTTATAAAGTAGAACTCGATATGTTTTTGCTGCTTATTTTTCTGATTATTTTTGATTTATCTTTAGCAAAAAGATTAAATTTTGTTTTTTTTATTTTTTTATCTTTTTTTTGATAATACTTTATCTGAAAAAATAAATCTAAATAAATTAATAGATTGACATTATCCTTCTTTTTCTTTTACTCATAGATCTATCTTTCAAATTCACTTTTTTTTTTATTTCTATTTTCCATTATTCTAAATATATTTGAAATAGATAAAGCCAAAATAATTTTGGTAAACCACTCAAATGCACTTCAAAAGTAAATAACACACTCAAAAAAAATAACATAAATTTTAGATTGCAAATTAATTACTCCTCTAAATAATTTAATTGTTTAAAACTCTAATGAAAATGTATTCATTGATAGTAGTAGGTATAAGTTGAAGAACAAATCACTTTTATTCCAAATTAGATAAAAAGATAATAGCAAAACAAAATTATATAATTGGATAGAATTAAAGCTTAATTAGTTTAAAATAGGATTTTTCTAATAACTTGGATCGTAGTTAAAAATATTAATAGCTTATATTAAACAGACTGAAGTATTTTTTTATAGGAGGAGTGTAAAAAATAGAGCAATTGAAAGAATTTAAATTTTATTTCAAATTCTTTTATTGGAAAAGCAGGAAGAAAAATTAAATCTTTTTAAAGATTTTTCTGCAAATTTAATTAATTTAGGCAAATAGCACTTTCTTTTTCTTTAATTTAAAAACCACATTGAAGATTTATGATCATTTTAAGATTTAAATAAATATATGCACTTATTCTTTTACAAATAGCTTCACCTAAATTTTACTTTAAATAGAACTACTCTCTTTAGACTCTAATTAAAGCTAAATTAAAGCAAAATTTATAAGTAAACTTAAGGTCTGAAACAAACAAATTTATATGTAATTTTTAACTTTTTCCTCCTATGTGTAAATTTTCTAGATAAATCTATTTACTTAAATTGTATGGCTTTCATTCAGTCTCATATTAAATAAATTACTTTTTGTTTCTTTCGTTAACCTCAACCTATTTAAAAATAGTAAATTTTTCTAAATTCTTTCAAATATTTTAATGTTTTTTTTGAATATTTTTAAAATTTAAAATTTTAATTTTTATTTTTATAATATAAATTATGCTATTTTTAAATTCACATAGCAAACAAATAAACTTAACATTTTTACTTAGTATAAATTCTTTGACTTTTTCAAATTTTCTACACCAAGAAAACTCGTATTTTATTCTTATCAAGTCAATCATTATGCTTTGTAAAAAATTCTATTTCTTTTTCAAATTACTCTTTTAAAAAATTGATCAAAATAATTTACAAAACACAATAGCCTCTCTTTCTTAATTTTTAATTTTAATAATTAAATCTAAGCTATAGTTTCGCTAAAAAAATTTTTAATCTATTTCTAAAAACTTAGAGAATAAGAAATATTTATAATTTTATGAATAAAAAATTTTGTTGAAAATCTAATCTAATATTGATTTAAAAAAGTAATTCTGATCTGATTTTTCTGTCTTTGTTAAAGAAGCTTAGAATATGGTTTATGAAATCTGATAAATGGAATAGGTAATAGAATACTTTATTTTACGCGGAAAAAATAGATGTTTTTATATATTATTGAGATAGTTAGAATTAATTAAAAATAATAAATTTGAATAGAATGTCTTGAACCATATTAAATTTTGCCTTTAAATAACAAACATTTTAAAAAATCTTTTAAGATTTTTCAACTTAGTTATTGCTTGCTTTTTAAAAGATTGATTTTTTCTTTCTACTTCGAAGTAAAAACTTTAATTAAAGCAAAAATAATTTATATTTAAATATATTAAGATCAAGGTGGCTTAGGTTAGCACAAAAGCAAGCTAGGAAAACACATTTTTTGACATCTTTTAAAGATTCTTCTTAAATTAAAGAATAAAAAGAAACATTATTTCTAAAATCATTTAAAAAAGGAAATATTTTAGCATATTTTTGATAGAGGAATACATATAATATAGTAATTATGGATATTGGATAGGACGAGGCACAATTAGTTTTGTAGCATAAAAAGGATTAGTTTAGAGTAGAAATCCGTAAGAAAAAGACAGACAATTTAATTTAGTAAAAAAGACTAAAGCTCTTTAACAAGAATTTAAACAATCAAGATAGCAATAATGAAAATGATAGCAACATTAACAAAAATGATTAGAATAACAACAATATAGATTAATAGAATAGCACAATAAATCAACATCAAAAAGTGTCTACTTTAGATGTATAGGTCATCCGTGACATAGAAGAGAGATTACTTTAAAGCTAGAAAGACAATAATATAGAACAAATGAAATCTATCTTATAGCAACTTGTTAAAATAGTAGGAACTTACCCATCTCCAATTAATTAGGTGTTTATGACAGGCTTACCTAAATTTATAATTGAATTAGTAAATAAGCATGGGCCTATCAATGATTATAAATGCAGACTTCATGCTGCTCACATCTTAGCAAATTTAACATCTGGTTCACCAATGTAATTGCAAGAACTTTTCTAAATGGATTTGCTTCACATTTTAATAGAGCAAATCTAATCAAAGGATGTTGAGCTAGCTGATCATGTTATTTGGGCATTCAATAATGTTTTGATAGATAATCATTAGCCTGATAATCTTATAAGGATTTTCTAAGAACGTCCTTTGATTATTGATGATTTATGCTACTATTTTACAACTAAATGCAACAATATAACTATTTAATATTAGCTTGTAAGCTCTGTAATCCTTTCTCTATATTGTCTTTCTAGAATTCATAAATCAACATAATAGTATTATACCTAATTGAGAATAGCTGTTCCATATCTAGCAAAATTATTAGAAGTTCATCACCCTAAAGAGCCTAATGCATTGATTAATAATTAGTCTCATAAAAGTAATTAGATGTCTTTTAATATGAATGATGGATAAAATTAAATGAATTCAGAAAATTATAATATCAATAATATGCAAAGCAATAATAACTAATAAGCTGATTAGCAAGTTAAGCAAAAGTTTCTATCTTAAGGAGATTTGAAGATGTGTGCACTTATTATTACTGATTTAAGTGAAGGTGATCCAAGAGTTATTAGTGATATGCTTAGAATTTAAGTAGATAGAATTATGCTAAGATACCTAGAACAAGGAGTTGATGTAAGTGAGCATTTCCTTACATTGGTAATTAGAACTCTAGCAAACATGTCTAGTGGAAATGAGTTCCAAACTGATTAGCTTTTACAAAAAGATATCTATTCATACCTCAATAGACTATTGGAACATCCAAAAGATTCTATCAGAAAAGATGTTTGCTGGTTAATAAGCAATTTATCAGCTGGAAATCCATCATAAATAGAAGTATTCTTAAATAAAAATATGTTTACAACTCTAATTTAAAGACTCAACATAGAGTAAAGCATAAATGTGAAACAAGAAATATTGTTTGCCTTGAGCAATGCAACTGCATAGGCAACTAAAGATCAAATAAGTAAAATGGTGTCTAATGGAATTTTAAGAGTCTTTTCAGAAAACCTAGACACCTAATTTTAAACTGAACTATTAATTGAAATCTTAGAAGGAATAGAAAACATAATGATGTTAGGCCGTTCAGATGATATAAACAACACCCAAAATTCATACAGCCATGAATTTGAAAGTTCTGGATGCCAAAGAAAAATCCAATATTTATATTACTAAAAATCAAACCATATAATAGTTGAAATATCAGACAGAATACTTCGTGCATATGGAACTAGCTGACTGGTTAAAAAACAAACAATATTTTATTATAAAATCACTTTTAATGTAATTTATATTTAGTTTAATTATTCTCAACAAATTAAAACTGTTAATTTTAATTTATTCATTTTCTTACTTGCTAAAAAAGCAAAAAATGTTTATATGTAAATTATATTTATTAAGAAAATTTAATTTATTATAAAAATAATACAAAATAATTTAAAAAAAAAGATTTGAAATAAATCTAAACGAAATATAAATAATAGTTTGCTTTGGTTAATAGATAGTAAAATGATTGAATACTTTTACAATTTATTTACAAATTCTTGATCATCATTAAATTTTAGAACAATTAACAAATTCAAGTTATATTGTTATCAGAAAACATAATTCATATTTTCTTTAAAAGATTTTTTTATTTTTGAATTTAAAATTAAAAACTAAAAGGGAATCAATATTTGAGGAATTTCCTTTTTTAGCTTTTTGTATTCAATTTACAGAATAAAAAATTTTTAAATGAAAATATTTATAATTTGATTGATAATAATTTAAGAATTTTATATTGATGTTTTAGAGCTTTATTCACAAAAATAAACAAATTTTTATGTTTTTTTCAAGAAACTGGTTTTTTGTTAAATAATTTATAAGCTCTGATTGCTGTTGAATTTTGCTCAGAAGGATAAATATGTTCATGAAATTCTAACAATTCTTTGGATAAACCATAAATAGCTCCTGCTAGCATTCCTGAAATACAACCAACAGTATCTGCATCACCTCCTAAATTAGCAGCTTTACATACAACTTCACTATATGTTTTACTGTGGTAGTTTAGATGCAAACACATAGCTAAAGCATCCATAGAATAAGCTCCTATTCCTGTTGGGGAACTTTATGACCTTGTTGGTGAGTATTTAAAGTCAATGTCTTTCCAGTTCCAATTTCTATCTGCTTCACATTAGTTATAACTATTTATTGATAAGGATTTTTCTTATTCACTTTTAGCTAATTGCAAAACTGAGGTTTCTAGCTCAAGTTCTTTAATTGCTTCTTCACAAACTAAATCTAAAATTTGTTTTGGAGACTGATCAACATCTTCTCTAATTTATTTTTGTATAGAATTAATTAATATTCAAATTTAATTAAAACAAATTACATATTAATTATTTTAGCTATTAAAAATGACAAAAGTTAGCAACATTCTGCAGCTTCTTAGCCATCATTAGTTAATAAACTTTATTAAAATGCAATATTTGCAGCTTCTTTAGGATTACCATGATATAAAATAGGGATAGGTGAAATTCTCATTAAAGAGCCATTTGAATTTTGGTCTCCATAGTATTCTTTAATTCTAGATTTGCTTGGATTTTATACAAAATCGATAAAAGAATTGAATGTAGTAATTCCTATTCCAAAAGAAAACTAATTCCATAATTCTTTTCTGACTACTTCTTTAAGTTCACTTAAATTATATTCTTATTTTCCTTCATTTTCTTACTTAAAATACTCACTCTTCCCATTATTATAGCTCTCAAACCACCATAAAACGAATCTTAAATTTTCATTTATAAAAAATTGTTCAAATTTTTATTAAAAATGCATTTATTTACCTGTGTCTTATGTCTGAAGGTGAGTAATTCAATTGATTGCATAAAAAGCTATCAGCGATGCATAAAGCAAGTGAAGTGTCATCAGTGTAAAGAGCTCTAGGACTTCTCAAATCGTTTAAGCTTGTGAATCCTTTAACAATATCTCTTTAGTAATCTAAAGGGAACTAATCTGTTTAGTTACCTAAAGCATCACCTATAGCAGAACCTAAAAATACAGCAATAGCTCTACTTAGTTTGATATTAATTGATGCCAATTTATCTCCTTTAATTATGTCTTTAACAATTAATCTATCTTTATCCTCAACAGGAATAATATCATAATGAAGTAAGTTCTCAAATTAAGTCTCAAATGTGTTATCGTCCTTCAATTTTCTTATTGTCTGTGGTATTGTTGGAAATATTATTTTATCCATTTTAATGCTTTTGTAGTAAATAATTGGTTTTGTTTTTCGGTGATCAAATATCTAAGATACTTTTTTGATAAGATTCATTTGATAGTGTTATTTAATTATTAAATTTACTGATTAAATATATTTCTTCAATAATAATTCTTCTTAAAAAATATATTGTATGAGATATATACCTTTTATTGATGTCTGTCTGTTTCCAAATATTTAAAAAAATTTCAAGATGTTTTAGTTTTTTGAAAAATCTTTAAAGTTATTTTAACAAAATAGACCTTATTTTTAATCAGTAAATTTTAGAAAAATAAATTTAATTTTAAAAATAGAGATTTGGAAGATAATAATATCAAAAAGTGTATCATAAATTAATTATATTTTTTAGTAAAATTTGTGATTATTTAAAAAAAAGTAATTTAATTAAAGTAAATATTAGTAAAATGAGGGTTATTCTCTGTTTATTGCTACTGTTTGTTTGTATTACTTTTGTTCATACTTAATATGTAATACCTACTTATAGTGATTTTAAGGGCTGCGTTATGAGCTGCTAAAATCCTTGTACAGGTTAAGATTGCACATAAAATTAGGATCATGAATTTATCAATTGCTATAGTTCATCTGAAGAATGTCATAATTGGAATAGTGAATACTTTAATTCATTAAATACTAAAACACTAGATTTATAATTATTTAAAATGTGCTTCGATAAGTGTAAACCTCATGAAAAAGACTCAATCTTCTCAAAAATGTATAATTGTTGGAGGAAATGTGCTTTGGGAGATGAAAAAAGTTGAAGAGCAAACAAAAAGAAATAAAAATAGTTTTTTTAATTTGAAAAATGAATATCTTAAAATAAAAAATAAAAATTGTCAAATTAAAAAGTATGTTTCATATTTCATCAAAAATAAAATAATTATTTCATTCATTTTTTATTACTAAATCAGTTATTATCAAATAAATACAACGTATAAATATATTAACTACTATCTATCGATCAAAGATTTTAGAGTATTTCGTAAAATATAAATGAGAATTTGATTCTACTTTCTTTATGGTTTTTTTAAATTTTTTAAAGGATTTTTCTCAAATTTGATAAAAAAAACAATTTTAAGCTTACTTTTAAGTTTAAAACGTTTGAATTTTAAATGGTTTTTGTTCATTAAAGTAATTAATTATCTTTAAATATATTTTAGAAATATTTCAAATAAATGAATGGAATATAACTTAATAAATAAATGGATCAATAAATGCAACAAGATAGTAAAAACCAAATATGCATTATGAATAAAAGAATTATTAATACTTATTCATGTGTTTTTCTTGACTGAATTGTTATTAATAAGAAACTATTTATTATTCTCAAGATTTTGAAGAAGTGAAGTAGAAAAATAGATAATTTATTAAGATACATAAAAAGAAATCTTAAATTTTAAAATATTGATTAATAAATGATTTACGAGCTATCAATGATTTTATGCACTGGCTTATCAGTGATTTCATCAATAGTTTTGATTTGCTATTACATTTTTAAACAAAAAGCTAGAACCCTTGCTTTTTCTTTAGTTCTTCCAATATTTTTATATGATTTTCTCTTGCTTTTCGATTATTTCATACCTTTAATGGTATATTTTATCAACCCTGATGCAGTCATTAGCAAACCGCTTTGTAGGATTTAAGGATAAATAAAGCTTTTCAGAACTAACGGGACTCTTTTTAGTACTTTAGTTATTTGTTGGACCCTCTATTGCTCTTTTATTAGGTAAAAACCTATAAGATTTAACAATTAACCTATCCTATACTTTGCTCCTTTCACATTTATTCTACCTCTGCTGATTTCGGTTATCCCTCTCACAAACGATAGATATAGTAATGGAAATCCATTATCATAAGTGATGTGTATAATTGTATTCTTCAAATATCCAGATGGATAAATAGACTATTTTGGCATTATATAGAAATTTCTACTTTCTCATTTTCCTTTCCTACTTACTATGATCCTCGAATTTTATATGATAATTAGAATATTTATACATTTCAAAAAGAATGATTAAGTACTTGATTTAAACGATATCAAATATCTGATTTTATATCCACTCTTTTTAGCACTATCATAAATATGGATTCTGACTTAAAGATTTTATGAAATGGTCACAAATGGAGATGAAATATAATGGCTCAATACCTTTGATCTCTAAATGGTCTAAATAAATGGCTTTATGAATGCTATCATCTATGGAATACTTTCTTTGAGAGCTTGTTTCTAGAAAAGCTAATATAACTCAATAATTGAGGTCTCTTAGGAGTCTAAGGAGGAAGAAGTTAATAATAATTAGTAAGAGTAATCAAGTGAAAATTAAAGTTTTTCTATTCAAGATATTCAAGACAGTTTTATAAGATGAACTAATATTTAATTACTTAAAATTTTATCAAATACCGTATTCCCTTTTTGAGAACTTCTAAAGGAGAGCTTTTAAGAATACCTCCCCTCAAATATCATGTTCAGAAAAATTTATAAAATTAATGATTAATAAAAAAATATATTAAAAAAATAAAATACAGTAAGAAAAGAAAATTAGGATGATTATGAGATTTTAGGAAAGCAGAAAATAAACTTTTCTCTTTTAAAATGTCAAATTAAACAGGATTTTATTAGAAAATCACAATATTTAAAATATTCATGATATTTTTTCTGAAAAAAATAATAACTAGGGTTTTTTGGAATGAATGATTAAAAGTTTTTCAGTCATATCAACAAAGATTCAAAGATTGACTAATTGTATCATTAAAATTATGTTCTTGAAAAAAAGGTTTTTTTGCTTTAATAATTATTTAAAGAAGAAAATATTGATAATTTAGCAAAATATGAAATTAATTAAAAAATGAATAAATCAACTATTTTAAAATGCTATATTCAATTATAAAAAAGAAAAATCTAATTTGAAAAACTGCAAGAATTTTATATCTGGAAATTTTTATCAAAATGTATAAAGAATTTTAAAGAGAGGAATAAATTATTTTTAAATTCTAATTGTTTTCTTTTTTACTTTTTTTTTATGTTTAGCTAGAAAAAAAATAAAATATAAATTATTATAAAATTGGGATAAGATATGAATGTAAATATAATATAACGGAAGTTAAGATTAATTTGGATAGTAACTTTATTCTTCTTTTAAAAAAATATAATGATATTAAATAAAAAGAGTTAAAATCTAAAAAGGAAATTAAAAGTATTTAGAATTTTTAGATATTACAAAAGGCAATATCAAAATTTACACTGATTGCATGGTATTTTTTAAAAATGAAATATTCTGATGCCCAATTTGTTAGTAAAACTACATAAATTTAATAACTTATTTACTATTCTTCTGTAAAGTCGCTGGTTATAATGCTTTTTATTTAATTATAATTTCAACTTTTATTTCGACCGCTAGTATTATTGAATTTTTGAATTTTTTACTGTTCTAATTTAAAGTAAAAAATTATGAAATCGTTAATAATTTTTATCATAGATAATTTATATCTCTCTCTCTTTAAACATATTATATCTAAGCATTTTAAAATAGTTAAATAGTAAACCAATTTATTCTAATTTGATTTCAACATTCTTTTGTAAATCTTATACAAATATATGTATTTGTAAAAAATATTAAATTTATTCCTCTTCTGTTTGTGAAGCAAATTGGAAGCCAAATAAAAAATTAAGTTAAAAATTATTGACTAGTTAATTCCTATGGGTTATATTAGATAATTTAATAATTTTGCATTCACCATTCTGTATGTTTTATAATTATAAAAATTTTCTGTGGATAGACTAAGTTTATCATTATTGTATTTTAGATAATATATTATGTAAAATTATAAGAAAAATATCAAAATATTTGTTAAGCTTTGATTGAAAGAGGTTTAAAATATTTACAAATATTTGTAACAATCACCATAATTATTTTACGTAGGGTTTTTTAGGTGATAAAATAATATGGCTGGTTCACAGAGTGTCCATAGGATTACATGATTCCCATATTTTTCAATAAAATTCTATCATTTCTATCATTTTCGATTTTTTAATCAATTTCAAAACACAAAAAATCAATTAAAAGTAATGATTGAGTTTTAAGCTCAACAAGTTTAATATTTCTTTTACATTCAATTGGACAATAAAACATTTTTTGATGAATTCAAGATTTACAATAAATCTATTTTTAGTTTATTCCTAAACTTGAACAAGCAGTTCGTTTTTTACAGTTAATAAGAGCTTATTTGATTGATTAATTTAAATTGTGATTGATACTAAAGACTAGCTAAAATTTAAATTGGTTTAATTGTCTTTGATATCTCCTAAAAATAATTAGAAGGCTGGCTTTTTTTGAACAAGAGTGTATTTATTTGGCTTAAAAATTTAAATATAATATAATTGATCTGTTTGTTTGTTTGAAGAAATAAATTTATAATGACATAAATATAAAAAATATATATTTCATATACTAATTTGTTTTTTATGAATGAATTAATGAATGAGTGAAAGAACCATAGTGGATAATGGAGTAAATTTAGAGTAAAATTTTATTTTTTGTGGCAATTGATAGTTGATAGTTAGTTAGTTAAGTAAGTATAAAGACAGTAGTTAAAGTTAAAGTAAAAAATAAAATATTTTCATCATTTTTCTGTAAAGTAATCAAGTAAGTAGTATAGGTCTTTCATGCAAGTGATCAAGTAGTTTTTTTGTTAAATATAATTTATCTTAAATTAAGATTGATCCATTTAACAAATAATATTGTTAATATTTGATTGTTTGTTTGTTTATTTTAACTATTTTATATGGATTTTAGTTTAAATAAAATTTTGTTATTGATTGTTTTATTCTTTTGAATAAGTATTAGCTTTTTGACTCATTCATAGTTAAATTTAATGAATAACATAATATGTGTGGTTTTAAGGTGCAAAAGCTCTTTCATTAGGCAATTGAGACCTGAAGTAGCACTATTAATTATTTAAAAGCATTTATTGAAAATCATTTATTGATTAGCCAAAAGGCCTATTTTGCATTGAAGCACCAAGATTATAATAAAGTTTATTTTAGTTTAGCCCATTAGCCTTGCTATTATCACTAACATAAGGGCTTTAGATCATAATAGGGTTGTCATTTAAAGTTGGGATAGGTTAATACTATGTACCTACAAGATAATTATTATAGAATTATTATTACTAAAATTACTATAAAGAGTTATCATATTATATCTTATTGTTCTATCCAACTTATTATTGATAATATTAGTTCATTATTTATACTTTTGCAATATCTTGAGAATTATTTATTTCTTTTATTAGTTATTAGTTCATAGTCTAATCATTAGGCTTATTCACTGCATTGGTTTAATTCCAATTCATGTTCTCTAAAACAGCTTATTCAAAAATATTGGGTGTAGGATCATTTTAGGTGGCTAAAGATGTATGGGCAGGAGAATATAGCTAGTTTTAAACCTATAGGGATGAAACTTGAGGATACTATTGATAAAAATTTGACTAAGGCTAAATTGCAAAAATGGCTGATGGTTGGTTGATGCTATTACCAACACAAAACTGATTTTAGCCAAAATAGTTTTATTAACTCATAAATGAAGAACTAAGCTTGAGTTATGATCCCTTTTGAGATTCTTCTTTAAAAGCGTTTTCTTAGAAACTGAAGATATCTTTGTTTATTTGTGGAGAGTTCATGAGAGTTGTTTCTTCGCTCATCTTGGAATTGAAAATATTATTTTTTCTTGAGTACGCAGCACTCTAGAAGCTATTCTAGGCAAAAAGCTAGCTTTAATCAGCAATTTATTCTTCTGATTTAAGTGTCATAGTACAAGATTTGGGTAAAAGGGTATCCTTTGTGTAGTATTACTCTGTAATGGATCTATCTCTGTTCTCTTAGGCAGTTTCCATACTTTTTTGGTTTTGGATCAAGATAATGTTTCTATGCTTATTCTTAGATTACTTTTCTTCTTTAAGATCATTTTGGATTTGATTTTTCAATGGCTTGAACTTTGAGTACTCCTTAGTAGAGAGATTTTGTGATATTTCATCGCGCTACTCAAGAATTTGTGAAGAATAATTAGTTGATAATAACATTTAATTATTGCTTTTATCATAATCTTCATTCAATGAATCTTTTTTTTCTCCAGTGTTAAGTGTTTTTAGATATAAATCAGAGCTAGAAATTATTGATGTTGATGAAGAGCCTTGAGATTAATTAATTTTTCTTTCAGATTTCACATTACCTTCTTCATTATCATTTTACAAATTTTATTCTAGCATAGCAGCCTCAATACTACATCTTGGCTTTGATTTTTTAGCCAATTTTTCAAGAGTAAAACCTTTATTTTTAAATAATAAAACAAAATGTCATTTAAATGAAAATTAATATTTATTGTAAATGACAAATAATTTTGAGTAAAATTTACCTTATTTTCCTTTATTATCATAGCCTTATAATTTGTAACCAATCTGTTTTTGATTATCAGGTTGATCATCTTTGAAATCAGATTTTAGATTCCTATTTTTAGATTCAAGCTGCTGATCATTTGTTTATTAAATATTTTTATTTTACTGATTTTATTTTTCATTTTGATCTGATAAATCCTATTTCCTAATTTTCTGTTTTTTTGGATCGGAATCAATTTATTCTGCTCCATACATTACTTAATTCTCATAGTGGCATAGAGTATTTTTTTATTTATTTTCAATTTCAAGCTCTTAGCTACTTTATTAATTATTTTCAGATAATAAATCGTCTTTAAGATTTCTATTGATTTTTTATTTTTTTCTTAGTGTTTTCTAAATTTATTTTGAAGAAAGCAATTTTTTAGGTTATCCTTAATTATTAATTCTAGTTTTGTATATTTTTTCATCTTTCAAGTTTTCTTTGTTTGAACTGTGCAATTTAGAGTTTTTTTATCCATTACTCTTCTAGCATGTCATTGTTAATTTAGTAGAATTAGCTTTTTCTTCTGCATTATTTTTACAAGATTATTTTTTATGCATGTAATTTCTTAGAGAAGGTACAGCTTGAACTCTTATTCCTGTGTTCATGCGCAATTTTTTTCTAAGTTATTTATCTTCCATAATATATTATAAAATAGGAAATTAATTTTCAAAAAGTTTATGCCAAAAGCAATAGAAATTTTAATATTCAGAATCTCTATTTATAGTATAATAGTGTTAAAGAAGTATTAAAGCACATAAACGCTGTCTATAGAAAGTACAGTATTCTAATTAAGGAATATCAGGATTTGGGGAGGGTTTAAGAATAGCCTCAAATAAGATATTCACATATTCTTTTGTTTGTTCACTCTGCTCAATTTTCTGGCAGAATAAATTCATCAGAACAATATATTTTTTTTGTTTTTGAGCCATTTATTTCTCAGCTAATTCCTTCATTTTGCGAAAGACCTCGCGCTTGTACATGAGACCCATGTGTTAAATAAGTAAAGGAGAAATGTAGCTCTCTAGGTAGTAGTTCATTAGAGTAGCTTAGAATTGTTTGTTAATTTCCTTATGATCCTTGTGTTAGATATCCAGAGTAATTTTTAATGTTTCCCGTCCAGTTTCTTCTAATATATCATTGAATATATTATCATCTCGGAGTAATTAACCAGAACATTCGTAATAGTTGCTAGGGAGACTACGAGTTTCAGAGAATTGACAGAAAATTTTTTCATTAGAGCATGAGTGTATATTTGTTTAGTGATTAGTATCACATTAAGTATTTTAGAGCTCTTCTCCTTAAATCATCTGGTAAAAATTGTATTTTTTAAGATATTAAATTATTATAGATCAGAATAGTATGATGTTTTTCACAGAATATAAGCAAAAGATTTTAACCTTGTTATGTTCTTTATTCTCTCCAGCAAATGATTTTTTAATTCAGGTAGAGTAAACTCTCAACTATTCAAAATATTTATGTAGATATGCTATGTCGCTCTTGGTAAGTTGCAATATACTCAGATTAAGCAAGCAAATAAATACTATTTATTTTATTTGAAGTTTTATTACAAAACCCTTTTTTTGTTTTATGAAATTTAATTACAGATTTTCACTATTTAATTTCGCTTTTTAATTTACTTAATTCTTTTCAAATAAGCAGAAGAAGATGCTTGTTTGTTAGTTAATTTGCTTGCTGAATTGCTATTTTAGTATTTATTTGGTTGCTTCGTTGATTGATTGGTTTGTTTCCTACTTAAATAAACATTCATTCAACACAGAAAATTTAAAAAGATTGACTTTCCCCCAGTATTCAAAAGTGTATATCGCATTTCTAAGTTTGTTTTAATTTAGTAAGTAAGCTTTCCATAATTTCTTTCTTGAAAGTAATATAAATAGAAGAAATTTCCTTTCGAGATAAAAATTTAATCTATTTCAACTTTAAGCTGACAAATAATTTTTCCCTTAAATAGCTTACACTTGCTGCAATAAAACAACAATTAATTATCAATTTCATCATTTGTTCTTCTCATATAATTATTTGTTTAATTTTAACATACAACAAGTTGACATTTTTTATCACAGTCTTACTCTTTTTAAAACAAAACATTACCAAATATTAAAATCTATATCGATTTTTAAAAGTAATTAATAATAAATAAGTAATGAATAGCAAGAGATCTAAAGGTTTATTTATCTTTTTGCTGATCAAGCACAAAACATTTTAAAAAATCTATGTATTTTTTTCTTCTAAAACGGATTGAATAAAAATTGGTCCCTCACCACAAAGTTTAGATTGTATTTAAAATGTATTTTTGGATGGGAATTATTAAATTCCTAGGTTTGAAGAATTTTGTAAATGTGAAAAAAAATTTAATTTTTACAAAGTTTTTTTTAGCTTATTGTAAAATCAGAAACAAAAAAAGTAATAAAATATTGTAAGATTTTTTCTAAGCTTTTACCTACCTGATTAAGAAAAGAATTCTTGATTAATTTCATAACGCAAATAATATTAAATCAAAATTTTATTTAAGGCTCACAATATATTTTTCATGCATTTAATATCTCATCCACATAAATAAAGTAATAAATGGTGATAAGTGATAGCCAAAAAAACCTTCTCTGAATCATAATTTTTTGACATTTTTTCTATTCCCACTATCAAGAGTAATGCGTTGAACTGATAGCAAAATAATTATAATCCATTTGAATTATAATAATTCCTTAGGCTGTTCAATCTAAACAAAGAACCAAGAATTAATTTTTTTGGTTGCGATATTAGTGATTATTTCCTTTTGATAAATTTTGTTTTTTCTGCATATTCTATACAAAGATACAGTAATCTGAGTAACGAAAATTCAAATCAAATCAAATAAAAATTAAGTCTTTCTTATTAATTTCTTAATGAAAATCTCTTTCAAAAGTAGCAATAATTCAATGTTTTTCTCTTTAATCATTAAATAACGAACGATTAATTTGAGTTACAAATTAAAAGTTTTTTCTTGCTTGTTGCTAATAAGCTAAAAAGAAGGAAGATTGAGTTCAATAAATTTACTTAAAACAGTCTAAATTTATTAATTTGAGTCATTAACAATAAATCAATTAAATAAATGTCAAATAAACAGTTTTCAAATATTAAAAAAATATCACTGTTGAAATGTCAGCCAATCTAAAAATTTAGTAATTTTCTCAAGTTTAAACCTGTTTCTATCATTTTTTATTTATTTTTTAGGACAAACATTAAGTTTTATTTATCGTTATTTTTAAATAAAAATCCTATTTAAATGCTTAGATTTTTCAATAATATCTTCACACTATTCAAATAAATAAAAAGAAGTAAAAAAGATTGGTTTGAAAAATTCATCAATAAATATTTTGATTTTTTTTATTTAAACAAAACAAAACTCAAAAATTTCGAAGAAAACTGTTTCATGGAATATTTTTCATTCAAATATTTTGAATACTTGCTTTTAATAGTGGGGAAATTTAATTATTTTATTTATAATAGCCAAAAGCTAGTAGAATAAAAATTAATGTTATCATAATTTAATTATTTAGGATCAAAATAAATATCGCTTTATTAAAAATTGGGTAATTAAAGTCAATTTAATCAATCTTCACTTGCTTTGCAAAATCAATTAACTATTCTTTTAAATTTTTCTGATATTAATGAATTGCACTGGTATATAATTAAATAGATTATCTACCAAAATTTTGAAGCATTTGCAAAAAAAAAATATCAAAAATAATGGCTTTAAAATAATAGTTTTCTTTAAAATTTAAAAGAAAATATTTTAAAAAAATGAAAGAATAACAACTTGAGTTAACAAAATTTAAGTAAAGGTCTCAGGGGGATTTCTAAAAACTGTCTATGACATTTATAAAATTTTAATCAGTAAATTTAAATTAATTTTAAAATACGTCAGCAAGCTTGGTTGGTTAGTTGGTTGATTGATTTGAACGATCTTGTTAAATTTTAGTTTTAAATTTATAAAAATATTTTTTTTATTGAATTTTTGAGTAAAAATACTATCATAATTATACCTAAGCATGTTTTTGTATTCCATAAACATTTAAAAAGTTATTAATTGAAAATTTAAAAGGATTTTGTCTATATTAAAAAAACATAATTTTTTATTTATTGCTAGCAAAACCCTTAAAAATGAAAATTGTAAATTCGCAATTTTAAATTAATTTCTTAAAAGATGGCAAGAAAACGATCTGTCTATTTTATAAGAATAGGTTAAGAAATTTAAATTTAGTTTTCTATTCCCAAGTTACACTAAATCTACTGACTGAGCTAATTAAAAAATTATTTACTTTTTAAATTTCTTGTATTCTTAAAAAATTTGTTTGTATTTCTTAATATTTATAATTGAAATACTAAAAAAAACCAATTCTCTATCTAATTGTTGAATCAAACAAACAACATTTCAAAGAAAAATCATTTTCTTTATTATTAATCATATTATTTTTATGATTTTTTATTCAATAATCTTTACCTAAAAACTTAAAATTATTTGACAATTCATAAACATTAATTTTTTTCGTCAAAAAAGCATAATGGGTAGATTTTATGTTGTAAGCAACCTACTTAATTGTTGGGATCAATGAAGACCAAATACTTTAGCTACAATATCCCATTAAAATGTTTTTCAAGTTTTAGAGAAGGAAAAATTAAGTCTTTGCCTATATATTTTGTAAAACCTAACAATTTTTTTACAAATGCTTATACTTTATTTATTAAGAATAATTTCATGAAACTCAACTAATACTCTGATTCTTTCTAATTACAAAAGGCAAAACCAAATAAAATAATTATTCATAACAAAATTTTTTAGCAATAAATACTTCCTAAAACCATTTCAGGATATTATTTTTTAATATGATTGAAAATGCTTTGAAGTTGATTATCTGCCTGACGTTGACAATAAACCACTTTATTTTTAAAAATATTATGTAAAAACAAAGAAAAAAGAATTTAAATGAGATAAATAAGATAAATATTAAAAAACTTACATACAAACAAACATACTAAGGGAATTACAAATAAACAAGATAATATAGAGTGATAATATACCATATAAATAAATATAAATTAATTTTCATAAATAAAGGAAGAAAACCTAATAAATTTTTTGTTTGTTTATTTAGAGTTGACAGACAAACACTACTTTTACTTTAAGTTTATTATTATTTATTACCAAAATCTATCTATGCAAAAATTAAAGAAAACATAATAATTAAATCAATTTATATTTATTACTTTTTATTGCTCTTCGTTTTTTTAATTTTATTCATATTAATCACCTATTTTTTGTTCTTCGTAAAAAGAAAAATCTTCTAATAATTTTTTATTTTTATTGCTATACCCTGCTCCATCCGCATAGTAGTTAATAGGTGAGGCATTAATGTTTTGATTTGAGTGAAAGCTTTCATTTGAATTTCTGACTTAAATTTCAAAGTTGAGTTACTACTGCTAAAGATGCTAATAAAACTAATCATCATCACTTCCGAATGAACTTGCTCTTTAATGAGAAGCTTAGCCTTTATCCTATGAAGATTTTTTATTAGCAGATGATGAGGTTTCCACTATCCTGAAAGGAACTCTTCTTTGTTACTGTTATTATTATTACTACTGTTGCTACTGCTAGTATTGCTGAATTGGTTATTATGAGAATAATTATTAGTATTATTAGGGCTATTATGATTATAATTAAAATTACTACTGCTATTGGTATTGATTGGGTTAAAAAATTTATTATTAATTTTATTATGACTAGTTATATTAATATTAAAAAGATTAAGAATTAGATAAAATATCATCATTTTGAGGGTATCTTGGGGATTGAGAAATTTAAAGTTGATTGCTTGGATTCTACACAACTACATTGCTGTCAGCTACTTAATTTCTTCTTATTTCATGGCGAAACCTGGGGGAATTTTGATTTAGATTATCGTTTCTTTCTATCAGTTGTTGATGACTCTAATTATTTTAAAATATGGGGTTTGCAACAATTCTACCTCCAGCAGGGTTGTTAATTTAAGTAATTTATTGACCATTTTGTTAGTTTTAATTTATAACTTAAATTTATTATTCTTATTATTAAATATTTTAAAGGTTTTACTATTCATTTCGGAGATTGTTTTCTTCTATGAATTCTTCAATTTCAAAAGAAGGTTCAGCCTAATCTACTATCCTGTCTAGGATTGAATGGCCTGCATGCTGGAGCTATTATTTTTCTCTCTTTTATTTTTAAAGTGCCTTTCTCACATCATTTCTGCAGTAGGGACAAAGCACACTATTTTTAAACCAAACCTTTATACATTCTGAGTGGAATAAGTGCCTACATTAAACAATTTCTACCATTACTTCATTTTCTTCAAAAGTTTATAAACAAATAGCACAATCATTTAACTAAGGGTTGTGATGACCAGATTCAAATGAAATTTTAAAATTTTAAGATTCTTAAGCTTTAACAGTATGATTAGGTAGCGAATCAAATTCTTGTGATGTTAAACCATCGCGATTTACAATCGATTCAGAGGAATACCATATTTATATTAAATTAATCAATCCTATAATAATTAAGCAAATAACTATAAAAGCATAATATACTAAGTTAATCAAAAGAATGCTGTAAAAAAAGATGAAACTATATTTTATAAATGCTATTGGTGAAGTGAGATGAAAATCTATTGAAAAAACTGATTGCTCTGAGACATCTGAACAATTAATCAAATGAATTATTAAATACATTATAGTTATTTAAAAATCATATCTTCTCTCATTTGGTAAAATAACTCGGAATAAGACTAATGATTGCCCAATTCCAAGTAAAAGAGTAGTAAATAAGCAAACCATAACTCTATTTTCTGATTAAGTACTATGTACCCACTATTGCACAGCAAGATATAAATAAACGCCAGATAAAATTACATTCAAACTAGATTCAAATATCCTAAAATCAATACCCATCATTTTTATATCTATCTACTCTACTTTTAAGTAAAATGATGGCTCTAACTTCTATTTTTGGTTTTTAATATTATAATATCTCCTTCAGCTGTTTATCAAATGAATTACTTAATTTCCTATTTTATTCTGTCTTTGCTAACCTATCTACTAATGAAATATTCACGTTTTAACTTTTAAAACTGGTAATTATATCAAAAATGCAAAAACTAAAGTTTTTAAAAATAGGGAATCTACTAAATTTTTGAATAATAAATCTTTTTAATTAATTCCAAAGAATTATTTGTGTAAAATATCATATCTCTATTCTCTTTGTATTCAATATCCATAATTTTCTATAAAATTTTTTCTTTATAATTTCAGAAAATCTATTACTAATTCTTTCATTTTACCTATTCTAAAAAAATAATCAAAATGTATTAATTTTTCTTTTCATCTCCATATAAATTACAAATATATATATGTATTTAATTATAATGGTTCTCTCCTAAAAAAATGTGTGACCACTTGCTTGGGTAGAGGACCTCTATATTTAATTTAAATACAGGGTGCAAAAAAAATAATGTCCTTATTTTTTTCTAATAAAATTATCAATATTATTCACCAATAAGAATAAATTTTATTAAGATATAACTAATACTTTAGTTAATAAAATCATATGCTTTAATTTAGCCTCTAGATCACAATGATATTTAATATTTATGAAACTCTTGATTTTGAAAATCTAATTTTGCTCTTTTCTTAATAAAACAATTTTTTTCATATCTTAAGACTATTATAATAATTAAAAAGAAAAGTTAAAGATGACTCAAATTCAAATTGGCTAGGTGACAGGTCTTAAATCAGAAGGTAGATCAGCTAGCTAAGCTAAGAAAAAACTATTACAAGAAGGTGCTGAAATATCCAATAGATAAATCAATAGGATTTACTCAGATTGAAAGATAATAGAGGTTGTGCATCTTTATTTGATGAGTTAATATTAAAAATTAAAAAAGCTGCCACCTTGAATAGATTTTTGACTGTAGTTGATATTTCGAAACTACCCTCTCTTAATCCTAATGGTGCAACTATTAGATGCATTCAATTAATCCTCATTAAAATTGGTCAATAAGCAAGAATTTCACCCTCAAAACCAAACATTACAGATAAAAATATAAGTTAAAGGCATGATTAGATAATTGATATGTATGAATGCTCCTAAAATGAGTTAGAAAACATTATTTTTATTGATGAATCTAATCTTTCTCCACAAAAACAAGGGAAAATCTTTGTTAGAGCAGCAAAAGGAAGTAAAATTCCAAGCAAATACTTTAGATTGAAAGAAATATATAATGGTGGAAAACAAATTATGGTATGGGGCACTATTTCAGATAGAAGGTACTTTGAATGGTCAGTCTTATATTGAAATTCTTTAATCCTATCTTTTAACCTAATTATCATTTATTAATGATGAAAATATACTACAATAAGATAACAGCTTAATTTATTCCTCTAAGGTAGTAAAGTAATTTATTGAAAAATAAAAGATAAGCATAATAGACTGGCCTAGCCAGTCTCCAGATATGAACCTAATTGAAAATTGTTGAGTATTCATTTAAAATGAATTATTCTAAAAGAAAAACTATTATGACTAAAGAAGATGTCTGGAAATCTGCATAAAAATCATTCTTTTCTGATGAAATGAGGCTTTTAATTGTTAATATGTATAATAAATTTAAAGGAAGGATCAAAGACCTATCAAAAGAAGAAGAAAAATAAACTTCGTATTAAATTTCTTATTTAACTTAAAATCAAGAGCAAAATCAAAAATCACTGAATAACTAACTATTCATTCCTATATAAACCTTTGATGGTATTACCATTTTTTATTATGTTTTAATTCTTTGCATATATTTTTTATTGATGATTAATAAAAAATTAAAAAAATTTATTATCTCTCTTTAATTTAAAATTACAATGAATAATCCAGGAAATTATTTTTTTCGCGCCTTGTCTATTATTATAAAATATAAAGAATTTGAAATTCTCTCAAGTACACTCATATAGGCAAAAGAATATTTATGAGTATGAGCTCACTGTCCCCAAACAAAACTAAGAATTTTTTTATACCAACTGAATATTTATTTTAATTCAAAAATTTTATTTATTTAATTAAATAATTCAAATCTTAATTTCAATTGAAATATGTAATTGCTTAAAATGTTAATGAAAAGATATAGTAATAATCTTAATTTTCTATACTCTCCCTTCATCTATTCAAACATTTAATACTTATTAAATACACTATTTAGATAAATTTAAGGAGTAATAAAAAAATCTACCCTAATGCTTAAGTAATTTGCATAAAAACGCATCAAAAATTTAAAGCTAGAAATATTTATCACAGTTATGTATCTTAAGTTATTTATTTATACTAGCTTTTATCTATCAATATTTAAATAAGAATTTGAATAATTATTGTTTTTTATTATTTTTAATAAGGCTGTTATAAATAAGTAGTTATCTGGCTTATTACAAAAACATTTCTAGTTAATAAATTAAGATACATAATAATTAATCAAATTTAATCAATAATTTATTTTAATTTTTTAATTAAAAAAACTCATTATTCAAATTTAATCAAAACATAATTTATAAGTTAAATTTAAATCAGAAAGATTATGAGTTAATTAATTTTAATTTTATTTATTTCTTTTTTATTCTCTCTCAATTAAAATTTAGGATTTTAATTTTAAAAACTTGAATAATTTTCTTTATTTTTAATTTTTTTTTTCTTATGTAAATAAATAAATTAATTAACTTAGATTTAGAGTTTTAATAAAATATTAATCAATCCAAAATAAAAACAGTATTTTTTCTTTACAATGTTAACTATAAATCAGTCTTGAAGAAATCTTATAAAATACTCTATATTTTAGAAAAGTAATACTCTAATTACTTGAATATGATTAAGAGGGGCAAATAAAAAATTAGGTATAAATTTTTATATTTTTAAACTGACCTTTGGCTTGATTTAATGGTCTAATTTTTTTCAGAAAAAGTTACACAATTAAAATCATATGGTTCTCAAGATATTTTATTAGCTCATAAATAAAATACTGTTTGGTCTATTTTGAAATCAAATTTAGAAGATAGAAGCAAAAAAACATATTGTAAATGATAATTTTAAATATCAAAGTTACTTTTTTTATTTAAAATATTTATTTTATAATTGTTTCATTTTAATTTGTTGAGTCTTTCGCATTTTGAATATTTTGGATTACTTGTCTTTATTTTCATATTCTCTACTCAAATAAAATATATATTTTTGTCTTTATAAGATTAAAAGATAAGTTTTAATAAAAAGTTAAAATCTTTTTTAAAAGTGAGAATCAACTCAATTTATTAATGGCCAATTTAATATTAAATTAATTAAAAAACCTAAAGATCTTCTCTCAAAAAATCTTGGGTTTTTTTTAGCATCTTTAGTATTTGTTTATTTACTTTATTCAAGAAATATGATTATACCTAAACTCTTATCAATATTAATTCAAAAATATCTAATTAACTATTAATCTATAATCATGTCTTCAAGATTAACCATTTGAATCAAAGTTTACCTTCATAAAAAAAGAGATTTTATTTATTTTGCATAAAGATCTAATAAGGTTTTTTACTTTCAAATGAAATATTTTATTTTTCTAACTAAAAATATGTTTTAAAATTTAATTTTTAGAATTAAGAATTTGTTTTTTTTTTTCATTTTCTTTTTTAAATAAAATTAAATCAATTGAATGAAAAACAAATATTTTTAATGGTTGCTAAAGATTAATTTTATCTTTTGCTCTTAAAGAAAAAAAAACTAATGTAAAATATAATTGATCTACAAAAAGAAATAAGCAAAATCATAACTTTAAAATATTTCAATCCTTAAGAGACATTTATAAAAAATTTTAAAGAAGATTATTTTGAAAATTGAATTCATAATTTTAAAATTAAAATTAATTGATTTGATTTTTGGTAAATAAATTAAAATTATTTATTAGAAAATAGGGATAAGATAGCTCTATTTCTAGTCTAAAATATAATTTAAAAATATTCATTTTTGATACAATTAATTAAATATTTCAATTTCAAAATTGTAAATTTAAATAAAAGAGTTAAAGTCAAATTTTATATTTGTCTGTATATCAAATTAATTTTCTTTAGAATCATAAACTTAGAACAATAAAAATTATTTTGATTTGTTGGAAAATTATGTTTAAGTTTCTAAACAACTTTATATTAAATAGGCAAAATCATTAAGATCTTATAAAAGGCGTAATTTAATTTCAATCTTTGTGTAAAAATATATCTTTAATTGTCGTTTAAGAAGTAAATTTTAATTAATTTTTAAAAGAATAACCTTAAAAATTTATATTTTAATTTCATGCATTAAAAATTATGGATTAATTTGTGAATTAGATATTTATGGTAAATATTTGTTAGTTAATTGATCTTTTTTAATTCATATTAAGATTCTCTAGAATAAAAAAATTCTATTTATGAGAAAATACAATAGAACTAACTATTTCACAATCATCTCTCTAAATTTAAAAAGGTGTTAGTTAATTCATTTCATTTTTTCATTAGTCATCCTTTAAAATGTGTAAGTTATCTATTGTTTAAAAATAAATTGAATTTTCTATTAAACTAAATATTTGTATGAAACAAAAAATTAATTAATAGGAAAAAATAATAATTTTTGTTAAAATTTACTAAATTTGAAATATTTATCATTCTTTTAAGCATTTAAATGTTAGTTCCTTAATCTAAAAAATATTATTTAGTTCTAAACGATTAAATATTAATGAATGAATTTATTCACTATTTAGAATTTATGGTTTTTAAAAGTTTTAATTCATGTAATCAATAGGTATTTTAATTTTTGTTTTATTTGTAATAAAAATTTATCCATTAAAGAAATAATATGTGCAAAATAATAAAAATATTAATAATCAAAGATTTGGTAGTGCCATCATCATCATCATTATTATTATTAGAAAAATTACTAAAATATAGATATTTTTTGCAGTTCTAAACATTGAATAGTTAGTTTCATAATCTAAAAAATAGTATTTAGTAGTCAAATGAATTAAATACTACTGATGTGTTCACTATTAATAATTAATAGTTTTTAAAAATTTAAATTAATGTAATTCATAGGTATTTTAGTTGTTGTTTTATACATGATATAAGTATTTCTATTATAGAAAGAATAAGTGCAACTGTTAAAAATATGAATTATGAACAATTTTATAGTGCAATTATAATTATTAGAATAGATTAATAAAGCTGGATGTAATAGCCTGATTATACAATTCTTTGCATTGAAAGTTGCATTATTAAAAATTATGTGGTAGTTTGTATATTAATTTTAAGAGCTCAAATATATTCATCCATAATTTGTCTATTTTCAAATTAAATTGGATTTATAAAAGAAAGAAATGATGTATCCGAATATAATTATAGATGATTATAATTTTTTGTTACTTTCTTTCAATCAAACGAATTTATCTACAGAATGGAATCTATTAGTTAGACAATCAATTAATCTAACTAATTATTAACATTTAGAAACTATCCACTTTATATAATTCTTTTAATAATTTTTATTGCTTCAATTAATGTTAACACAAAAATTGATTAGTCTATTCTAAATTTAGTTTTAATTACAGTCAAGTTTAATTTATTTTTATATCTTTTTCATTTCATTTCTTTTTTTAAACAACTTTTGGTGCAGTCAGTTGCAACTGATGTTTTGAAGTATTTAACCTTTTAAGTTACCTTTTTTCATTCAAAATATTAATTGTTTTTTCATTCAAAATATTAATTGTTTTTTCATCATGTTTTAATAAATCGAGTCTATTCTATTTGATTTACATTTTTTAAAATTAATTCATTTGATTAAATCAATTTATTTTTCACTCTTTTTTCATTTATTTTTATAACTTTTCATTCATTTTTCGTCTATATTTTAAATATTTTAGTAAATAAGCTGCCTATTTTTTGTGAAAAGTATTTGGCATATGTTAACTAACATACGTTGGGTTTTATTTTCACCACCTTGATATTTAGATTTTATTCATCTATTTTATTTTATTTATAGTCTTTTATAATATTTACTTCAATCACTTAATATATTTTTAGCTTTTTTTTTGTTTTTTTGTAACTTTTCTTGAATTTTAAATGAATTTTTTTCCCAATAAGTTACCTTTTTTGTTACAAAGTATTTCTTTAAATTACTCAGCACATTATTTACACCATATTTAAAGCTCATAAAATAAGATATAAAAATATATTTAAATTATTTTTTATATAAATTCCTTCTTTCTATTGGTTCTTATTAATTTTAAATAAGCATTTTGAGAATGATTTTATTTTTTAATAATTTATTTTTAAAATTAATTTTTCATTTTTTCTACCCAAAATATCAAATGCATTTAATTTCATAAATTTTCTTTTAAAAGTTAATTTTTTCTACAAATATTGGATATAATTTTTCTTTATTCAAGGATGAGAGAATAAAAATAATTTTATTGAAGTATTTAAGTTGTTTACACTTGTGTTTTCTAACAACATAATATTTTTATTACAAAAAATATGACAAAATAAATTTGGATTAGATAATTCTAAAATAGACATATTGCAATAGACAATATTGATTTAATTGTATCAATCAAAATAAGTCAAGTATGTATGTATTTATTATAAATTAATAGCGTTATTTTCCTATTAGCAACGCTTTTTAATATAGAAACAGTTTCAATAGGTCTTTATTAAGCTTATTTTTAAGACTTAATTTTTATAACAGATCGTCTCGAATTTGGCCTTTGTGAAATTTTAAAAATTACTTTCTTTATCATATTAACTAATTAAAATATATCAAATAGATTTTTTTAAAAATCTTGATAAGTGATTCAAATATTATTATTTTCCAGATTAGTACATAGGTTACAAATCGCTCTCAAAAAATTACATTTAGCATCTCATTAATCTGAAATAGATTCTTTTTGTTTAAACAAAATGTTGTAAACTAAAACATAAGTCTAGCTTAAAAACTTGAAGTGTTTCTAAGTAAAATCATTTTTCATAAAATATTGTTAAATTTAACCTTAAAAATTTAGTTTTTTTCTATAAAACAAAAAGAAAAAAAGTAAAAATTTGAGCAATTAAAAAGAATAAAACAATCAAAAAAATTACACTAGTGTAAAATCGCTTTTTTTTTAGATTACATAATTTTAAAATAGTAAATGTGTGTATCTAGTCTCAATCAAACACCTTTTATAATAAATTTTTAGTACTAATTTTTCAGTTTCATTTATTTTTTTACTTAATTATTTTTATTTATTGAATGACAGACAAACAGCTCCAAAATTTCTTTCTCACAAATAGTAAAGTAAATTTAAAAAGATCATTTAAATTAGTATAGAATTCCTTTCATTCTAGTTATTGTATTTTTCTCTTCCATGTTTTGATGTTAAATGTTCTCATAGAAAAACCTTGTTTAGAACAAAATGTAAACAAATACAAATTTTATATTGAAGAAATGTAAAAAATATTTCTGAAAATAATTGATCAAAAATATTTTAGATGAGTAAATGAGTTGCTTTTGAAATATTTGTTCATAAATAAATTATAAATATTGAATTAATTTAAATTTTTTACTTTTACTAAGATATTTTTTTTGAAATATATTTTCTATTGACTGATTTTGAATCATTTTATATTGGGGTACTAAATCCACAAATAAATTATTCAGTGAAATATTTAACTACCAAAAAGTATTTTTTAATTAGAATAAATTTGTCTTTCTATTAATTTGTCTAGAAATAACAAAACGGTTGTAAAAATAATTTAAATCAGGCTATAAAAGAATAGAGAGTTTCATAAATTAACGTTGATCTTGAAATTTAAAAGTAGCAAGCAATATCTATCTCTTCATATATATTTAAATTTACAGTGTTAAGCATTTTAAAAGTATAACTTAGATCAGTCAGTCAGTCAATCAATCAATCAATTGAAATGACCAAATTTTATATTTAGTAATTAATTAATTTTCTTTTTTGTTCATAAGTAAGTATGTCCAATCCAATCTAATCAGTCAAATTATGTAAAAATATTTAGACTTTGTCTTAATTGAGGAGGGTTCTCGAAATTGCTGATTAATTTTATTTAAGCAGAAAGTTTGGAAAATGAATAAATGAATAACAAATAAACAAAGAATTAAGTTGATTGATAAAATAGAAAATTATTAAAGTTGCATTTTTTAACTCTTAAATTGCTACAATATTTTATCAGTATTATTTTTCCTTCTAAAATAAATGAATGAATGATGGTAGAAAACATTAAGTTTTGTTTTTTGATTTAATGATTGTATTGAAATAAAAAATGCAAGATAAAAATAGTAAATTAAAACTAAGCGATGATATTAATTAACATTAAATATTAACAGGAAATGAACATCATATTCATAAGAAAAATTTAAAAATAAGAGAAACTGTATGAGTGAATGAATGAATATGTGATTGAAAAAAAGGATAGTTGAAATCAATCAAAGATTATTTGCATTTATAATGAAAAAGCAAAAAATAATTAACAAAAAATTAATTAAAAAAAGAGTTCGAAAAATTAACAAAACAAACATACGAACAAAAAAGCAAAGAAGCTAATTACATACAAAAAACAATTATTTTGATTTGAAAATCATTTCAGATAAACTTAAATTTTGATTCGCATAGATTGTTTTTGGTTTTCAAAAAAAATAAAAAAGAAATAAGAATATTCAGAACAAAATTTTGAATTGAAAAATATTTGGAAGACTGACTTTATTTTATTTTAATTTGGTCTCAATATAATTTCAAATAAAGTGTATCAATATTTTACTTGCTCACTCACTCACTCACTAACTTATTCGCTCTCTTGATATTGATAGATTGATCGATTTGATAATATTTATTTGTGAAATAAACAAAAGGATTGATAAAAATTATTATATCAAAATATAGACTATAAATAAATACAGATAATAAAGATAATAACAAAAAATAAACAAACAAACAAATTAATTAATTATTTAATAAATAAATTGATTGATAAATCAATAGTAAAATCCTTCACTCCCAGAGACTATTTATATTCAATAAATTTTCGGTGCAGTGCGCTTTGATTATAATTTTTTTAAGAACGAAGAACAGCAACAATATTAAAATTAGAAAACAAACAAAAGAATAAAGAAAAAAATAATTAAACAAAATCAATCTCCTTCTATTCCAGCGTGTTTATCAAATTATAAAGAAAGTTAAATATAAAAGTTAAAAGTCTCCTCATACAAATGGACAAAATTAAGAGCGAGCACTTAAGCTCCTAGAATAGCACTCCCAATAAGAAAACACCCATGAAATCGTAAAATGAAAATTACGACTAGCAAGCGAATTAGCAAAATTAATAGTAATAGCAGACCAAATAACGTAGAAGCCGCAGTGATAATCATAATAGAGAATTTTTATGTGGCTGTGGAAAATCTTATTTGAGCGGGGCTGCTCTTTACACACATGTCAAGCAAAAGCATGGGGGTATAGCCTAAAATGGATCTCAGTAACCCTCTGCTTCCATCGGCAATGGAAAGGGCAAATCTAAGGTAAACTTTTGATTTTGCATTAGGAGCAATTAATTAGTATCTTTGTTTGCTTGGAACAATTTTTACTTTTTTTTTAATTCAATCGACTACATACAAATAGCATAAGATTAATTACTGTTGCGCCTATTTATCTTTTAAACATAGAAAATTTAATTAAGATTTTCTCTTTCTTTGATTGATTGATAGATAGATCGATCAATCAATTGACTGATTTGATTTCAAAAAATTTAAGTTCTAATCAAAAACAAACAAATAAACAAGAGAGATTTGATATTTTTTACTGAATTAAATGTCGACTAAGGAAATTAAAAAAAGATATCATTTTTTCATTATATTTTTAGTTGAGATTTTTATTTCCAAATAAATCAACTTTTCTATAACCTATATTTATTATTTTTCTAATTTGAGATAAACCAACAACCAAAGCAGTTTCTCATTCATGTTTTAACTGCTTTTCATTATAATTTTGTTAATTATCTCCCCTAAGAAATCTCTTAATCGCTTAATATTTTTTAAAATTTAGAAAAACGAATTATCCTACAATGAAAAGAGCTCCTAAAAATTAGATGATAAACGTAAAACTGACCAGCAGTTGGATGCAAGCACAGTCTATGACGACATCTTGTAATTCTTTTCCTAAAAAATGGAAAACAGCTCTATCTAGGTATCAAAAACATTTTATAATTAAGACAAAAAACAAAGTCAGAAAGAGAGGAAGAAGATAAAATTTAAAAGTGAGAAAGAGAGAATAAAATAGCGATGTTTTCAAAATGAAAGATTATTAAAAAAACATAAAACTAAAAATACTCCTTTGCCCACAATTGTGAAATATCAAAAATACTAGCTCATTTTTACATTTTCAAAATCGCAGCTTAGACCTAAAAAAATAAAATTAGGCAGAACTCAAAATAACTCTTTATAGAAAATAAACCTATTTTCATGGTATTATTATCTATAATCAGAATTTGCTAAGAAATCCCTTACATATAAAATATAGAGAAAAAAGTAAATGTTAAGCATAGCATATAAATTTATATCATTATTTTTATTCACAAACAAACGAACTAAATAAAAAGGAATTATTAAACATTGGGATATTATCAAGTAAATACTTAAATGTTATGAAAAAATACTCTGATAATAAAAGCAACCTTTTTTTCCAAAAAATGAGTATTTTAACTGATAAAAGAAATTTATTCAGTACTATCGTGTAATTTTTAACAGAGGATCACAAAATACATACATACATACATACTCGAATGAACATATTTATAAGAAAAAACTTTACTTATTTATTCCAAATATTTGATTTTGATTGATCTATTTATTAATTGATTGATCGATTAATCCACTCGTTTCTTTTTGAAAATTTAAAATAGGCTGAATGAAAACCAAAAAAGTTGTGGACAAGATTTAATTTTAGCAAAATGGTATTTTGAATACTTAAAACAATACCAAAAAAAGCAAATTTTTTCATATTTAAAATAAATTTGAATGAGCGCATATAACGAATTGTCTTCTTTTGCAAATAATTTTAATTTTTAGAAAGCAAAGAAAGGAGTTAAGATAGTTCAAAAATAAAAAACAAAAATGAAAATGAAAATAAGTCAGTGATTTTTAATCAATCAATCAATTTGATGTGACTGATTGAAAGAAAGAATTATGACTTTTATTTGGGCAAATAATACAAAAAAACTTAATTATATTCTAACTATTTGATAAAAGATATTCAAATATTTCTTTCCTTCCACTTTAACAAAAAAAATCAAATTTTTTATTTAAAATAAAATTTTTAAATTTTATTTATTCGATTGAAATAAACAAAAAAACAAAAAACAATCAAATTAATTTACTTTCAAAATCTTTCTCTCTTTCCTCTCCTCTAAAGTTTTCATTTACTTATTTATTTCTCTCTCTTCTTCTTTAATTAATTAATTTATTCACTTAGTACCTGCTCAATTATATATCATACATTTATTTACTTCCCCCCTTCTGTCTTTCCAAGTGAAAATAAATTTACCAAAAATAATAACCAGAACTTTCATTGATTGATTTCCTTTTTTCTGCTATTCTTTCAAAAAACATTTGATAAAAATTTATACCTTACTCACTTTATTATCATTTTTTCAATATTTGAATTTTCAATAGAAAGGTGATTTTTAAATTTTGGTTATTTTGAACATTATTTTTTTCAACTAAAAAACAACTAAGTACTACAAAAATTAATTTTCTAATAACGTAATATTAAATCTAATCTTCACTTACAAAAACAGAATTTAAAAATTTTAAAGATTTTCCATTTAAAAAATTCATTCAGTTAATAATTTAATCCTTTGTAATGTTTTTTGATCTAAGATCAACCAAGCAGCATAAATAAATATATTATACTTTTCATAGTATTTAAAAATAACTTTATTGACACGAAATTTAAATATTATTAGTATTACCCCCCTTAATCGTCATAGATAGGAAGTTATCTATGTATTAATATTAATTTAAATATCACTCAATAAAATTTATCACTGTAAATTTGATTCTTTCGTTTGATTGATTTAATCAATCAAATCAATCAGTCACTTTTAAAAACTGAAAACTTTTAAAAATTTAAATTTATCTACTTTCCTTACATTGAAATTCTTATTAATTTCAACATTTAATTTTCTTTAATCAGGTACAACTATTCAATAAGTTTTTTTAAAATGGAGCAGGATTCTTTTTCAAAATCTTTTTTGAAATTTTGATTTTTTTTTTTGTCTATCTTAAATTTAAATAATTTGCCTTTTTCCTATCTAAAATATCCTTTAAAAATTAGAAAATTGAAAACAATGAAGGCTACGATTGGATATTGCAAGTTTTCCCTCGTCACTACTTCACAAAAGGAACTGATTATTTCAGAATCTTAAAGAGCTTGGAGGACCTCATCAAATCAATTAATTTTTATAATAACTAAATGAATAATGCCCATGATAGCTATGCTTATTCTAATGGAAAGCAAGCAAGTTTATAATAGGCAAATAAATCTGAGACTCAGCTCAATACAAAAAAAACTACTGCTGAGGAAAATTATGGAGAAGAAAATACATATAATAATGAACATGAAGGAGAGAGCATAGGAGGATCACCTAGTAATTTAAAAAAAATAAAGAAAAATATGAGTGGATAAACAGTTAATTTCGCAGCTAAAAACTCTACTGCTACAGCTAGCTTTGACGATCGTCATCTTGATGCTCATGATAATCACCATAGCTTAAATGATATCAATATAAATAAAGACCACACTGAATAGGATCACAATGCTTAACACTTACATGATCTTGACAGCTCTACTTTAGATATTTATGATATGTAAAGAGACCTCCGCATTACTAGTGTGAATAAGATATTCTCAATTTTTATTTTAAATATTAGCTCTAAAGTCAGCTAATAAGCTTTTATTGAAATACTTGTTTTTGTTACCCTTTTGATTAAAGCATTGAATGAAAAAGGATGGGAGATTTGCTCTAGTCCCCTTCCTTATGAATAATTAAGAAATTATGCTCGCTCTCACTATGGTTACTTGATTCCTATGCCTGGTCATCATATTTCTGCTCTTGGAAATCAATCATCAAGCTCAACTAATCAAAAAGATTAAAAGAATCTCCTAAGAAAGAGAAAACAAACAGATAATATGACTACAGCTGAAACTTTCACTGGTACCCAAAGCAAGAAAGGCGCTAGTGAATAAGAAGTTAACGGTGTACTACAAGAAGAAGATGAATATGAAAATGATGATGTAAACGATGAAGATAATTAAAAAGATAATAATACTAAAAACTTAACGAATAAGAATAAAAACTATATTGACAATAGTTAATTGGAATTTTGTGAAGCAAATTGTGGCCAGCGTATCACTGAAATATCAAACTCCTTTATTATTGAATGTTTACCTACATATTTTAAATCTGCTATTAGTAATGCTAATGAACTCCATGTAATTGGTCCTTCTGAAGAGGGAATGAAAAATACATGTTACATCTTATAATTACTTATTAATTGGATGTATGTATTTAAATTTTCAGAATCTAGATTAGTATTCTAAGATTCTAACTCTGCTGACGACGAAACAGAAATTAAAGATTTTGGAGAAGAATAAGATATTTTAGAAAAGAATAGAGCTCAATACAATCAAAATAAATCTAAAAAGGCTAATGAAAACATCCAATCTCAAAACGATATTGAGTAGGAGCTTAACAATAATCATGATATTAGCCATGATCATTTAGAAGGAAGAAATTCAAATAAATATAAAAATAATCTTACAGGTAGTAATGGTAAAAATAATAAATACAATTCTCTCTATGATGATATAGAAGATGAATCAAAAGAAAACAGACATCATGGTAACTAGTATAATAATGATATGGATATGATCGGTGGTCGTAAATAGAGAAAATTAGATTTAGAAGATAACTCAAATTTGATGATGAATGGTGATATTAACAATTATTTGATGTAAGGAAATATTAATGCCTTTGGTCAATTCGCAGGCTTACAAGATCCTATGAAAGTCAATAATGTTTTTAATACCCAAATGTATCACAGCACACCCAACTACTTGCGTGCCCCAAGTGCAGCTAACTCTACTACCTATATGAACTATTCAAATAGATTCTATGGAGGTGATCACTCTACATCTTTCTATAATAGCAATAACTCTACTACCTTCTATCACCCTCCCACTCCTGCTGCATATCATTATCGCAATAACTACAATTCTTCTTATCCCAGATCAAATAAATATGGAGATTAAGAAACACCTAAAATTAATGGTTATCCCAGTGGAAATTTAAGTGCAAAAGCTGGCTCTGTCCCTATGATTTATAGCTTCCCCATGCCTCAAGCATACAATAGCTATGCTATAATTAACCCTATTATGTATCCTTAAATGTAACCTTACTATCTCTAACAACAACTATTCCTTTCACCCTAAAGTCTAATGGCATAAAACTCTATGGGTGATTTCTATAGTAACATAGGGATAAATGCTGGTCAAAATGAATTGAACTGAAGTAGCCTTTATACAAATAAACAAACGAATGCTTGACCTCTCTTTTAATAAAAGCTAGTCAAACAAAAGAATCAATCAATCAACCAACAAACCAATCTACGATAAAGTTTATTAAAAATATTTATAACTAATTATTAAAATTAAAAAAAACTATTTATAAATAAACAAATTAAAACAATAATTACAAAATGACCTAAAGCATTTTTAATAATAACCTCTTCCAAATAAACTCAACTTACTCACTGACAGACTGACTGACTTATCAATTACCTAACTAACTAAAGAACTAACTAACTAAGAAGAAGAATACAAAAAAGTCAAAAAATATTGTAAGAATAAGTAAGTAAATAAGTAAGTAAATGAACTGATCATAAATACAAAATAGAACTCTTAGATTTTTTTGAAAATTTTCAATTTAGACAAAATATATAAATAAATAAGTATATAAATTAATTAGATATAAATAAATAAAATCCATTTTTCATTTTTCTTTCCATCTCATCTTACACTCTCTGGAGTGAAACACTCTTTTTCTATTTCTTTTGTTGCATCTAATACTACTTTAATAATAGCTGCTTAAGTAAGCCAAAAGCATGTTAAAATAGTCAGTAGTAATTAATAATTGAAAATAGAAGCATCTCTTTAATCTAAAAGAAAGCTGCTTGCATTTTAACAATTATAAAATTTAATTATCTAGATCAAATAAATAAATAGACAAGTAAAATTGAATAGATGAAAGACTTACAAAATTCATATAAATAAATTCCTTTTTATAATTCAATTAATAAAAAATAATAACCAACCAAACCTTATCAACTTGTTAATCACTGTATTAATAATAAATAAATAAATGTCACAAAATTGATAATGATTTTATTTTTCAACAGATTAATTATTTATAACTAATGTATCCTTATTACGTTAAGACTTTTTATATATATCATGCATTAAATACAATACATTTTTAAAACTTCCAAATCTTACAAAACTTCACTTTCTCCTCAAATTATTGAATATAACTTCCTATTTTATTTACTTCTCCTTCTCATCAACCTAGATAACTGATGATTGATAAATTATAATTAAGCTACATCTGTTATAATAGAGTATCATGAACAGATCAATTAAATAAATTAAAAACTTAACAAAATGTTTAAAAATTACTTTTTGAAGTAAAATTATTGTCTTTTAAATATTTATTTCTTTATATTTTTAAATTTAATTAGATCAATAAGAGATTATAATCATTTAAATAAAATTTTGATTTATTAATAAAATTTTACAATTTTACGATGATATTTTTGCGATTTAATCATTTAAATTAGCTCTCAAATTTAATCACCAACTTTATTTAATTACAATTTATTAAGCCAAAATGCTTAATTCTAAATACTAAAAACTTAATTTTATATGAGAATGTAAGTATTTTATTTGCCAATTAATCATAGAGCAAAACTTTCAATCAGAAGATAATAATTAGAAAAAGCTTTTAAAAATATTATTTTTTAGTTGAAGAGTAAAGTGGTTAAATATTTCTTTAAAGTGAAATAATAATATAAAAATTTATTTAAGGATATTTTATTTATGATAAATTTAAGTACGAGTATACTCAAATTGATTCACTTAGTTAGATATTAAATTAATCCAGAAAAAACAGAGATCAACTAAAATTGAAAAAATAAGTATTTTCTAATTAAATTTAATGTAAATATTTCAAATTTATTTCCTAAACTTTAAAAGAAAATCAATAAATTGGGCATTTTAATTTAATGTAAAACTGTGTTTTTAGTTGTATTGATTACATCGTAAAAATATTAATCAGAGAAAATAGGCTTTAGATTGAATAAATTAAATAACCTTTTAACTTAGCAAGATATCTTTTTATTTGGTTACTTAGTTTAAATTATGATAAAATAAATATAACCAAAATCTTTAGATTATATGAATAATCTTTTTTAAAAAAGAAATTTATTTATGTATTTAACCTTTTATCAAATTTAATTTGTGGTTTATATTTTGTTTAGACAAACCGACCATAAAAGAGTAAAAGGTTGCTCTCACTTTATATGTAAAAACTTTGTTTTTATTTGAAATATTTTGAAAGTAAGATTTCTTATAAAGACTTATGAGAGAGTAATGATATTAATTGGATGAGTAAAAGAAGTTATTGAAGATTATACATTAATACATTTAGTGAAAAAGATTCTAAAACTTTAGGTTATAAAAGAATTCTATTTGATTATAAGGTGAGAATTAAATGGAGGATGTAAATTAAATTTTTCAATTATGGGTAAAAGATGACTCACTAAATTATATTAATGTGAATTAATTTAGTTAAATATGTGGGATGACAAGATATTTTAATACAAAATGAAAAACTTTATATCCAAAATATAAGTGAGTTATTAATTTTACATTCCAAACAAATAAATCAAAGCATTGAAATACACTCACACATACACTTTTTTCTGATAAGTAAAAATTAAATTATAAAAAACATAATTAACAAATTGCTAATAAAAGCCTTATCCTTATCTATCTATCAAAGTACGATATAGAATCTGTCTTAAAAGTCTTACTAAAAACAAGCAAGCACAAAGCAGCTACGAAAAAATGTTTGGAGTTATCTTTCTAATTGTAGTTGTCCTTATCCTATTTTATTTGATTGGTGGTGGACTTCTTGAACATTACAAAGTAATTAATTTATCTAATTCTCCATTAATTTACATCAAAGACAAATAGATGAAAATGCTTTTATTCTTTACTAATCATTTGATATAATTATAACATAGATACATATCATTCATGAAACAGGATTAGGTATCATTATGGGTATGATTGTAGGCTTTATTTTTTATGAAGCTGATTATGAATTCTACTCAACTAGTGTAAGCATTTATCAAATTTATTTAAAACAAATCAATTATTACTAAAAACTTTGAGGAACTCTTAATATTTTTAACAAAATTTAGATGATATTTGAAGGTGAGCTCTTCTTTTACTTCATCCTTCCACCCATTATTTTCGCTGGTGGTTATAACTTAAAAAAGCGTCGTTTCTTCCAAAACTTCTTCTACATTAACGTGTATGGATTGCTTGGTACAATCGTAAATTTCATAGTAGTTTGGCTCTTAACCTATGCAGTGAATGAAGCAAGTAAAAATTATTGGATTTATTTGATTGAAAAGTAGCTTGAAGTTGGTTAGTTATGATAAACAATATTGATACTTATTTTTTAGCATAAAAATATTTATTTGAATTTTAGCAGCAATATAATAGTAATAAAAGCTTAAAAGCTAAATAAATTTAATTATGGGTTAAAATAGCTTTTAAAAAAGCAATCATCAAGCAATTTTTTTAATATGAAAATACATAGTATCTATTGATCTTAAATTAATTAAAAATTTTTCCCAATTTGAAAAATGGTTCATAAAATTAACAAAATTTTATTCTTAAAAAAAAGGTTTGATTCGTAGATATAGTGATTTTTCAGTAAATGTTCCTTTATCAACAAGAGATATCCTTTTGTTTTCAGCAACTATTTGTGCAACAGATAGTGTAGCAGCCTTAGCTATGATCAAGTCAGATAAATATCCAAAATTATTTAGTGTTATTTTTGGTGAAGGTATGGTTAACGATTCCGTTTCCATCATTCTCTACAAGGCTATTTTGGATTTAGTTGGTGATTCTTCTACACCTCAAGCTATCACTTTTACTTTCGTTAACTTTTTGAAGATGATTGGTGAATTCCTTAAGAACTCAGTCTGTAGTTTAGCTATTGGACTTGGTTGGGGTAATAATAATAATCTAATTTAATTTATATATTTTACAAAATTGAAATTAAAAAATATAGGTCTTCTTGCTACTTTCATATTGAAAAAGTTTAGATTTTTGAGTCATAATTCAGTTGTTGAAACTGTTGTTGTTTTACTTTTTGGTTTTGGTTCTTTTGGTTCTTCAGAAGTCCTAGAGCTATCAGGAGTCATTTCGATTTTAGTCTGTGGTATCGTCATGTCTCATTATCTTTTCTACAATATTTCATCAACTGGAAAAGTAACAACAGGGTAATTTACTTTATTCTTTGTTGGCAAACTTTAAATGTTTAATCTTTTAATCTTTCTATCTGTTTAAAATCTTATTTTTAGATTAAATTAAATTAACATTTAAAAAATTTCTAAAAATGCTTTTTTATTAAATTCAGAGTAACTTTTTCATGTATTTCTGTGATTGCCGAATCAGCTCTTTACATCTACTTGGGTATTGTTTTCTGGTAAGCAAAAGGAGATCCTAATGAGCCAAATTCATATGCCTGGTCATGGACCTTCTTACTTCTTGAATTAGGAATTGCCTTTTCTGCTCGTTTTGTGAGTGTCTTCGTAGTTTCATGGGTTTTCATGATGTAAAAAAAATAAAATAATTATCAAAAAGTTAATTAAATTATTTTATATTAATTAGATTTAAAGGAAAACAAAATTGGAGATTAAATAGATATGAAATGGGTATTATTTGGTTTGCTGGTGTTATCAGAGGAGCTATTGCTTTTGCACTTATTTAAAATGTTCCTTAAGATGATAACAATCCTGCAGCAACTTAAATTATTTAGAGTACTACACTCTTTATTGTTATTCTAACAACTATCGTTTTAGGAGGTCTTATGCCACTATATATTAATGTTATGCTTAAATAGATTCAGTCTAATCCAAAATATCACGAAAATCATCCTTCCATACGTGACAGCTTGGTAGGAGAATCTTAGGAAAGCAAATAATTCAAAAGTAAGAGCTAAACAAAGTGGAAGCTCTTTGATGAAAACTTTATTAAGCCTTTGTTTATTTATGATTATGAAAATAGAAAAGAATAAATTAAGATGGAAAAGCAAAAACTTAAAATGAACAGCTCACAATTTGATGCTGGATACATTAAGGAATAGGAATAAGATTAAGAGCTAGGAAATCATGAAAATGAAAACGAAGAAGGATAATAACAA
>JH720302.1:767257-954993 GCA_000231825.2 Tetrahymena elliotti 4EA | reverse complement strand
CAACAACAACAACAACAATAAGAAAATGAAATTGGTTAAGAAGATCTTAACAACCAATAAATATCTAGATAAAATATGAATTAGTAAAGAGTTCAATCAATCAACGTAGATCATGAAAACTAAAGCAGCGAAAACATTTGAAATAAAATCAAAAGGAAAAAATCAATCTTAAATCAATCAATCAAGCAAATTTCTTAAACAAAAAAATATAATAAAAACAATAAAAATTATCCTAAATATCAAATTCTTACTATTATCTAATTTTAAATTTAAATCTCGTAAAAAATTTATTTTTAATTTTACATGTGCAAACAGTGTACATTTTTAAATCAATAAAAATTATTTTCTTTTATTTTATTTTTTACAAATTTTTTGTTGAGTATTTTTTATTAATTAATAAAATTTAGCAAATGAATTTTCAATGAGTTTATTTTATCACAAAATATTTAAAGTAAAATTTATTGATTGATTTAATCTCTTTTTTGAAAGAGATACTTCTTTTTTTTATATACTTTCTTTAATTAAATATCAAGAGAAATTATCAAGACGCTAAGGCACTAAAAAACTTAATCAAATTCAAAACTTAATTCATTATTTTGATTAATAAAATTTTTTTTTTAGTAACATTAATTCTTATCAAGTTTTGAGATAATATTATATTATTTAAAGAGACAATTCAAAAAAACTTTAAAAAATACTTTTCCAAGATCTTTTTTATTATTTTGATTATTTAAAGTAGATCTAAAAGACAAAACTATAAACCATATTTATGCTTGGTATTAAGCAATTTTTTAAATAATCTGAACATACCTTTAAATAAAATAAATAAAACTAATAAATAATTATTTAGCTTGTAAGTAATTAAATAGAAAAGTATGCTTTATTTTAAAGAAAATATTTTTTTTGGATTTTTATGATCAGTTTTGATTAAATTTATTTTTGTTTCTAAATTTTTGATTGAAATCTCTAATATTAAATTAATATTGAAAATAATAGATCTAAAAGTTGATAAATTTAATGTAAATAATTGATCAAAAATAAAATATAAAATATTTATTTTAATAGAATACTAATAATATAATCATTCATAGATTTGGCTCAAACTTTATACTATTTAGAAATTTTTGTTATATTTCAAAAATTAAAATGTGATTGAGCTTTAGCTTTTATTAGAAGAAAAATTAAATGAAATTTTTAGTTAATTTTATATTTTTTAACTAATTCATACACAAATAAATACAAAATCTACAAAACATTTATTTATAAACTAAAAGATAATGAAATTAAAGTACCATCATTTATTATAAAATACTTTTAAAAATCTATTAAAATCAAAAAAAAATTAAAACATATATTTTTTTACTCAGTAATTATTAAAACATATAATTTTTGAGAGAAAAGGAAGAATCTCATGAAAGGAAAAATAATAAATATTCTGCTAGGAATTAGAATATCTTAGTCTTTCTGATAACTAAGGGAAAAGAAAATTTATTGAATTTATATTTTCTTAATTGGAAATATTGTCTAAACAAAAGATCTTCATTTATATTTTACAGAAGAAATTTTACTTGATTAAAATGAAATAATTTAATTAATAAAAATACACTATTTTGCTTCACAAAAAATTATTAAAAAGTTTAAGTAATTCAGTCACAATAAAATGAATTAAGCTAACTAAAAGAAAAATGAAGATTTTTCTGAATTTATTGATAGGTAGTTTTAAATAGTGTCTACAAAGCCATAAATACCACAAAAAGATAAAGTGAAAAAGATCGACTAGCAGAACTACTCATAGTAAGTCTAAAAAGGTATCAAAATTGTTAATTTCAATAAAAATCAGTAAAACCAAAGCTATCTAACTTCTTTGATTTTTAAGAACGCCAATATTGATAACTTTTCTGTGGAGCTCAAGCCATATGACTAGGAGTATGCTTAATTGATGAGTATCATTGATTAAAGAACTATTGGAAAATCTGAAGTAGTACTTGATAAAACCAGAAATAAGAAATATGAGATATGTTATAGATAGATTGAATAAATAAGTAATATGGCTGACTTCGAAATGTAATTAAAGGAAAAAGCAACTAGTTTAGATGAAAAATCAAAGAAATTATTTTAGAAGCTGTTTAAAGCTCTTGAAATAAAAATTTAAGAAATTGCACAAACAAAAAAAGAAAATGAGTAAAAGGAGAAATTGGAAGGTGATTTTGAGAATAATCTCACATTAAAAGATCTAAAATTTTATGATGAAGTTCATTCACTTTTGAGTTAAATTAAATAAAATAAAAACTCTCAGTAAAAAGAATAATAGCCTTCTGCTTATTCAAAGCAGCAATATTAAGCTCCTTTAAATTCTTAGGTAGATCCTGTGTAAATGTAAATGGCTGGACCTAATTAATATCTCAATTTCGATTTTTCTCATTAAATTAGTGGGCCAAGATAAAATTAATTAGCAGGTATGAAGAAGATGATGATCATGGGTTAACCTTAAGATAATAGAATGGAAGAAGAATATACATATTCATAAGAATATTCCTAAGATGCTAACTAAATGAAGGGGTATAATCAAAGTAATAGGAGAAGAGTAAGCGATTAACGCTATAATATGAGAATGGAAGAAGAAGAATAATTTGTAAATTAAATGTAAGTTAACCAAGGCTAGTTCAATATGGAGAGCTAAATCTAAGATAACTCTAATATTCGTTAAAAAGAAGATTAAGGAGAGGATGCTTCTGTTGCTTTGAATTTTTGCAAGAATCAAATTAATGAATTTTTTGAGAAAGTGGATGCAGAAAAAATCAAATAAGTTTATGACATGTATGAAGAATTGTAAAAGAGCTTAGATAAATTGAACAAAGATTTGTAAATCAATGTTGAAGAGAAAATAGTATAAAAAAAAATCAGCATCAGCTAATTATTTAGTGAAATCAAATCTAGAATTAATAAGCAGATTTAATAGTTACCTATTAACTACTTTATGTTAAAGAAGAAAGAAGTTTTTGACTATTATCATCTCCCTCCATACAATGAATCAAACATTAATATTTAGTCTTATGAAAAGCTCTTAGCTGACGAAAACAAAAGTATTAAAGCATATCAAATTAAATTCTCCATTGAAGATCTCAGAAGACTAAATAAAGATATGCTTATCAATGATAATTTGTTAGATTGCTATGCTTCATATTTGAGAGAAAGTCATAGAAATGTTAAATAGTAAAATCAATCTCTTGATAAGAGGGACATGAGTGAAATTATTATCTTCTCTCACCTCTTCTTTGAGACCTAGTACGAGAGCATGAGAATCAAAAAAGATGAAGGTAAAGCATTCATGGACTAGTTTTACCCAACATCAGAATTATTCAAGCCTGAATCTATAGATAGATTTGGTTTTATTATTAATGTCGATCTACATAATATTAAGCATTGGATTTTCTTAGGTGTTTATAATAAAACCAGAGAAATTGTTTATTATGACAGTGCTTCAAGTAATAACGCTTACTATAAAAATATTTCTACTGCCTTAACTACCTTCTTCTAGTAAATTTCAGGCCATTAATACATAGCCAAAAAAGCAGATAAATGTCCTCGCTAAAATAATGGTACTGATTGTGGTATGTTTGTATTAAAATATATGCAAAATTTTGCTTATAATACACCACAAGAATTCGATTAAGCTCATATTACTGAACTTCGTGAAAAAATGTACACATTTTTCCCTATGCTATCCTACTAGAAGGAACTCAGAAAAGTTGACTATGAAACTTTGTAATATTTTGAAGGAAGAATTGACACTGTATATGATAAAGTCCAACCTGAATTATCAAAGGATATTAATAATTGTTGACTTTATATTATTTTTTTTAAAGTATTCATTTATCTATATATCTATCTGTCTATTAATTAAAAAAATATTTCATTATTTATTATGTTAAAGTTAGATATCCCTAAAATAGAACAAGAGTTAAGCCTTATCAACTGTTAATTTTTATAGTATTTTTAAATTTTTACAATTTCTAAAATCATATTGATATTTTCACCTCGTTGTTACTTAACATCTTTTGCAAGCTTAAAACCAATATTTCAATAAAAATTAATTTTAAAGAAAAAATTAAAGATAAACTTTTAATTTATCAAATGAAATAAAAATTAATAAAAAAATTTCAGTTTTTTAAGCAGTTTGATACAGAAGTCGAAATTAAATCCATCTATTAATTTTAGAAAGAAATTTCTATAAGTATATTTAATAAGTACATCAAATGAAATATAAACAAGATACACTTCATAATTTATTAGAGCTTTTAAATAAGGGTGTTGGGGATTTAGATCTGACATACAAATTTGTTTTAGTAGCTTTTTAAGGAGTCTTTGTTGGTGTTTTTGCAGATGCTTTAGTTGTTGTTTTTTAAGGAGTTTTTGTAGCAGATCTTGTAGTAATTTAATTATTTTGTGATATTTTTGATTATGTTAAAATATTTTAAGATGAATTTAAATTAATTTTTTAACTAATCCTTAAGTGATAATCAGAAAAATCTGAATAATTTACATCAGCCAAAAAATTTTTATTTTCTTTTAAGAATTTATTCATTAAAATTTCGAATTTTCCTTCTTATTATTCTAATACTTTTCTCTCAACTACTTCAAGCTGTTTATCAAGATTTAAAGAATATTCATCTATTTGCTATTAAATTATTTAAGAGCATCTTTTTATCTAATTTATAGTAGGGTAAATGTTTGCATTCTTACAAAACTTATGAGCTAAATCAAAAGAGCTTTCACCTTCTAATACATCTAAATTTATATTTTAACCCTTGAATTGCAAGCAAAGACTCATCAAATATTTTGAATTCTTTTTTTTAATGAAACTATTTGGCTCATTTTTATCTTATTTAATGTTGATGTTTTCTTTTTCTGGACTATTTTTAGATGTTATTTGTTCTCTTTTATAAATTGCAGATTTATTTAAATTTGAAATATTCCTTCTATTTTTATTTTTTACTTCTTAGAAAACAATTTAATCATTTTTATTGTTATTTTCTAGATCTATTTTAACTTAATAAACCTAAGACTTATTTAGGTCTGATTGCTTCTTTTATTATTTATTTAAAAGAGAGTTTTCAATAGACTGCTCATTAAGCAAAGATTATCTAGCATACTGCTATTTATGAGAATGTATTTGATGGTAATGAATAGAGCTAATTTAGTAGGAGCTAGCTTCTGAAAACATATCTTTTTAATTATTTAATTGAGAGTATTCCTCTTGAGAGTCTCTTTCTATTGTAGATTAATTTATCTAAATGGTAGAGTGCTCTCTTTTTGCTACATCATTCAATGGATTAGCATAGATTTTATCAAATTTATCCTCATGATTAATTTACCTATTTGAAATGTAATTAATTCACTATTTGATTTAAATATTTTGTTTACTTAAAACTATTTTCCAGTTGCTACAAAGTCTATTATTACATTAGTTTTTTAGAATATTCTCCATTTTATTCATTTGTCAAGTCATTGAATTATAATTTGTTTTAGCAATTTTCACTCATATGTTCCAAAACTCCAATCTCCCACTTTTCACTTAAAAATATTTATGAAATAGTTTTTTTAAGAGATTAAATTTTACCTGCTGCAAGAAGAGTCTTAGTTTTCGATTGCTTATATTTATTAAGATCTAAGGCTGCTTTAATCATTGCATTTTTTATTATTGTTATGAATTCTACTATAGGATGAAGATTGGGAGCTATTTGAAATGATAGTATTGAATTTATTTACATTCAAAGATTTTTTTCCAATTTACTAGAAATATCTATCTAATTCAACTTGCTGCTACTAAATTAAATCATGCTTTAATTCACAACCAAGAGATCTTTTTCTTTTATTAACAGAATTATGTATTGAATTTTCTTCTTAATTTAAATTTTCAATATCATCATACATTTACCTACTGATTTTATTGATTTATTTTTTACAAAGAGATTACTCCAACTCGCTAATTTTAATGAAGTCTTCTCTTTTATTTGATAAATGGCTGTTTTCTTATTGTTCATAGATATCTTACTTACATTCAATTTCATAATTTGATATCTTAGATGAAATATGCTCATTATCCATCTTTTCAGATTAAGAGCTCTATGCTTCGGTATATTCCTCATATTAGCTATTTAAGGATTATTCTTCTTATTAATAACTGTAATCAAGTTAGTTATCAAAATAATTATTTTTATAAGTATCAAGTATATTCATGACTTCTTCTATTTATGGTATTTATCTAGATTTTCTATCAACTATCTTTGCTTACCTATTTTAAGTACTGTAGCTCTAGTTTGAATTCCAGTAGCTATCATCAAGTTTTTCATCCATAGATTCCCATTTTGCTATTAAAAACAAAGAAATCATAAATATTTATATAAGATAGCTATTCTTAAATTAAAATCAAAATATTTACATCCTGTTGAGGTATTTGGTATGATTTAAATTATTTGTTATTTAGCTAAGTTAAATAGAGTCTATTTCAATTCTTTAATTCCTTTATCGCTTAATGCTGATACATTTTAGTATTAAAGATTGTATTGTTAAGAGCTTAAAAAATGTGAAATATCCTAATCCTAGACTTCATTTTTTAGGTCATGTTTTACACCTAAAAGAATAAATCTACCTTGAGATATGCCTATAGTCTTAAGCATTTAAATTATAGAATAATTATTCACTATTTCATCTAAGCTTGAAGGATCATTGACATCGAATACCAATATTACTATTATTGGGTAATCTGATTATGAAATCTCTAATATGAATCTTTCATCTATTTCAGTTGTTTAGAATTCTTAAAATTATAAATCAATGTTAGATATTCCGATTTCTTTACAACTCCAATACTATTACAGGCTTTTTGTTTAATTATCAACAAGCTTTTCAATTAAAGTAGTCTTTCCCGAACATTTCTTTCCTATTAGCAATGATTAAATGCTATATTAATTAAGATAATTACGATCACTCATTCCAATAATTTGTTTGCATAAAAAAATTAAATTTAATTAAAATATATCAGTTAGCAATTATCGACACTCTAAATAAAATCAACTTATATTACAAAAACACAAATATCTATTTTTTTCACCTATCATTGCTATAATTATATTTTTTCTTTTGACTTAGATTTAAAACATACTCTATTTAAAAATATTTTAATTATTTCTTATTTATTTAAATATTTATTTGCATTTACCATTAGTCCTATTAATTTTTTTATTAATTCAATATTTTATTTCTATCAAAAACATTTATTTCTATTTTATAATAGTTTACTGGTATTTCATTTAATCAATAATATATCTATAAATATTATTCCTTTCAAAAAATTCATAAAAAATAAATTGATTTATTAAGTCGTTTTTCACAAGAAAATTGATTATTCTTTAAATATTTAATAGTTTTACAATTAATGGACAACTTACAAAAAGCCATTTTAAGATTTAAAGTTGCTTATTTTGAATATTTTAGGATCTAAAAAAAATAAAAAATTTAAATCGAAGGATTAAAGTAGGTTATTTATTTAGGTTCTCAGAAAAAGTTAATTTTTAATAAAATCAAAAATTTGAATTTCCAAAATTTTTTATTTTTTGGAGATTTACTTTATACTCTCCTTGAAAATTATTAAAATACAAAAGTTAAAAATTAAGATTGTAATTTTTTAATTTAATAATGTTAGTAATATTAATAGCAGCTCATTTTTTTAAAGAATCTTTAGATTTTTTATGAAATATCAAGATGAAATTAAGTTGAGTTGGTTGAATTTTACTAATAAAGTATTATGCTTAATTTCGTTATTTTAAGTTAAATGAATTGGACTAGTATTATTTGTAAATTAGTAAAATCTAACTAGATTTAAAGATTTTGGTGAGAGTAATCTGTTAGAATACTTATAAAAAGTTAATTTATTTAATATTTTACTTGATCAATTAATGTTTTGAAGATAGTCTATAATTTCAGTATCTCTTAGCTTATCCTTAGTCTATAAATTTAAGTATTTCTGAGTTTTACATGGTCTATAAAATTTATTACTTTTTATTTTATTAAGAATTAATAGGCTGCAGCTATTATAAAAATCCTAAATATCAGGTATTGAAAATATAAATAAATGAAATATAATTAAATGGAGTATGTTTAGTAAAATATTTTCAACCAAAATAAATTTTAAGGTAAATAAACATTTCATAGTCTTTTTGAAAAAAGGCTTGTTAGATTTATGGCTCTTATTGTTAGAGCTTGCTACTGATTGAAATATTTTGTCAGAAAAATAATTTAGTATTACATCTAAATTAATTCAATTTTTGAATTTTAAAAATAGAAATTTTTCTATTTCTTTAAATAATTATGTGTGATAGAATAGAAGAAGAAATAACCTAAAAAGCAATAAAAAAATCTTTTGTTTTATCTTAATAAATTTTGTTTGATCTTGAGTATAAAAAGTTTGTTAATAAATAAAAGCTTGAATATCAAAATATACAAGGAAATAGGTTATAAAAAATTTAATGAATAAAAAAATGTATGTATCAATCGAAATTGAATGAAGTTAATTTTTATTATATTTTTCACAATTTTTGTTAATTTGTCTGCTAAAATGAAATATTGAGAAAAGCTATTAATTTAGATTTATATATAAACTAATAATTGATAATTAATTTGTAAATTAAAAATTTTAATATCATTTGATTATTTTAAAAAGCAATCCATTAAACAAAACTCTAAAAAACTTTAGTCATTGATTAACACCAATCAAGCTCTCTTGCTAAAAAACAAAGCATTTATAAAACAAGCACTTAACATTTAATTAATTTGACATATCATGCAACCTTACGGAGCCCCCTAATAACCATATGGAGCTTATCCACCCCCTGCTGGAAATTATCCACCTTAAGGGTATCCTGCTTAAACTGGTTATCCCATATAATCAAGTTATGCCCCTTAATAAGGTTACCCTCCTTAAGGCTATCCTATCTAACCAGGATATGGAGCCCCTCCACCTGCTTAAGAAATGCCATAGCCAGTTTTTATTCCCTAATAGCCTGTTATGGTTTAATAGGAGTTAATTCTGATACCTAATCAAAATCAAACTGGATATCCAGTTAGTGCAAATGGTGTACCTCATCCAGCTTAAATTTACTGTTCAATATGCTAAAGAAACATTACAACAGTAGTTGAAGATAAGGTAGGTAGTGGTACATGGACCTGGTGTTGCATCTTAACTTTTTTTACACCAGGATGTTGCTGTGTCCCTTTTTGTGTTTCTAGTTGTTAAGACAAATAACACACATGTCCTGGTTGTCAAAACTAAGTTGGTTTCTATGAATATAAAGTTTGCTGAAAATAAAAAAAAAGAAAATAATAAATTTAATAAAAAAAGTTGATTTTTATGATGAAGAAATAATAATGACCAAATCATAGAAAAATAATGAAAATATAAATTATTTATTTAAAAAAGCAAACTGCTATATCTGTAACTTTCCTGAAGAAACTTAGTTCTAATTTCAAACTGAAAAGACCATATTAATTTACGATTCTTCTACCCTAATTTAACTATATATCTCCCCTTTAGTTAACTAATTTATTGACTTAATTCTAAATAAAACTAGCAGATTAATTTACTTGCCCAGTGATTTATTAGTTTTTTTAGCTTATAAAATTGGTACAATCAAAGTGTATTTAGCTACAATATTTAAAAACAGCTTATTACTAATTTTTCTTTCTATTGTATTTTTTAGAATAGTGTTTATTTACATATTAAATTTTTATTAATAATAAATTTGAAATCCAACTGCATCGCTTCTACCTAAAAACAATTATATTTCTTATTTTCATATATTTCAAAATCATAAATTATTATAGTTTTTTTGATTTACAATATATTACTGTTTATGATTTACAAATATGTTTTTAGATTTTGATATTAAGAGCATAATAATAAATTTATTATTTTAAAGATATCTACTTCTTTTCTTCATTGTTAAGAACCAAAATTTTAAGAACAAAAAAAATATTTTTTAGCTTGTTAGGTAAAAGGTAATTTCTTAATATTAATAAAAACTTGGTCTATTTTTATGGAGTATAAGGTAATAAAAAAGCCATATTTGCATATTTTATAATTCATAAACTAGACATATACAGCAAATTAAAAATAAAAAATCATTGATAGTTTCAAAAAAATCCTTCTCTTACTATTTTTCTATGTAGCAAACAAAAAAATTTAAAGATTAGGATGGATTTATTTTGTTTAAATTACTTTTAGGTAAAAATTAGAATAATCTCTTTTCTCATTTATTTCATTAAAAATAAAAATAGAAAAAATTTTGAATAAAACTATTTGAAGTCAGCAATATTTTTTAGTTTTAAAAAATGATAAAGATGATCGAAAATCTGATTTGATAACATAAATTAATTTAAAAAGATATGCCTTCATTGACTTAATTTATAAATAGATAAATTTTGAGCTGATTAATTTATATTGTTAAAAAAATTTGATTATAGATAGAAATAATTCAAAAATTAAGTTTGTTAAAACTATATGCATTTATTATGATTTTGAAAAGAAATAAATATTTATTATAAATAGTTGTTTGGTAGAGGTGAATCTATTTAAAAGTATATTTCAAAGCAATCAAGCCAGCATTTAGCAAAAACAACAGCAGCAACAGCATATGAAAATTATTAAAGAAATAAAGTTTTTTTAATCATATCAATCAATCTTTTTTAGATAGCAATAAAAGGAACAAAATAAATTAAATAAATAAACTTAATTCTATTAATTATTTCTTCAATTATTAATAAAAGAATCTTAAAAGAAGAAGAAGGAAAGCCAACTATCATTAAGTAATTAATCAATTAATGAACTAAAAAAAATAAAATTTTAACCTAAAAATAAAGAAAGCTCTATCAGCCATCTATCTGATTTCGAAAACAAAGCCTTTATTTTAGTGAAAATATTGTATAAAAAGCTAGGAAATAAAATTATGAAAAGCACATATCAAGTACCTGCAAATCAAAATATTGTAGTTTCTTAATAGAATAATACTCTTGAAACTAACATGAGTATAAATAACCCTCCTTCTGTCATTTAGCCAGATAATTTAGAAAGAAGACTACCTGAAAGAGGTGTGACAAATAGTTATTTATAATAATAGAATTAAGGCTAAACAAATGTTGCCTAGCAATTAATTGGGTAGGATGATTAATATGAATACAACCGCAATCCAAATAGTGCACAAAAAGATCAAAAATTTTAACCTACAAATAGTCAATAAATCATCAATAGGTAACCCTAGCAAGGAGAGATTTATTCATCTAGAGCAGCTCCCAATAAAATTGAATCAACTTTAAATAATTAGGTAGGATTATAAGGAGCGGAGTAAAATAATAGATATCAAAGCTCTGCTTAGCCTTAATAAAATGCTAACATGAATGATTACAAGAGTTAAGGTAATCAAAATTTTTTCTCAATAAATTTGAATGAAAGACCTGAAACTAATCACGTTATTAAGACCAACCCTAGTTATCGCTAAGAGTAAATTAACAGTCTCACTGAAAAGACATAATATGTCGATAACGAACCTGTTATTACAGCTATTGAGCCTGATAGACCTTCTTATGCTCCAAATCAAAATTAATACTACAACACTGCACCTTCTTAAAATTAACAAATGAATAGAGTTCCCGCAAATCCCCAAGCAGATGCGAGATATAAAAATGACATTTTAGCAGCTAATATATCTCCAAATAGTAAAAAGAGATTCCCAAATAAAATCTTTGATAATCCTCCTATTAGCTACAGAAGTACTCATCCTAGAGTTTATAATGGATAGAGACAAGGTGAAGAGTAAATTATTTTAGGACCTAATGAATTAAACAGAACAATATAGAATGATGAAAACATCACTATGTATGAAAATAATTTAGATTTCAAATACTAAACACCTGTCTAAGGTAAATTCTATAACTCAATTTACCCTGGCTAAACTCCTGGCTAATATGCTTAAGCTCTAGGACATCAAAGTCAAGTAATGGTATAAGGAATAGCCAATACCTAGCATCCTGTAAATGCTAGGAATTTGAATTACCTTAACTAAATTATCCCTGCTGGAAAATATCCTCCTCTGATTTATCCTTTTATGACAAATGACTTAAATTTAGATAAAGAAACTGATGCCCTCTATTTCAGACTTCAAGAGTAAAATATTCCAGGTAAAATTTTTATTTTCAACATCTCTAAAGAATAATAAAAATACTCTTTTAGTTTTTACTTTCAATTTCTGTTTCTTATTTAATTTATTTCAAAATCAAATCTATTTAAAACGGCTAATTATTGCTTTTGAATTCATTTTAAAATAGATCTTTATCAATATTTTTTATTGAGAATCAAAAATAATTTGTAATAAAAATAAATAACTTTATTTTATCACTTCGAACAAATCTTAATAATTCAACTAAATGAGTGATATTATTTGCCTAAAGATATTTACTTCTATAATCATAATTTAATTTAACTTTTTCTTTCTAAATTTAATTGATAGATTTAATAATTCAAAATTTGATGAAATTAATAATCTAAATTAATTTATATTTTTTAATCAAATAGTTATCTTAGTCACTTTGAAGGCTAGAGTTGAAGGAAAGTTAGATTTATGCAAAGAGATTTTAAATGTGATGGAATAAGAAACTATTAACTTGTAAAAGCATAGTGAAGAAATATAAAGAAAGTTTTTATTAACTGAACGCATTTGCAAAACTGAATTTATCAGTACAGAAAACGATTTTGAGTCAATGTAAATTGCTATTTAGAATATCAATGAGTAAATGGGTAATATTGAGAGCCTTTAGAATCATATTAAGAAATAGCTTATTTAATCTGATCCTGATTCTATTAGAATGCCTATCATTTAAGATTTAATTCTCAGTGAATACATTAAGCAGACTAAAGCTGTTTTAGAAGAGCATAAGGAACCATTCTAAACAAATTTTGATAATAATGTCTTGAACTCAATTGAAACCAAGAATTTAGGCTAAATTTTAACAGATTTAGCAAAATATAACAAGAAAGATAGAGTCGTAATGCTAAAATAGAAATCCTAGGATGATAATGATTAGCAGTTGGGATACATTCATTCAATGATTAAATACTTGTATGATTGTGAGGCAATCCTAAATTAAATTGCTGCTGTCGAAATTGAAAGTGCTTTATTTAAATTTGCTGAATTCTTAATGCAAATAGAAAATTAAATAGTAGCTATATACAAGAGCCTTAATTGCTTTAATAGTGTATTGACTTTAAATGTTGCTCAGTATAAAGAAATAATTCAATACTAACGTAACTATGATATGATTCTCACTAGTTCAAAGAACATTACAAAAGCACTACTTAATGATGTTAAGTTCCGTTATAATGATTACTTTTAATATAATGAAAACCTTTTAAATGAAATCGAATATGAAAAGGATTAGCTTCTTAAGAGTTTGATTGAGTATAATCTTTACATAAGAGACATGTTACAGAAAGGTATTGAAATGTAACAAAGAGAATAGACACCTTTCGTAATTTAGACTCCTTTATCCAGATTGGTAGTTGAAGAATCTCATTAGGTTGATAAATATAAAAAGAGACTTGAATTAATAGATTCTGTAATAAAGGCCTTTAGATCCTTAAAATAAACCACTGCTACAGCTAAGTAATATGATGATGAAGCTAAAAACTGGATTAAAGCTTCATAGACTAAATTTCCTACTGAAGCACAAATCAGAGAAAAAATTTAAGAATTACAAGGAGTAATAATAAAGCTCATAGATATGAGAGATAACCTTGGACTTCACCATCTTCAACATTCCCACATCTATTTGTACAAAGAAGTCATGGATGAATATCAATATATCTCTATTGTTATTGATAACATACAAAATATCTAAATATAAATTTCTAAATAGCTCAATCAATAAAATTTATTAAAAGGAGATAACAACGTTTTAGCAATCGGTCAGCATTCATAAAAACAAATTGTCTAACTCGATTCAGTAATTTAAGGAGGCTAAATCAATAATCTTCCAATCCTACAAGAAGATGACAAAAGAAAGAGAGCAAGATACTCACCTAAGAAGTACCAAGACGATGTCGATAGATTCAACTATGAAGTAAATAAGACTAGACATCTTCTTCAACAAAATGCTCAAAGGTAGATGCAAATTTGAATTAATCTATGGCATCCTAAATCAACATTAAAACATTATATTCTAACTGCTATTCACTCTCTTTAATTGCCTCCTCTTTCAATAATAAACTCCAAATAAATAAAATAATAAATCATCCATCTTAAACATTTTCATCAACTAACTGTTGCTTCCTTCTTTTTTTCCTTCAAGAAACTCAATGGCAAAAAGCAACAATTTATAAGCAAAAAGGAAAGATTTATCATAGTCAAAAAATCACAATTATCCAATCAATAAATCTATTATTAAAGTATTTTTTAAAGATGAAAAAAAACTATGAATAAAGTTTAGAGAGAGCATTGTTGAAGCAATTAATATAACTAAGATAATAGATTTTTTAAATAACTCAAGGAAAGAAAGCAAAAGAAAACTTGATAATAATTATTTTATTTGTTTGTTTATTGAAAGAGTGAGCAACAATTAAGTGAATATAATTAGAAAGTATATTATTAGACAGGCTTAGATTAACATTTTTAGTATATTTTATCTTTTTTATTGTTTTTAAATCCTAATTATTCACCTCAAAATTACAATTTTCCTTCATCTCTCTACTAACTAACTAAGTACATGAGTTTTATTCTTTGATTTGTTTTTTTAACAAAATAGAAATATTTCACAATAATAAAAATTATTATTTTGATTCTTTTATTTATGGCTAAAGGAGTAAAAATGATTTTTTAAATTGTTTAGAGTTTGAAAGTGGGTTATTCTAACAAAATAAATTTTATTTATATGAAATTTAAAAAACTTCTTTAAAACAATCAAATCTTTCTTCATATTTTTAAATCATTTATTTAACCTTTATTTTGACAGCTAAAGGTTTTTAATTGATAACTCTTTTCCTTCCATATATCTATCTATCCATCCAACCAACAATTTATCCTATCATTCATAAATAAATCTACTTTCTGATTTCTAATCATTAATTGTATTTTGGAGTTGAGAATTGAATTAAGAGGTCGAAATAAAAGTTAGGTTGAACTTAAAAATATTAAAGATGATTATCCTTATTTTTCATTATTTTATATTTCTAAAAATATTTTAAGGTATATTAAAATTTTAATTATTTTAAAGAATAGATTTGACTGTAATGGAAAGATCTAAATGCTTAGACATGCATGAAGAGTTAACCAAGGCTTAAACACGTTTCTAAATATTTGTTGTTAAAACTAGAATTGAATAACTCATTAATCCAAATAAAATCAAATCACTTATTAGTGGACTCTTTATTGTAGAAGAATTAAAAAAGTAAAAAGAAAAGGAAAAAGACAGTGATATTTTATAAATTAATAATGAACTTTAAGGTTTGAAAAGTTAACTTGAGAGTTTATTAAGTCCTAATGAACATTAAAGCATCACTTATAAAAAGCTTTCAATTATGTAAAATGTAGTTTCTGAAATAGCTTAGAATTACCAAAAATTAACAAGTAATTTCTTTGATGCTTCGAAGTGCAAGGAAATGATTGAATAGGGTTTTACTCCTCTACATTAAACTATGAAACTCTTCAGAGAAAGTTGTTAAAAGCATTTTAAATTAAATAACAGCATTAAAGCTTATAAGCAAGAAGAAGTAGATTAAGTAAATGAGATTATAGATGAATACATAAAAACCAATACAAACTAGTTTATTAAGAAATCTCAAGAATTAGAGCTAAATAAAGATGTTGATATTTCTTATTCGCATTTATTATTCCTTTAGCAGTAATTAGCTCTTAACCTCGAAGATGTATTAGGTAAAATTTAAATTATTATTCAATTCTTTAAATTTTTAAATTGGTGGGATTTATTAACTTTTTTAACAGTAAAAAATATTTCTTAATAGGGGGGTGGGGGTGTTAAAATAATCTGAATTTATTTATTTAATTAATTTTATTACCATATTCAATCAAAGTATTTCTTAAATACATAAATAAAAATGAATACAAACCCACCCTACTTATTTCTATTTGGTTATATTTTTTAATTAGCAAATGATCATAAAAATTGACAAAATCAACTCTTTTATGCTCATCTATAAAAAATATTCTGAAACTTTAACTAATATTTAAATTATAGATTTAATTGATCAAAAATAAAGGACAGGTGTTGAAATAAAGGTAAAAATTAGTCCAGAAGATTACTTATAGAAGAATGGAATCAATTTAAAGAAGTAAAGATCTAATATAGAAAAAAGAAAGGAAAATTTAAAGACTATTACTTCTGTGAAAGGAATCAAGAATAAGGAGATTTTAGAAGAAGTAGCTCATAACATATAAGAAGATGAGAAATAACTAGATGTTGTAGTATAAACAATTTAAAATCTTATTATGATGAAATGCGATGTTTATGATAAACTATTAGAATAATTAACATTCCCTCCATCTTTTAACATACCTGAAGGATAAGAGGTGCAATCTCTAATTTAATTTGTGGAAAACCTTAAACTATAAATTGAAAAAGCTATTGATGAATATGAGGATCCTTCAGAGATCCCTTTTACTACATTAATGACAACAGAAGGTGATGAACAAAAAAATGAAGAGAAAGAAAGAAATTTTAATTTTTCAGTTTTTGAGAAGTTTCCTGAAGAAAAAAACTCTGAAAATGACAAAGTTTTAAAACCTAACAAAATGACTCCAGAGTAGAGGCTTAAAATTCTTTAATAATCAATTACAAGGTGTATGAAAGTTATATGCAAATTCATTGATTATATGATCAAGCAGCTAGTTTTACAACAGCAACAAGAAAAAAAATACTTAAAAAACTATAACAACTCAATAGTTATAATGGATAAAGTTGGACGTAGGAGCTTCTTGGAGCTTTGTGAATAGGTTAATAACTTAAAAACTAATTTGGACTCTTACAGTACAGGACTCATAAAGATTATACCTTAAGAGCTTAAATTTTTAATAAATTTCATGTAATCTTCAAAAGAGAAATTTATTATATTTGTACATGAAGTAATCATTAAAAGATATTAAAGAGAAAGTATTTTAGATCTTGGAAATCTTATTTCTAAGATTAATGAATAATTTGACTTAAATTATTTAGTTAACTTGATTTTGGAAAATGTGTCCAGAAATTATGTAAAATAAGAAATTCAAGTCTCAGAGTAATTACAGCTTGTTAAATAGTGCTTTATTTATGCTGAGGAGCAAGTTACTCTTGTTGAAGACATACTTGAAGATATTCATAAAGTTATAGGAGGATAATCATCACACTAAAATTTTAACTTAATGCTAAATGATATAGCAGATGAAGATCTTATGTATTTCTGGTAGAGATTCTTCAACATAATTTCTGAATTCTACAAAACATATATTGACATCAAAAAGAAGAAAATTAATGAAGATGAATCTGAAATAAAAAAGATTTTCTAACCAAAGATAAGTAATCTATTAGTCAGTATTCAAGGTTAAGCAAAGAAAACAGCTCAAGAAATAGCAGATAAATATATTTAAATAATCTTGCATGATTATAAATTATATACAGAAAATTTAAAGATTGATACTCTCTCAAATTTGAAATCTAAATCTAAGATACAACAATGAGTATTTTGCATTCAATTTTATGCAAAATTTTTAAGATAAAACTTAGTTTTTTGAATTAAATTTCATAAAAGTAATTCTCTCAACTCAACTCTTTGCTTTCATATTATTTTGAATTTTGCTTTGGAAGGAGATGGGAATGAGATAAAATCTAAGTTGAAATAAATTTTTGACTTTCTTTATTTATAATTATATAATCTTACATTTTTTTATGCTATTTTATATAGCCTTTTTGAATAAAATTATTTTCAACAATTTCATAGTTTTTGAGACAAATTAATTCTTTTTATTTTTTAAATTAATCAAAAGCCAGCCTAATTTATTTAAATTCCTCTAATTAAAAAAAGGAGAAGAGGAATCCTGAAAATCTATAAATTTGCAACAAACAAATATACCATTTTATTTAATTAAAAAGTTATAACTTTTAAATAATTTTTTAGCTGTTTTTTTTATTTGGCAAACTTGAAAGAGTTAGATTGATAATTTATTTTTTTTTAATTTTTGCAAAGTAGAGTTTTTTAATGAACCTAAATTTGATATTTTTGTAGATTTTATACTTAGACAAACAACTCAAAGAACATAGACAAAAAGTTGAAATTGCTGAGTTAAAAATAAATGCAATTTTTTTAAATAGCTTTTCTATCATCAACTGATTTATTTCTTTTTTATAAACAAGGAAATTTATTAACAAAAAACAGTAATAAATTAGATTGAATAGAAAAAATAAGAAAATGAAAGACAAAAATTCAAAAGAAATATAAATTGATTGATTGAGGTGGCTATTATTTTGTTATTGTATTTTTCATGAAAGTTTATTCAATGAGCAAAAGAGAAAGTTTTAAATTTTAAAAGGAAGAAGTAAGTAGATGTTGGGATGATTAATAAAAATTAAAAAAGTAAATAAAAATAAATTATTAAAAAGTCTTATTAGCTAATACTTATTTATAAATTAATATTTTAGTCAGCAATATACACATAACTAATAAAAATTGAAATAACTCAAAATAAGTAGAAATAATTATTTCCTACTATCTATCTATCAATACATCCTCTCCGTTTAATAAAAAAATATAAATCATAAAATTTTATTTTAACTCAGCTTTTTTGCTTTTTTGAATCAAAATGAGAAAAAACACTGATGGAATCTTAGAGTCCTCATAGATAGGGAATACATCTCCCATGTCTAGAAGCACAGGCTAATTCAGAAATAAAACAGATAGTGGCTAGCATTTTTACAGTACATCTTAATCTATGAGTTAGTCTAATTCTTCTAAGCTCTTTGCATGTCCTAACATTGTTGGAATGTCTTAGTACGTCAGTGCTTCAGCTCTTCGTCACGCCTCCCCTCAAATTAGTTTTTCTAAATAAGAAAGGTTTCCAGAGCTTAAAACGAGTGAATCCACATTATCATAAAGAATTAATTTGCCCAGCACTAACTCTCCAAAATCATGCACTTTTGGTTTCGGATAAAAGTAATTCATCCCACAACACGTCTTGAGAAATGCAAAAGAAAATCCTTCCCCTAATCATTATTAATCTGCCAAATCTAATTCCCCTCTTAACACAACTCACCATGGTAGATCCTTTGGTATTCCCTTCCATTATTACTATAAAACATATATCCCAGGGTACAAAGTTTAATGCACAGAAGTAGCAAAAGATATGCCTGGCGTGGGCTAATACGAAATCACAAAAGAGCCTGGCAAAGATAAACTGAAGTTTTCTTTGTTCGGAAAGCCTAAAGACAAAAATTACAATTCTGATTTGCCTGCATGCAATCATTATAATCCAAATCCAATTCTAGAACTAAATACACGCTACACAAAACTCACTTTTGGAAAAGGAAACAAATATGATTTCACAAAATCAAATAGAAATATTAATCCAGGTCCTGGCACATATAAACTACCATCACCATTTGATAAATTTAGTCCTGTAAACAGAGCTAAAAAAGAATTAAGAAGGACAGCTTTTATCTGATTAACTTTCTTTTCAAAGGTGCTTCTTTCTTGTTTTTTATAATAATTTGTTCTACTTAGGAATTAAAATAAACTGATCAAACCACCTAGCTAACTAACTAAGAAAAGTATAACTCTAAAACATAATTTATAATAAAATTTTCTAACTAATAAATAAACAAAAAACATATAAAAAGAAAGAATAAATAATCTTTTAGTTTATTTCTGATAATTATTGTAAAAATTCTATCCTTAAGCAAATGATGATGAATTAATAGAATTTGAAAATAATAAATTTATTATTAAAAGAGTGAGTAATAATAAATAAATATCTACTTAATTTGCAATTCCAATCTATTTTATATTATCTCTGTTAAAAATTTAACATTTTAAAATTCTCTCTATCTTTTATATTAAAGAAATTTTAATTTATTTTGCTAAAATCTTTAATTAGTTTTCTCTTTTACCTTAAAAACTTGAATTTATTTTATTATCTTCATTAACTAATTTAAGTAAATTAGTATTTATTTTTCTTTTGATTATGGAAGGATAATGATTTATATTAAATTAAATAATATTTATTTATTATTTTAATTAATTATTGGAATATTTTTACTTATTTTAATTTATTGCAAAAGATTGTGGTATTTATTCAATGATGATTTCTTTTAAAATTAAAGGTTTTATTTTTTTCTTAGATTGGTGTCACTTTATTTGGAAAATATTAAAAATAACATATCCTCTTTTAGCAGAATGAATGTAAATGAATGCAAAATAATTTTAAATAAACTAACTCAAGTAAGTAAATAAGAGGGATATTAGCAAAATACAACAAAGAGATATAAGATAGTTAACTTTTTAATATAAATATTTACATTTTTTAGAAATTTAATTAAGGATTTATAATAAATTTTACTGAGTTTTTATTCTCATAAATTAATTAAGAGTTCTTTCATTTGATATAACGATTCAAACAATAACATTTTATTTATTAATTTAGAAGAAGTTTTAAGACATCTTTATGCAATCAGCAGCATTTTCTTCACCATATATTTTCAAAGTTATTTTACATTCAACAAAATCCTTAAAATAAACAAAAAATAAATAAATATTTTAATAAATTTTTGATTATGCTAAATTCTAATCAATTTAATAAACTAATTTTACTTAATTTTTAGATTTTTCTGTGATATGAGATATTAGCTTAGACTAGTTCCTATTTACTATCAAGTCATAGATAGTCTCAAAATTAAAGTTACTAATTATATTAGTGTAATCGGGAATTAATTCATTGTTCTTGCTTACTATTTAAGGAAGCTTAAAGTAAAAGGAATGCATTTGCTTATCATGTTTTTTTGATGTTATCTTTAGCAGAGTTTTCATAAGGAAAAAGCTCTTTACCTTAAGTTCTCCATTGAATATAATTTAAGTAGATTATTGGTTATTTTATAATCCCCCTAAAGAATTTTCCTTAGATCTTATTTTTGGATTTTGTCCCTTTTGATTAAAAGATAAATTTAAATATTTTTTACTAAATATTATTAATATTACAAAGACATTTTATAATCCAGCTGAAACAGGTTTTTCTTACTTATTAGCTCCACCATCTTATAATAGCTACTTCATAATTCTTTATTAATCATCTTTTAAGCTCTATATTTTTTATTCCAAGGCCGGACTATGCTTTAGACTCATAACATATTCTTTTTATTTCATGAAAATATTTTAATTTTATGATTTAAATAAAGTTTATTTTAAACCTGTTGAAACTACTAGAATGCTCTTTGAGATTTTAGGTATAGTTCTATTGAATTCTTGTTTATTTTGAGTGTATATTGCCTAATCTCTCTCACCATCTTCTGAGTTTTAATGTTTCAACCTATCACAAATATAACAGCTAAATTTGCTTCTTTCAAATATTTCAAAGAAAGCGTTATGATGTTGGAAAGGAATAATACAAGATTTAAAAAGTCCACTCTTTTTATATCTTTTTACAATTTATGCTAAATTTTCTTCTCTTTTATTAAAATCAACTGTTCCTCTTTTTTATTCTTCTAAAATCCTAATTTACTATTCTTGTCTAATAAAAAATAAATTTTAATTTGTATTTAAAGAAATTTAATAAAAATATAAATTAAGTAATTAGAATAAAATCAATCAATATGTTTTTTACGTTTTGTTTGTAAGATTTTGGTTAAGTTGTAGGATGTTTTTGCTGAAATTTTGATTTGAAGCATCGCTTTACTGTGAAGAAAAGTGATTATTTGGCATTTAGAGTGAATCATTTGATCTAAGTTAGTCTGAAAGAATTTACATATTTTAATATTATTAGCTCATCAGAATATTTGTAAATTGTTATGAAGAGTTTTATTAATTTTATATTTGGAGACTTTGTTGTGAGGAAATACTTCCAAATCTTTAATTTTAAGATGTGCTAGAGATGTTTGGATTATTATTGGTGAATTGCTAAGAAGTATTAGAATTTGTTTGAGAGTTTCTTTTTAGAGGAGTATTGTTATTACTTATTGGAATTGAAGGACGTTATCCAATAATAGTAAAATCATTAGAAGAGAACAAACCTTTACCATTACTAGTAGTAACAATATTATTTTAAGGTGGCTTGAACTGTAGTGTATTAGTTTATTGCTATTGTAAAGATGCCACATTAGCTGCTGCTTATTATATAGATGCATTCACAGATAATTAGACAGAAGCTACAGATAGTTTTTGTAAATCTGATAGATTGCTTACATTTTGAATATTTGCAATATTTCCACTAACTTAACTCTAAAGCTATTAGCTTACATAGTTTTATTGCTAAGGTTAAACTTAGCTAAAATTCATAGGTGGTACTTATTGAGGTATAGTTTAAAATGTATGGAAACTCTTGTTGCTTTGACGTACAAATTGATTTTATGTTTGATTTGCTGGTTAATTTGAGTAAAGTTATTTATTCATTTAAGAATAGTTATTTAAAACTTATTATTGTTGAGGTTATTCTAATTTATTGTTTTCTTAATTAGAAAATCTCATATTCGAAGATAGAGATTTCTAAAATGTATTTTTATTTTATTATTAAGTTTATCTAATTTCTCTATTTATTTACTCACATTCGAATTCAGAGGTAGGCATACTGCTCTATTGTGCACACAAAACCATACTTTATTTAGATTTATTTGTATTGATCACATTACTATTAATAGTCATTTGGCTAGATTAGTTTTCTATTCCAACTCTACTTTAAGGAGTACCTGTCAAAGAAACAAGTGCAATACTTTTACCCTATAAGTTGGATAAGTCATATTAATTTATTTCTTACTTTTTAGTTGGCGTTTTATCATTCATATTTGATAATTACGATTTATTAGAACTTATTCCATTAAATGTCTAGATACTTTACTTTTTGTTGCTTTAGTTAACTTGACTGTTATAATTTATTCCATTTGTTTTATTTAGTTAATTCTAATTGTTCACTGAAGTAAATGTCATATTATCTTAATTTATGTTTGAGTTCATCTACCCATTTAATTAGCTAATTTAACTACTATTGAATGGTGATTATACTGTAGAATTTGTATGCAATCCAGATGTGTTACTGCTTATAGTATTACTGGTATTTTGGTATTTAGTAAATACATTATTTCCCATATTCTTTGCTTAAACGGTCTATTTAGCTTTTAAAGGAGTTGTCATTATTTAATTTGATTGAGTAAAAACTGTATTGTTGTTGTTACTACTGTTGCTATTTAAAATGTTAACATTATTTGATATAGTATTTAATTAATTCTAGTTTTAATTTTATTGAACTGATTGTGGCTGTTCAAATTAATTTTATTTTTACTACTGTTGTTGTTACTATTAGTAATTTAATTAAAATGAGTTAAATTACTCTTTTAAATTTAAAACTTTATTGTCATTTGTGATGTTTTGGTTACCATTGAGTTGTTTATTTTATGGAGTGACAGCATTTGTTACTGTTGTTAATGGAAGCTGCTACTTTTTCTATTAATTATTTTATAATGATATTTAAGACTTAGGAGTGTTGCTTGAAAATTAATGCAAGCTTTTATGATTTTTTCTATGAATATTTTCAGCATTAAATTGTGATATAGTATTTGAGCTGGTTTAACGAGAATTAGGAGAGCATGAAGGCTTATTCTTATTTGATAATGCACTTGTTTTGCTTTTAGTTGATGCGTCTCTCCTATCTGTAACATTATTTTAACTATTTTCTCTTTATTAATTTGAAGAAAAATCTCTCTTTGCCTGATAAATATAATTTTAATTGTTGTTGCTGCTATTATTATATTGATAGAATTATTAGCTATGATTAGGCATTCTAACATTACTTGGGGGTTAATTTTATGAACTATCCCTTTACTATGGTGCTTGAGTTTAAAGAGAGTTGAAAGTATTCGATTATACACTACTAGTATTTTTTTATAAAATCTAATTAGATTATTATCCATTTATGTTATTTTGTAATCCTAATATATTTTGATTATTTCCATTAAAATTTAGATTGTTCAAAACATTTGCATTTTAAATTGTATTAAAGTTTTATAATCCGTTTTAATTATTTTGTAACAAATTTTGATTCATATTATTTTATTAAGATATCTAAGAAGCAGGGTTATTCTATTGGATAGGTAACCCTCCTTAGCTAAGAACGGATGCTCTTCCAACTATATTATTCATTTGAGCTAATCCTGCTGAATTCATAGAATTTGAATTACTGGAATAACTGTTTCTTTAAGTGGTTGAATCTGCAGTGTAATTTAATTACTTCTTAATTGAGGATTAAGAGACCTAGTTATTACCATACTAAATATTATGAATGTTTAAGGTATTATTTTATGATGCCATTGTTGGTTATGTTGCTCCTTTGTTGATAAAATTTTAATTTGGAATATTTGGACTCTGTTACAATTAACCATTATTACTTTACATAGTATTGTTTTAAGTCAGTTATTTAGTGCCTTGGGTTGGTCTAGGCGATACTTACTAAATATTCTAAGATGTTTGTATAAAACTGTCTCCTATAAATATATAAAATAATAACTCATTTAAAGAAAAATCAAAGAAATATATTACTTCCTTATTATTGCTGTTACTGTTAAGTTTATTTGTGAGGAGTGGAGTGCTTAACTTAGAAAGTTCCATGTTAGATATGTCTTTATGATTCTTCATTTTCTTAATCAACAAAATTAGATAGAGTTTCTTATCTGTTAAAGAACTAAGGTTGCAATTAAATTGGCTAATTATTCATTGTTGTAGTCATAGCTGTTGAAGCTTGTCTACAATCAATTTAAAATAGACCAGTACTTTACTGTTCTTTTTAAACTGCTTACTAATTATTACATTTTTGTTTTTCTTGCTGTGTTTCTTCTTCATCATTGTTGAAAGCAAAAACATCAGCAATTCTTTCAAAAATATTTTTTGATTTGCTTTTTACAATTTTTTTATGCTGCTGCTTATTACATAAATGGCAAATCTTGGAATTATGATCTTGAATTTCTATTTTTTAAATCAACATCAAAGTGTGAACATATTTGAACCCACCCTCAATGACTCCTACATAGGGAAATTTGAATTTATTAAATGCTTAAATAAATATTCTAGCTATTTCATAGTCTAAAATAATTTCCTCACTCAAGTCTAATTTTAAAATAAAAAATACATTCGTTTTTAATATTTTCAAGTTTATTTTGTTTAAAAAGATTTTTACTAAATTAAACTTAAGGATCTTCTTAATCTTCTTGATTGCATGTTAATTAAGTTGATTTAACATCATTGATAAGCAATAAAAAGTGCTTTTAATTCTTAGTATTTTCAAATTGTTAGCAAAATTATTCAGCTATTTGCTGATTTTGACTTTAGTTTGTAGATGATAAAGTTCCTACAAAATGAGAATTTATTCTCCCAGTACTTTTTGATCTCCTCAAATCAACAACAAAATAATTATTTTGCCTTCCATTTATTTAATTGGTAGAAGGATTCTTCTTTACTTTGTAATGATCTCTTTGTATTTCTAAGAGGTCATTGAGAATAGGATTATCCTTTAAAAAACCTTTAATTTCATTTCTGCTATCAATATCTTGTCTACAATACTCGCACTCCTTCTAATACATACTAGTTTTCATTTCTATTCATAAAAAAACAAATTTATTTTTCATTTATTTTTGATTTACTTCTATTTACATTCTTTTAGTTAAAAATAATAATTTGATGTCATTTAATCTTAGGATTCTATATTTTTTAACTCATTGAAAACTTGGTTATTTCTTACACAATAAATATTGCAGCATTAAAATTTATCTTCAAATTGAAATTTAAGAATTTCCAAAGGATGGATAGGTAGAGTGCTAACTCTTTCTATTTCTTATGAATATTCTTTCATTTCTTAGAAGAATAATTCAGGATTTTAGCAACATTTTTGTTTATCAAAAAGCTGCATACTATGAATCTTTAATCCAAATGATATAGGAGTGCTTGATTTAAGTTATAATGCTCTTTTTAATTAAATATTATTCAAATTTAAAGCTATTTTCCTTTTAAAAATCTTTACTTTTAATAAATAAATTTAACATCATCAAGAGATTCTATTTATATTTGGGTAAGCTTTTGCGGCAGCATAGCAGGATCGCACTTGAGTAATGATTCCTTCTTGAAAATAAGAACAGCCAAAGAAATAAAAAATACAAAGTTGTGATCATTTTCAATAATATAGATTTCCCAAAAGTAATAAATCAATTCTAAGGACATTTTACTTTAAAAAAAACATTAAAACAATTAAAAGTTTAAAATGAAAATTTCAATTTATGTTAATGAAGCACAATTTATTACTTTGCAAAAAGGGTTAAGAACCAAGGAGTTGCATATAATTCTGGAGTGATGAAATACTCAGATAAGTAATTATAAAGCTCAGGATCATGGTATTTCATAAGTAGTTAAAATAAATTGAAATAGCATTGCAATCCATTAAATTCCTATTTTTTTGTTAGTAAAATTGATTATGGGTATGAAATATTTAAACTGAAAATGAATAGAGAATAATTTAAAAGCATTTAAAAGTAGTGAGGTGGGTTGGAGGTTTTTTTTAAAATTTAAAAGAAAGCTTACAGAATCATTGTAAATAGTAGGTATGAATCTATCCATAAAAATTTAAAAATAATTGTAAACAGTAGATATTGATGTGTTGTTTGTCTTTAAAAAGAAAACAAAAGGACCAGCCACTTCATTAAGTCCTTGCTTATATGTAATGTTTTTTTTAACACAATAGAATGTAAGAATCAATTCTAACTTTTCCCTTAAGTCATCATCAAACTGTTAAGGTCTTGTTCTTAAAGCATCAGTTTTAATTACTCTATTTTTATAAAAAATTACATTAAAATTTGAATTCTCTCCTTTCAAACACAACAAATATTTTATTAAAATTATGAATAAATCATCCATAACAATTAACTAAAAAAGCATTCTCTATCTCTATCTATCTTATCTATCTAAAGATATTGAATACAAAATTAAATCACTTCATTATTTATTTTTAATGCTATCAATTACCTTGCATTAGGCAATTCCTTTTTTTCTTTTATTGTGAGAATCTCTTGATCGTTCTTCACAATAATATTTTATTGTTCATAGGTTTTCAGCAAAATCTATTTTTTTCAATAAATTTACATTAACATTTTATTAAACTAATTTCTTTTTGGCTCATTCATTTTTATTTGCTCTTAATTTTTTATATTTGAACTTCATTAACAAATTGACATATTGCCAAATCAAAAGCAAAATAATCTATATATGCTTACATCCCAAAAAAATGACCTCTTTTAGAGAATATAAATCCCTAAAGGATCTTGCTTACTCCCTATACTCTAAGTACCTAAATAAATATTTTAAATAATAAATTGGCTTTATAATTATTCATCTTTTTCAAAGCTTATTTACTTGGATTGGTTTTAAGGTAATTTATATCGCTTTCAGATGAATTATGAGTATTCCTAAAATTTATTTACAAAGAATGTTATTAAGAAACACTGCTGCTTCCTCTATCTTATTTATTAGTTTATTAAGACTGGATGTGCTAATAATTAATGGGATTTTATTAGTGCTACTAATACCCAATCTACCCTCTCTAATAAACGAACTCTTCCATATAACTATGAATGAATATCTATCTATCTCTTTTTATCTTAAATTTTGATATGAATGAGGTTATCTTGACTATATTTAAGATTATTAGAGTGAATGAATATATATGAATGTATGTATCAAACCAATAATATTAATTAAATTTTTAATTAATTTCTTTTTCTTCTAACTTTTATTAAACGTAAATTATTTGCGAAATATCATTTATTTACTATATAAAATCAATGCAAAATTAAATTGAAAACAAAAACATCGTTATCAATTAAATTAAAAAAGTTAGAAATACAAACTAATTAATATTCATATTTCAACATATATTTTATATTAAATTCATTCCAACCTTAACAAAAACTCACTCTGCTTCTATTTATTTTTCAAATTTTCTTTTAAATTTAGAAGAAAAATTAATTATAGTATTACTTAACTTGCTGATTTGTCAAATAAGAAATTAAAAAATTACAATACAAATTTGCAAAAAATCAAAAATATATTCGTTGTTAGAACAAAACTCAATCATAAAATAAGCTAGCTAGCAAGTAAGCCAATCTAAACAAACATTCAAGAAATTAAGACAACTAATTAAATTATCACTTTCTAATTTTTAAATGTTAATTCTTCAACAACTATATTATTCTAATATTTCTTCTTCATCTTAATTTCTAATTTTATATTTTTATTTCATCATTTAAACTAGCCTCAAAATTATTTTCCCTTTCAAGTAAAATTTATTTTTTATTTTTTGAAAATATTTTTTATAAAATATTTTAAATCAATCAATCATTTGATTTAAATATACATTGAATCTTTGAAAAGTCATAGAAAATAATCAAGAGAGAGGTAAATTTAAGAACAAAAAATTAGTTTAAATAACATCCTAAAAAATTATCTTTTAAGAAAGAAGATTTCTTCAAACTGAGCTCTTCTAATACAAGTTTTAATAAATATTATTTAAATTGTGGATCAATTAATTTTTTTATTGTAAAAATATTTAAAGATAAGTAATCTGAAAATAACTAATAGAGTAAACCATAGTTTTTAGAAGTCAATGATAATAGAAATCATAAGGAATAAGATTGAGATACTGAAAAATATTCAAAACAAAATTAGCTCTTCATTTAGAAAGAAATCTAAGTAAGCAAATAAAAAACAATCAAAGTCATAAATAAGCAAGTAAATAAAAAATGTAAATGTAAACTTTCTAAATACTCTGAAGAAGAAAAATAAACTTATAGTTTGTTTATTAAAATGAGAACAAATTTTAATTAAACTATTTGATATTTTTTATAATGCAAACATGAGAAAGAAAACATAAAAAATGATATTGTTTAGAGGTATTTAATTATTTTAATTTATAAGTTAATTAATTTTTAGAGCTAGTTTTATAGTATTGTATTTATAATTAAATAAATTTTATTTTATGATTTATTTAAAATTATTCTTGGAGCTACTAATTAATAGATTTATTTATATATTCCCTTCTTTTTATCAGAAATCGTAATCATAATCATCCATATCTAAGAAATTTCCACTTTCTCTTTGATCATAGTCATAGAATGCCTTGGCATCAATAAGCATAGATACTATAATATCACCTTATCCACAGTTAATAAGATCTTAGAGGGTAATGGCATGAGGAACAGATGGCTTTGCCATATCAAATATTTCATCTTTTACATCTTCTACATTAAATCCATATTTGTCTTTTTATTCTAATTTTTGAACAATAGGTCTAAAGAACATATTTAAAACAAATGTATCTATAGCACCTTTATGGTAAACATCTAATATTTTGAAAAAGTATTAAAGAGATTATGGAGTCTTTTTATTTTCCATAGCCAAAACAAAATCTAAGAAAGTCTTATAGTCTATTTCACCTTCAAATGTTTAACATTCTTCAAAAACTCTATCTATAAATATATTAGTTAAACCCCAACTGTATTTCTATAATTCACTCTTCTTCAACAAACCATTATGGTCTGTGTCTAACTTCAAGTATTTTTAATATACTTTTTGTGTGCTTTAAACCGAAAACCTTTATTGTTTTATTTTTAATTTAAATTAATTTAAAACATATTTATAAAATCATTCATTTTTATTCAAAATTTTTCTCAAAAAAAATTACCAGTTTTATGAGAGTTCTTCTGGAGTAAAACGATCTTAACGTAGCTCATAAAGCTCTGCAAGGATAGGAGATGTAAGCATGTCTTTAATGTAAATTCTACCTGTCCTTTTAGGATCTAAAAAGAAGAAAAACTTTCTTACAGCTGTGATTACATAGAAAGGGAAGAAGTTTTCTTATAAATTTTGGAGCTATGCAAAAATAGGAATCAATTCAAAAATATAATTTTCAAGATCTTTCTCTCTCAAATAGCCATTACTTAATTAGTTAAAAGAAAATAATTATTTATTTATTGTTAAGATTCAATTTTGTTAAAAATTACCCTATTGTATCATATAGAGAAATTTGAATTCTTGTTTAGAATAAATTAACTTTTCTAACTATTGAATGGAAAAAGGCAATTATATCAATTCTTCCATATTCATCTCTATCAAATTTTAAAAATGTGCTTGCTGAAAAGAAATGTCTGCATTTAATAGGTAACATGCTTGCAATTGTTAAGAAGCTATTGTAATTGATTCTTTCCTTTCCATCATTAGGAGGAGAGATGTTATCTTTAAGCAACATCCATAATTTTTCTAAATCTAAATATTGTTTACAAGATAAATTAATGGCTGAATATCCTTTATTTAATTCATTTTTTACCTTCCTTATCAAGAATCTCGCTTGTTTTATGATGCAAAAAACGAGTTCTTGCTTCTTGTCTTACTCTAAAATTTAATTGGTGCTCATTTAATAAAGCTTTTTAAAAGAACTTAGGGATCTTTTTATAACTATTATCATCTTATTCTTCTTTCTGTTTAGCATCATCAATATACTTCAAGAAGAGCTAATCAGTTTCATCATCTATTTCTTAAGCTGTTCTTTAAGGCTTATTTTATACATAATTTCTTAAAACTTCAATCCAGTTTATTGGTTTTTTATCAGCCATGATATCAATCTATTTGCTTATTTATTTATCTGTAAAATAACTAAAAATCAATCAATTAATTCAATTTTTTGTGAATAAAGATTTTATATAAATTTTCTTTGTTGTTTTTAAAAAAAATCAAATTTCATAAAAAGTAAATCTCATTCTTTGTTTGTTTGTTTGGTCATCTTAATAATTAAAAAATATATAAATAAATAATCATAATCAATCATTAAAATAAAAGCTGAATTTTTTTTTTCATATACATAGCCAATAATCATCAATTATGTTTGAATATCAAACTTGAATTCTTGTTTTTAATTCTTTAGATTAACTACCAAAAACACTTTTTTTCTAAAATCAGTTTCTTAAAATGCATTCAAAAGTAAAATAAAAAAACTTTAACCAATCAGTAAAAAAAAGAAAATTCAAAGTATAAATATTAAACATATTATTTTACCTATTTTGTTAAATTTTTGTTTTTGTTTGAAAATTAAATTATTATTGATGGGTGTATTGCTATATTTTAAATAGTAAAATTTATTTAGAAATATGAATGCAAGTAGTGAAAATCAAATCCTTTTTAAGCTGTTTTAAGGAAATAAAAAGTGAAATATTTGCCCTATGTAACACTTCAGATTTCTTTAAGGAATTCTGAGCTGACTCTGGGAATTATTTATTTAGCACTTGAGCTTCAAAAGAAGCATTAAAGTCTTTCATTATACGTAAGCTATAAGACATAGCTGAAATTGCCATGAAAGGTTTTTTAAGTGCGTTTAATTTTTTTTTTAATGCAAAAATCAAAAGAAGAGCATTAAATATAGTATTACGCAAATAATTTAATTATGATAAATTAATTAATATTTAATTTTTATGGGTTTAATTGTTATTTATTAACTTAATCTTTCTGCCATATAATTTATTTTTTTTAAATAATATTTTAGCTTTCTCAATTATTTACATAGAATTAATGTTAATAAAATAATTTAAATCTAAATTATTCTTTTTATTTTTATTGAATAAAATAACCATTAAACTTTTTAAAGAAATGTATCTTATCTAAAAATGTTTAGAAATTATTTATTTTTAAAGCACTTTATTTGTCCTAAACAGAAAGCTTAGTTAGATGAAATTTAAATTTTAGAGAAATCTAATTAAGATTTTTGTTGATCCAAAAATAAGAAATAATATTGATATTTAATTCTCTTTATATTTGTCGTCTTTTTAATGGCGAAGTAAGTATTCTAACTATCATTAACCTAAGTAAATTAAATAATGAGAAAAAGTTATAGAAACAATACTAACAATATGAAATTTATTGATTTAAGCAAAAATCCATTTGCTGCTTTTCATAAATAAACAAAATCTTTTAACATAAATATAACTATTCTTTTTGTTTAATTTTGATAATATTTTTCAAAAATTGTGTTAGAGTTTTTTAGTGTCATTTAATTTAGCTATCTGTTAAATTTTTTGCCATTAAACTAAACTTAGAATTTTGGGGATTTTTTTAATTTGTTTGATTTTTTGGTTCTTAAAAATTCTAAGATCTATTAATTGAATCGTTTTTAGGTCTAGGAGTATTTGATATATAGCTCGATTAAGTATGACCAAATAACCCTTTCTTTTTTACAGTTTTTTGACTATTTAAATAAATAAAGTTAATTTAATTGTTTATTAAAATGATAAAAATTAATTTTTAGTTCATTTTTGTTAAAAAAGAAGTTTTTAATATGAAATGAAAATTAAAATGAATATCGATAACTCAAAAAAAAATATTAAAAATTAAAAAGAGGGAGAGGTTTTATTTAAAAAAATAAATAAAGTTAGTTAATAAATTAATTTACTCGTCTAATTATGAGAATATTTTTTGTAGTTCTTAGCCCATCAATTCAATTAAAATAATGTCAGTACTTAATTTAAAAAAAATATGCTGAATAAAAAAGAGTAATGATAAAAAATAAAGAAATGAGTTACTGGGTTTTGACTGGCTTTGAAGAAACCTTTCTGTAAGCTTTATAAATTTATTCATATTCATTAATTCCATATGTTCTATCAAAATTGTTGACATTATTTTCTAGAGATGATTAATCAATAATTTTTTTAATTTCATTTTTATCATCAACTTTTTGTTTGAGTTTATTTTTAGCTTTAACTATTGTTTTAACTACATTCACCTCAGTGTGTAAATTTTCAGCATATTATTTGTAGACATTTTCACCATGAGAATCAAAAATTTTAATTTAATCATCATTTTTCATTTAAACTATTGGCTTAGGGAAATAACTAAACAAAATTCTTTGCTCATAGTCAAGGAGCAAACACTTGATACGATCTATTTCTTATATTTTGTCAAGTATCTTTATGATGTCTAGATTACTTGCTATTAAACCTTAAGCTTTGTCTACCATTAAGTTCTACTTGGTCTTATATAGCTTCTAACAAGATAACTTGTAAATAATATATTTTAATGAGTAAGAAATCTTTTAACGACGCTAATTCATTTTTAAAAGCTCTTGTTAAATGAGGCCTTTTTTCAAGTCTGCTTAGTTAACTGATTTATTTTAATTTTATTCTATAAAACTATTTCCATCAAAACTTTTAGTTGGAGATAAAATTTGTTAAGCATTTGTATTAGTACATTATTAAGATTAAATAGGAATGGTTTGGTTGCTTATTGCCAATTTAAAAAGCGAAGGGTTTTTTTGTTAGTATTAATATGGATAGGATTGTTAGTAATATTATTATTGATAATCAGCCTAAGGTATTAATTCTTCCTTGCTTTGTTACTTAGAATTTTATTAACTTTATTAATTGTTTTATTATTTTTGCAAATTATTATTTAATTCAAAATTTGCATTTTAAGCTTGATTGCTTAATTTAATTATAAAATCATCTTCTTTTTATGAACATTTTTAATAGCTTTCTTGCTTAAAAAGAGGAGATAAAAGCTAATTGTTTTAATTAGACTCTTTTTCTAAGTTAAAGTTGTATATTTAGTGGAAAGGAGGAGATTAATTATCATATTTATTTTAGCCTTCATTATATTCTGTATCTGAATTCAACTTAAAAGCCGATGCACAGTTCTAAGGAGAGATTGTGAGGAATCGAACATCATGCTAGAATTAATTATCATTTATCTAATTATTCTAACTCTAATCTACTTATTCTAAAAATTTATCAATACCTTTATTTATCGGAAATGTATTTTTAATACAATCATAGTTTTTTTAAATTTTTAGATTTGCTTAACTTTATGATTCTTTGCTAGATGCATTGCTCTTCTAACAATCTTGCATATTTTTAGTTTATTATGTTTATCTCACTTAATTTTAGGATACATCAAGGTTTTCAACATTAATATCACTTAAAATTATTTGCTTGCTTTATTTTGAGAGTTTTTCATCATCATAATTGCCATCTATATCACTTTTATTTTAATTTTCAACTTCTATTTTTTATTCTGATTATCTTGTACTACTTTTTTCTTTACTATTTTTTAAGTGCTAATTTTATTCGATTTCTTCTAATTTGCTATCTAAAGATGTAAATTTTTTTTTTGTTTTTGGAGAAGGCTATTAAGAAGGAGTTTCTTAATGAATTTAACTGTCAATTTTCTAGAAGGTTTAATAGTTTATGTTTTGGGTTAATTATTGTTCACATTATTATTTTTATTTTTCTACTTCTTCAATTTCTAATCTATTTAATGATAAAATTTCCTGTTTGTCTTTTTCAACTTCTTGCTGAATATTTTGTTGGGGACTATTATTTTCTATCTAATCAATTTCATCATATAAACTCTTATTTGAGAAAATGATTAAATCTTCATTTTAATCAAAATAATAATCTTTTAATGATTGTTTTTAATTTTATTAACGGTTAGTTAATTTTTATGAAGTATCTAATCTTTTATTTGAATTAATGCCTTCCATTTCTTATTCTTTAATAGCAGCTAATTTGTCTTATTTATCACTATTGTATGCTTATTTGGCATACTCCTTTTTTAGATTTTAATCTAAATTTTAATGAATTAGAAGATTGCTTTTAGAATTATTAACTAATTTCTAATTAATTTATTCATTAAAAAATGTTTGTGTATTTAAAGTAAGCTAATCTTAATTATTTAATTTCTGCTTTTCATCAGTATTTTAAATTTCTTATTATTTACTGTAGTTTTATTCAGTATTATTTATATTAAGTGTATCTCTTTTCGATTGATCTTAGATCATATCATTAAAGCTTTATAATTCATTATTTTTAGAATTACCTGTTCCTTCAGCAAAATTATTTTTATTGCGGAAAAAATAAATTTATTTCCCTTAAAAAATGTTTTATTTTGGTTGTTGAGAAAAATTCATTTGAAAAGATCTTTCTTGAGTGTACTTATTTGCGAGATCTCCTGACGGCTATTATTACTATATGCCACTTGACAATTTATGTATAGGGTAGAATTCACCTTATTCTTATATATCATAATCATATAATTTATTGGCAAGTTCTAAGATGTAATAGTTAGTATTATAAAACCCCACTATTAATTTTAAAGTTTAGATAAATGCTTTAAAAAATAGATTAAAAGATATATTTTACCAACTATGGCAGCTATTGCAATCATAGAATTAACGAATCCACCTAATTAAGAGAGCATATCTTATAGTTTCATATATGACCTGTAGTAATAATATGTAAATCTACTTCTGTTAAAATAGAAAGTAGCATAAGGTTTAGAAGTACCTTTTATATATTAGGTATATTAAGACCTAAAATCACCATATTATTAAACTGCATAGGTTTATTCACTAATATCTTTGGTGAAAAATAAAGAATTGTCTGTTTCAATATTAACTTAATTGAAGAATATATCAGCTGTGGTATACATCTTTTAAATATTTTTAATGTTGCTTAAAAATTAATCAATTTTATGAAGAAAAAATATACTGAATCTGGCTGTATTTGAAAAAAGAGATCGCTAGATATGATACAATCAACTAAATTTTTAGGCTCAGTAGGATTAAAAATAAAATTAGACATTTAAAACTGCATTCTAACTGTAGAATTAGCAAATTTCTAGGTACTCAATTCTGTCTAACAAACTGGATGCCATGAATAAAATTATGGACCTGTTACATTTACACATTTAGTGACTGAAAACTTCAAAAATTAATAAACTGGACTCTCATACTACCCTTAAATGTAAACTGTTTGATTCTTTCTTTAATATTATAAATTAAATTTAAGCAAAAACTTTCAAAAATAAAAATGAATCCATTATTAATTTTGCAATTAATTATTTTTCCATTATTTAAAATAAATTAATTAATTCATTTGTTTTTATTTGGTTGGGGGGTAGGGGGAGAGGGAAGAATCACTACCAAGTACTTTTTATTTTGTGTTTTATTTTTTCAATGTTATTAATAAGTAAATATAAGTAAACTAGGCAGTGACTTACACTTCATACATTTATTTACTATTTTAATATTATTCAACTTTTTAGACCAAGAAGTAACCTTTTTCATTAATTTATTTGTAAAATGAAGATATTTTAATAATTATATAAAACTCTTTTTTATGTAAAGTGGTTTTCTAATGTTTCGGAAAGATTATAAATTTGACTGATAATTTTTTGTTGGTAGGGTGGGTGTGTGGAGTAAATTATGATTAGAAATTAAATTACTTAACACATAAATAGTCACTAAGACCTAAACTATCAAAGGTACTATTTATTCTTTCCTTATCTATCATAGACCAGTGACTTTTAGTGCAAGGTTCCATATCTAAATATGTCTTAATTATGAAAAATAATAAAAATGTTTTGTTTTATTTTAAATATTTTTTGTAGATAATTATTACTGTATTTTAAAGTCTTGTTCCATTCGAAAGAAGAGTGTAAGACTTTTGTTCTATAGTAATATTATAGTATGGATTCTCTACAAAATTGGTTTATTAAATTTGAACTGCAAACATAAAATCATTAGTGTTCAATTCCAGTAAAGATGGGTTGTTACTGAATTATTCTGACTAAAGAAGTATGACATGATCTATTATTTTTAATACATTTTGTCTCATTTATTGAACATTTTAACAACTAAAATATCAATATTTCTCATTGTAATAAAAAAATGAAGAAATTAAAAAATTTGAACAAAGAGAACTCAAATATTAAAAAGCAAATGATATATCATATGTCTAAATACTTTTGTTGAGGAAATCTAGCAACTGTTTTAGATAAAAATAAATTAATAAATGAATAAATAAGTTATTACCAAGCAAATAATTGAATTTATAGATTAATAAATTACAGTATTCCAAAAGAAGAGGCAAATAACAGTTATAGTACCTAAAGATATAAACCCACCTAAGCTAGTTTTTATAGAGCCACTACTGTTATAATTTAAAATAACCTATTTCCCAAAAATGTCGCATTTATTTAGTTAATTAAAGACCATTTTTCTTAAAAAATGTTTGTGATACTTCTATTTCTACTAATGTAGATTGATTTTATTTATTACTTGTTATTATTAATAACAAATTTCAAAATCATCTTCTTAATTATATTATAATCTTAAGAAATAGTGATTATTTTAATTAGTTTTTTTAGTTAGTTAGTATCGTTTCTACTTAATTTAATTACAATCATAATTTACAATAAATAATACATGAATTATTTCTTCAGTTAATAATAAGTCTGATATTTTATGTATGATTATTTTACAAATCAAAATTTACATATATTTATGATTACCACATTTACTTAAACATAGCTTATTTTTTAAAATGTCATTATCACTTTTATTGATAAAAGGAACATTCATAGTAACTGAAATATTTAAAATGTTGAACATAGATTTTTAATTATTAGTTTTTACAATAATACCTAATTTTAATATTGGAAGGAGGAAAACTAAAATAGCTTTTTCATTTATTTAATAGTTCTAAAGTTACAAATTATTAAAGAATACTAGTTTTTTTAATTTATAAAACAACTTATGCAATAATTTTCATATTATTTTTCCATTTACTAAATATTTAAATGAAGATTGATTAACATTTAATTTTTAAAACAAAATTAAACTAAATTTTATTTAGCCTTTCCCTCAGTTTTTTGTAAAAAAATGTCTACCCCAAAAACTACGTCTTTGAGATTGCTAGGGTTTATCTTATTATTTATTTACCTATTCTTAATCAGACTTTTTCTTTTATAATTAATAAATTTTAGATGAACTATTAAGGTTTAATCCTTTTTTCTATACTGCCCTTTAACTAGTTAATTAAGAAATAAATTATTTTTAAAAATGAAAATAAATATTTTTTTATTTACTCATCTAATTGTTAAAATATTTTGTTTAGCTCTTTTCCCATCAATTCAATTAGGATTGTATCAGTACTTCATCAAAAAAAATATTTTAATTTAGCATAGAAAAATGAAGAAACAAATAAATTACTGTGTTTTGTTAGGCTTAGAGGATACTTTTCTGTAAGCTTTATAAATTTACTCATAATCATTAATACCATAGGTTCTATCAAAATTATTAACAACATTTTCAAATGCTTATTAATCAATGATTGCTTATATATCATGATTATTTTTATCATCAACTTTTTTTTTAAGCTTATCTTTCACTTTAAATAATGTTTTTATTACATTTACCTCTGTGTTTAAATTTTAAGCATATTATTTGTGCATATTTTCTGCATTAGAATCTAATATTTTTATTTTATCATTACTTTTAACTTAGACTAAGGGTTTAGGGAAATAACTAAATAGAATTCTTTACTCATAGTCAAGAAGTAAACACTTAATACGATCTATTTCTTGAATTTTATCAAGTATTTTGATAATATCTAGATTGCTTGCTATTAAATCTTAAGCTTTGTCAACCATTTAGTTCTACTTAGTCTTGTAAAACTTCTAACAAGTTAATTTGTATATTATATACTTAAATGAATATGAAATTTTTTTACGACAAGAGTTCATTTTTAACAATTCCTGTTAGATTATGTTTTTTTTACTGTCACTTTAGTTAATTATTTTACTTGGATTCTCTTCTTGCTTTTAAGCAGCTATTCTATTGAACTCTTGTTTGTCATTATATGTATTTTAGTTGTATATTTCACTTTATCCACTCAATTAATGAGCTGGCTTCATAAAAGAAGAAGTTTTATAAGTATTAGATATACTTTTATTTCTCAAAAATTCATTTATTTTATATTAGCTTTAGAAGTTATCAGATGATACCTATTTTTTTCTATTAGGTATGAAAATATTCTAATCATCTTATAAACTCATTTGTTGTAGAAATTTTGTTTGTTGATCATTTTTAATTTCCTGTGGCTAATAAAATTCTTAACCACATATGTCATCTATGCTTTTAGTGATAGAATTATTATCATGAATATTGCTATCTTTTGTTTCTTTTAAATTGGAATTTTATTAGATATTTCCAGTTTCGTTCTCTCTTTTGTTTTTTGTGTTATTATATTGTTCAACATGGTTTTAATTTAATCCAGATGTTGATTAAAAATTTTGTGGAGAGGAACATAAAAATTATTTTTCATTTAAATTTTGCTCATTAATTAGTTGATAATTTTAATTTACCTCATCTAAAACTTCATCATCAATCTTTGCATTCTATTTTTAATCATACTTTTAGAATATTAAACTATTTTTATCCCAGCTCATAGCCTTTATTCTAGGAATGCTTGACATACTCTTGGTTAGTTATGTCTATCTCACATATATTTGATGTTAGCTTTAATTTTCATCCATAATGTCATTAATGTCTGGAATTTCCTAAATCAATTCATCATCAATTTGCAAACTTTCATTATGATTTCTGATTATTTGAGAGTAATCTGCAATAATTTAGTTTTGTTTGTTATCTTAATTATAGCTATTTACCATTTAGTTATTAGATCTGCTATGTTTAGATAAACTTGTTAAAATATCTTTATGCTATATTTCAGAGCAAGGAGAGGTCTAGTTATCTTTAACTTTATTATCAATATTTATTTAACTACTGTTATTGTTATTTATTTAATTTTAAGATAAATTTTATGGATATTAAATATTTAATTATTAATTATTTTAATATGAATCTTAATTGAATTTGTCATTTATTTGTTTATTTTGTTCAATTTGTTTACAATTTTCTTACATTTAAAGTTTAATTTAAGATAATTATTAATCAGATTTATTTTCATATTATTTCACAAGGTTTTTTATTAGGATTGATTGCTAGAGATTTTACCAATTAAAATTTTTTAAATGATTTTATCCATCATTTTATTTAGAAATAGACATTTATTATTCATTTTCAAGTTCTATTATTGCAGGTAGCTTAATTTACAAATCATATCTTTCTAATTTTGAATCTATTTTTTACTTATTATTAGCATCTTCTTGCTAATTTTACTTTTACTAATTTGTTGATAAATTTCTATTACTTAGTTTTTAATCTTCTAGGGAAAGACATTCAATTTATTCATTTATTTAATAACTTTTTTGACCATTCTATTTCAAGGAAAGATGTTCAAAATTAACTGATTTCCGATCATCTTAAGATTAAATGCTTTAAGGTGAACTTTAATTATTAAAATAACTGTACATTTGCATAGTGTGAGGTACAGAAGATTACATAGATTAGTCCTAACAAAATTACTAAATTTTTTATTTTTCATTATAATTTGAATTGTCATCAATCTGATCATGAGAGCTCATCTGATTTTGCTTTTGGGGTGTTTTATCTTCTAGATTAATATTGTATTTGACTTATTTTTTTTTCAAAAAAGGAGATATCCTATCAAGAGTGATTTACGAAATTTAATCTAGAGTTTTTGAATTCTTTGAATCACTGTCTTGCAATTAAGAATTATTTGCAGCGTTCTTCTATTAAAAATAATATGAATTCCTTTTATTTTATTCAAGAGATTCTTATGTTTCAAAGTCATAGAGATTATTTGCTAACTCTAATATATACACATTACTATTATAAAATCTGACTTTATTATTATTTTTATTTAAAATTAGATTTAAAAAAGACAATAAGTTGAAATAATTAAGTTACCTATTATAGCTGCAATTGCTATCATAGCATTTACAAATCCACCTAATTAAGAGAGCATATCTGATAGTTTTAGGTATGATCTGTAATAAAACTAAGTAAATCTGCTTCTATTAAAGTAAAAAGTTGCATAAGGTTTAGCAGAATCTTTAATATATTGAGTAAACTAAGGTCTAAAATCCCCATATTACTGAACTGCATATTTTTATTCATAGATTTATTTATTGTAGAATAATGAATTATCTGTCTAAATATTAACTTCTGTGAAGAAAATATCTGCAGTAGTGTATATCTTTTAATATTTTTTAAAGATTTTATTAATAAAATAAATAAAATCAAATTAAAATCAAATACTTCTTCTGGGTGTATTTGGAAAAACAGATCATTTGATATGATATTTTCAACTAAGTTTTTAGGTTCGATTGGATTAAAAATAAAATTACTCATTTAAAACTAAACTCTCACTGTAGACTAAGAAAATTGTTAAACATTAGATTATGACTAGCAGACTGGATTCCAGGAGTAAAACTATGGCCCAGTCACATTCACACATTTTGTAATTGAAAACTTTAAGAACTAAAAGATTGGGCTCTCATATTATCCATCAATATAAACTATTTAATTTTTTCTTTATTGTTTTATTCAAAATAAAAATATAATTTTTTTATGCAATATTCTTTTTTTAATACAAAAGAATTTCTTTTATTATAAAATGTTTATTTAGTTATTGGAAAAGGGGGGGGGGGAACAGGTAAGAGTAAAAAATTTTATAATCTAAATACAAAAAGATTATTTTTTTGAGCTCAGACTAAATCCAAGTTTTTCTATATTTAACTAATATCCCCCTGAAATAATAGTAATTTTTAAGTGAATTCCAAAAAGATAATTTTCTAAAATAACCTTTTTAGTGTAAATAAAATATTTTTTAATCAAATTGAAAAAAAAATACTTTGCACACAAGTAATTGCTTAAACCTAAAGTGTTAAAAGTTTTGTTTAAATCCTTTTTTTAAATCATTTCCCAATGGCTAATAGTACAGGGTTCCATATCTAAAGGAACCTATTTAATATCAACAATATTTCAAAAATTGAGAATATACGTTTAAAATATCATAAAAAATAGACTGAAGTTAATTATTAACTTTTAAAATATAAAATATTATATTTGAACTTGATAGAGTATTGGTACTAAAATGTTAAATCTATTACTGATTCGGTAAGGCGTGTTCCATTTGACAAAAGTATGTATTTCTTTTATTCTACTGAAATATTATAGTAGGGATTTTACAAAAAATTGTTTTATTGTATTTGTACAGCAAACATAGTATCACTTGTATTCAATTCCAATAATGAGGGTTAGTTACTGAATTATTACTATTATGTAAGGATGACTTCATCTATTTATAATTTGAAAAATTACATTATTTTAACCATTTATCACTTATCTAATTCTAATGTATTTCTACTTAAGATGTAAGTAAATACTTAAAAATACTTGCAGAAATACAACACTCATGATAAAACAAATTTTAAAAAGAAATAAATGGCAACTTTTATTGAGGAAGTCTACTAGCTTTTATTTAAAATAAAAATTAAAACCATTAACCTTTGAGCTCAATAATAAATCTGAATGCAAAAATAAATATTCAATAATTTTACAGTATCCCAAAAGAAAAGGAAGATAACAGTAATGGTAGCTAGTGAAATTACACCACCTAATTTAGTCTTGATTGAAGCTCTATTCTAATAATTTAGAATGACTTATCTTCCAAAAATATCGCAGTTGCTAAACTTTTCTAAAATCATTTTCTTTTTTGTAAAAATTAATGCAAAATAGACTTTGAAACTTTAATCCTACTTATTATTCTAAAATAACCAATAAATAAATTGTTATTTAGTAATATAAAATTAAATTAGAATGCTATTTGCTTACCTAGAGATATTTATTATTATTATTATTATTATCATTCTTAATCTTAAAAAAAAATTCAATAAGCAATAAACTTCCTACCGTCTTCTTATCTATATTATTTACACTCTTACTATTTTTTATTAAAAATTTCTCTATTTTTTTTTCATTATTAAAAATGATCATAATTAACAATTATTACTTATTAGTATTATTAATAAAAATTTAGATAATATTTAACTAGAAACCATTTGGTATTTTTTGGCATCTATTCATTCATTCTCATGTAATTAAAAATTTCCAAAAAAACAGTAAAAAATGCTTGAGGACTACTTTTTTCTTTAATGTTATTTTATTAAAAATAAATTGAGTTTTTAAAATGAGCTATTTAATAATCTAGTAAAATACTTCTATAAATAGAAAGTAATTATTACTCAAATTACAAATTACATTATAATGAAAATCAAAGAGTCTATTTTTAACAAGGAGATTTATAATTTTTAAATGTAACTACATTTTAATTTTAAATAATTGACTCAATAAAAATATTCATCTAACAAAATGAATGCATGAAAATATTTGATTTTAATTCAATAATGCGTGATAATTATTCATAATTAAGTAAGAAAATAACACAAAAAAACTATAAAGTTTTAAAAAATGATTTGAAAAAAAATAAACAAGGTATAAAATAAAGTAAAGTTTATTTAGTAAATATTTTTAATATAAAATTTCTATTATAATTTCTTTCAAAATAATTTAATTGTTGGAAAATTTAGTGGATGGATGGATAAGATAGTTTATTGATTTATTAATATAATTTGATGTTTTTTCAATTATCTGTTGTTACGTTTCTTCCTTTCTTATTAAACATTTGTTTTCTATTTTCAGGGCTTTTTACGTCGATAGCTGGAAATTTGTTTATGTTTTAATTTAATTTGTTGATTTAGCTTTATTTTATATGTGATTATTATTAGCTTGACATATTCGGACTTGAATTCTTTTTGAGGCTCAAGCTCTACTTTTTCATAGCAGATCTTTTGATTTATTTATTCCTTTACCTTTAATAAAATTATTATTAGAATTTTAATGATAAAGTTGTGTAAAAAAATTTGAAATTGAAATAAATTATTTTACTCATCAAGCTAAGTAAATATTTTTTGCAATTCTTGTCCCATGAGTTCTATTAAAATCTTGTCAGTTCTTTGAAATGAAAAATATTAATTGAAAGAAATGTAATTTGAATAAATTTTACTGAGTTTTTTAAGGCTTTGAAGATACCTTTTTGTAAGCTTAGTAAATTTCCTCATACTCATTGATACTGTATGTTCTTTCAGATTTACTTCCTAAACCTTTGAATATTGAAGAGTTAATGATAGTTTCAATTTGGTCTTTACTTTTCTTTTTTATTATTTCTTTAAATTTATTTTTAGCTTTGACAACAGTTTTAATAACTCTGTCTTCAGCATTTAGATTTTATGCATACTTTTTGTAGGTACTTTCAAGTGGTGACTCTGAGATTTCAATTTTTTCATCTCCTTTTATTTCAACAAGTGGCTTAGGGAAATATCCAAACAATATTCTTTACTCATAATCAAGAAGTAGACATTTTATACGTTCTATTTCTTAAATTTTATCTAAGATTCTCATGATATCAAGGTTTTCTGCAATTAAACCTTGGGCTTTATCCACCATTTAATTTTCTTTACTCTTGAAAAACTTATGGCAGGAAAGCTTATAAATAAAATACTTAAATGAATAAGATATTTTTTAACGACGAGAGTTCATTTTCATTAGCTCATGAGATATTATACTGCGTCTATTTTTTGATTCTATGTAGCTGTTGCGCTTATTTTATCTGCTAGATCTTATATTTTGTTCTCCTGAATGGAAGTTCTAGTTATAATCTTAACTAGCAGTATCTCTTTTAATGAAGGAGTTCAAGTTACTGAAAGTTTTATTAAACTAATTACTATTTTGAACTTTTGAATAGATTCTTTGATTAAATTCATTATGTGAATAGTAATGAGGTTATTGTATAATGTTTTGATCATTTAAAAAAGCTAAACTTTCTCTTCTATGAGTTGAATCAAAATTTACATTTGTATTATACTGAATGGGTTACAAAAATGATTCTTTTTTATTTCTAAACTAACTCTCTATTTCACAATCAGTTTGAGGTTTATTCATTTGTTCTTCACCGCCATTCATTTCTTAGTAATATCTAGCACTACGCACGCTATTACTAGAAACTAAATCACCCTAATCTAAATTTTATTTGTAATTCAATTACAGTCTAGGTGGACTTTTTAATTGAATATGAATATTGTCAGCATGGAGTCTGTTATCATGAAAAACATTTCTTCTTTCCTCTAAAGTATTAATTGGAGGTTAAGGAATTAAATTTTAAGAAATATTCTTCTGACTCATAATATTAATAAAATTTTTACTTTAGTTAGTTTATGGATCATCATTTTAATGATATTCTAACTCACTGCTAATAGAGCGATCCTTAATTTAAATTAATTTTTTCTGTTTTTTCTAATCAATAAAGTCAAAATTCGTGCTTAAAGCTGTAAATGTTTGGTTTTAGCTTTAAATATTCTACATACTTTTCACTTCTTTGAAATTTCGAATAAGATTTTTATTTTAATCTACATTTTATTTTTCTTCGTTTACATCAAGGATCTAACTACCATCTTATTACTATTTTTCATCTATGTTATCTTAAATTTCCTCATTTTGGCACTTTTTAATAGGGGCAAAATGATTTTTATTCTTTTAGCCTGGTAATTTTTAAATAAAATTAGCTTTATCCATAATAACAGCACCATTTTAATTAGATACATTCCTATCATTTTCTTAATTATTCTAATCATATTGATTTCCTGTTTATTATTTGTCTTTAGTAATAGACCTTTCATCTAAAACTGTAAAATTTTCACTTTAATTCTCACTTTATACATTAATAGAAGTATCATTTTTATTATTCTCATAATTATTCTAATTAGCAAAATAGGAGATAAGCTCTTTTTAATCTGAGCCATTTTTCTTTTAAGGTGAGAATTTAAATTTTCCAAAATTAGACTGAGAACTTACTTTTCTCTCTCCTTTAATTTCTAATTTCTAAATAGAATGTTACTCATTGTCTTATTCAATGATTGAAGGTAATAGTATCTTTAATTCTTATGGAACTGATTATCTAGGTGATTTTTATATTTCAGATTATGAGGTAGGAATTTATTAATTTGAGTTTATTTTTTCATTTTAATTCATTAATTGTATAATATCATCTTCATTTGTTGTGAATTGCTTTTCACACATTGACTAAGGTGAAACATAATCAAAATGTTATGTTTTTAAATTCTCATCATTTGAAGAAAAGAAATTAGCAGGAGAATCATTGTCTTTATTTGAATGAATGAGGTTGAAGTTTTATTTATTATGATATTAAAAATCTGATTTGATTGGTTGAACATAATTTTATTCATTGTTAATTGTCTTAAAGCTTCCATTGTTTGTTTTATCAATATCGTTACTAAACTTAAGTAATTCTATCTTATACTATTATTAATTGGATTTATCAATTTCATCTTTGGGATCATGAATTTTTTTCTGAGAAGAACCTTGCATTTATTGAAGATATTGCTTTGTTATTTATTCATTTTTACTTAATCCTCTAGTCTCATTCAAATCAAGATGAATATTTTATCTAAAAGTAGGATGATTTTTTTAATTCATCATAAATTCATTCCTATTTTTATTGTTTTCTTCTTAGATATCAAAATCATACAGCTGATTCGCCAGCTCTAGCACATAATAATTACTATTATAAAATCCCACTTTATTTTTATAAATTTAAATAAAAAATTAATTAATTTTTTAACCAAAATTTAAATAAAATAGTTTGATCAAATTTATTAAATTGTGAAATACCTATTAATGCTGAAATGGCAATCATAGAATTAACGAAACCTCCCAATTATGAAAGAACATCTTAGAGTTTCATATATTATCTCATATAATTTAAGCTAAATCTACTTCTGTTAAAGAAAAAAGTTGCATATGGTTTGGTAGGATCTTTACTATACAAGGAATATTATGCTCTGAAATCACCATATTCCTATACTATATAATCCTCTTCAGTAATGTCTTGAGTAAAAAATAGAGATCTGTCAGTTTTAATAATATAATCAGTAAAAAAAATATCAGCTGTTGTGAACATCTAAAATAATTAATTAATAATATTGATTAGAATAGACATTGAATATTCATTAGAAAATAAATAACATTGATTAGAATAAACAGTAGAAAATAAATGATATTTACATTTTGGGGTTGTATTTAGAAAAATAGATCACTAGAAACTATTTATTAGACTAGATTTTAAGGCTCATTTGCATTAACTATAAAATTACTCATTTAAAATTACACTCTTACACTTTTATCTTGTGCAAATTATAAAGCCTTATCTGCAGGCTAGCAAACAGGTTTCCATGTATAAAATTATTCCTAAGTTATATTTTAGCATTTCTAAATAGCAAATTTTAAAAATTAAAAAGCGGAACTCTCATATTACCCCCCAATAAGAATGGTAGTGTTCTTTCTAATTATTTTTAAGAGCAAATTTTTTAAATTAAATTAAAAAACTTTTTTTTTCTATCTCTTTATCAACCAACCTATCTATCTTTTTTATTTGCAATTTTTTTAAATTTGTTACTTTTTTTGTTCTATTCTTTTTTTCTTTGTTTGTTTTTTAATTTTTGTTTAAGAAATGTGAGTTGAAATCAGTAAATTTTTAATTTCAGCACAGTTGCGTGAAATTGATTAAATTAAGGCAGAAATTTAAATATATCAAGATAATATTAACAAGAGAAATCAGACATAAAAAATTTTCTATTCGGAAGAGGTGAATAAACAAAACTGGATTTTTTTTAATTTTTTTTTGTTTTATGTTGATAGATAGAAAGAAAGATATATTGAAGTGTAATTAGAAAATTTAGAATTCTTACTTGACGCATAAATAATCACTTAGGTTGAGTTATTTAAAGGTGGAATTCTATTTTCCTTCAGGTAACATTGACCAGTGACTCATAGTGCAGGGCTCTAAATCAATAGGTATCTTATATAAAATAGAATAGCAATTAACATCAATTATAGAATTATGAATTATAAATTTTATGATAAATGAGAACTTAGCATTTTATTTATTTATTGCTAAAAATTAATAGATTTTGCCTTTTATTTATTTAAATGTAAAAAATTAAAAAAATACTGTTTCGGTATCTCTTTTTCCATCTGACTTTAATCTATATATCTTTTGCTCAAGCGTTACATTATAATAAGGGTTTTAAACAAAGTTATCTTGCTAAACTTGTAAGGCAAACATAAACTCACTGGTATTTAATGTTAGAAGAGAGGGATTGTTACTGAAAGACTAAGAAGAGACGACAGTAACTTCATCTAATATTAAAGAAATTATACAATTAATTTAAAATAACAAAAGAGTATTTCTTTATTAATCATCAAATATAAAGTAAGCTCAAAAGAAACTGTCATGCAATAAATTGTTTCATAGGCTTAAATAAAATCTTCAATAATTTAAAAGAGTTACTTTTGCTGACGAAATCTATGAACTTTTATTATTAATAAAATATTTTAAATTATCAGAAAGTCAAACATAAATAAATAGTCCATAAACCAAACAACAAGATTATTTATGGGTGTTAAAATAATTAATTAATTACCTTATTCCAAAAGAACAAACAGATTGCGATGAGTGTCAGTATGGAGAAAATTCCACCAAAACTGGTTTTAACATTGCTTCTTTAGTTGTAGTTTAAAATAATTTGCTTTCCAAAGATGTCGAAATTATTCAACTACTCCAAAACCATTTATTTTTGTTTGTTTAAACCTTATTTATTATTAATTAATTCTTTGTTTTCTTCTTTTTTTTATAAATTACTTTATGCTCTCTTTCTTTATAGTTTTTAATGATTATTAAAAAATATGTTTTATCAGATATTGTGTTAACATGTTTCGTTTTCTACCTCATTTCTTTTTATTTTTTTTGACATACATGCATATTTGGTTGCTTGTTGCTTATTTCTTTGTAAACAAATTTTGAAAAATCCAATCTTTTTAACTGGCAGTAAAATAATTAAATTTGTTGTTAATATACATACATTGAATATGAAAGGATCATACTTTAATCTATATTATCATTCATATAAAAATACATTCTCTTTTTTAATTAAACCAACCAACCAAAAAGATATTAAAAATATAGTTCTAATATCTCTCGCTCAATTAAATTATCAAAATATCAAAAGGAACTTTGGTTTTTCTTAGTTAAATCGATATTTATTTTGTGTTATCGAAAGTTTTATACAAAAAAACAAATCAATAAATAAATATAGTATCACATTCGAGCAAAACTCTAATTGTTTGAGCAATTCCAATAATACTTATTTAAATTGATAAATCTTAATTTAAAAAAAAATATTCCAAATTTTTACAATATAAATTTTATTTTTTGACTTAAAGATATTTTATTTATTTGATGATGCCAAATATTATTTTCTATTTTTTACAAACAGAGTTAATAATTCAAATTTTACAAAAAAAATTAATCTAAGTTAATAGATTTTGAGACACCTATCAGCTTTCCTACTGAAGAAATAAATAATTATATATTTTGATAAGTTAATAAGTATAATAAATTAATTAATTAACATAACGCAAACAAATTAACTATCTAAAAATTTATTTTTAAACAGTAAATTATTGGTTGCAGTTATTTTAGAGTATAAAATTATTAATTATATTTTAGATTATTCGATTCCTATTATTAGATGTTTACATTTTTAATACTAATTAATTAGATCACACAAGCACTTTTTAATTTACTTTCATGTATATTTTTCAAATAAAATTTAACTTGATATTTCTTTGAGATGTGTTTAATCAGATTTGATTTCATCCTCCCGAAAACCAAATTATTCTTTTATCCTTTTTTTATAAACATCTAATTTGATAATGTAATCTAATAGCCACATTCATTAATAAGGATGAATCAATTAATTTATTATTTTTAAAAAAAATTTTTATAATTTACCTTAAAATAGAAAAATTATATCTTCGAATATCAAAATTTTTTACTAAATATTTTCTATCTACTATCTAAATATTCTTTAAAATCGAAATTTCTCATCCTGGCTTAATTTCTGGATTTTAATATATTTAGTTTTATGAATAAATTTAATAATATGTTAAAGGTAGCATAGAGTTATTAAAAACAAATGAGAAACTAATTTTTTCTAAATAATTTGATTTCTCAAGAATCAATTTTAAAATGAATAAGTAATCTAAATATATCTTTTATTTACATTTTCTTCTTTATTCTATACAAATACTGCAAAATATTCATGGTAATTCTATCAAATTAAATTTTATTGATAATATTCATAAAATCATAAAAAACTTACACATAATAAATCAATCAATATATCAATTACTTCAATGAATTTTTAGAAAATATATTTAAAGATAATCACAAAATAAATCAATGCAACAAACAGAACAAATATATTTGTTTCTTCAAATTCTTTTTTTGATAATTTTATTTATAATTAGATTAAGTTAATCATTTCAGACAGAAAAAACAAAGAAAATAAAAGTAATTTACATTACCACTGTAATCATTATTAAATTATTTCAAATAGAATTCTCAATTTCTTAATTTTGTTTTTTAAAATAATAAGCTACCTAGCTACCTTATTCATATTTTTTATTCAATTTAAATTTCTTAATTTTAAATTAAGTTACAAATACTTTGTTTGAGTTAAACATTCATCAAAAATTAGAGTCTATCTTTTTAAAATAAAAATTATTAGCGAACAAACAAACAAATAAATTTACCTTGTCTTCAATAAATTAAAGTAATTCTATTCAAAGAATAAAGAAATCTAAAATATTTTAATTGTTTTATATTTTTAATCAGTTTTTATGAAAAATGAATTTTTATTTTTTTAAAAACGAGTTTTTAAATTATCAGTAATGCTTGTTTGTTTGTAATCAGAAAAAATTGTAATTTGTAAATTAGATTTATATTTCCTAAATCTAATAAAGTTGCTTCATTTATTTATTTTAGAAATTAATACAAATTTATTTGATAAAAATATATCTCATGCGAAAATAGAAATCATTTGATAATTTAATACTATTTGCTTTAAGGTAAATAGAGATCTTTTATATGCAAACGCACATCTTATATTTATGATTGTGTGTGTATCTTTGTATCTTTATATCTTTATGGGTATCTAAGTAGTGGTTTTGTTTTTTTTATTGATTGATGTTTAAATATAAAAATTGACAAACATTTTTTTAGAAAAATATTTAAATTTATTACAAATAGAACTGACAAGTTTTTGTCTATAGAAGATATGTACATTTACAATTAGATAAAAGGAAAAAATTATCATATTAGTTTTTATGATCTCTAACTGACTCCCTTACCCACTCACTATCTAGCTGATTTGTTTGCACTTTGTGGTTTGAGTTTAACCTGATAATGGGTATGAGTTTACATTTGATATCAGATTTTAATGATGAATTAGATTGAATTGAGAAGGGGCGGAGAAATTAGTTAGTAAAATAGTAATTAAATTCTGTAAATTATATAATTTTTATTTATTTTTTTATTAATTTATTTATTGTTTTGGCTATTACAAGAAAATTAACTTTATTTGGATTTTATTTTTATTACAATAAATTAATTTTAGGATGGACATAGAGATTTCCATTTGAATTTAAATACGTCATCTGTATTTATTTTTGAAGCTTTCAAAGTCATATATTTTTTTCACACCCTAAATTTCTCCCATTTTCACAGCTTATTTAACTTAAGAAAGGTTTAGATTTTGAGATTGTTGCATACTCATTGTTTTATCAGGGAAGTATTTTCTTGAGCTTTTTTAAGTTGATGACATTTATGAGCTAGAATGCATTTGATTCTGCTATTACTAAGACTGGTTTTATTATTAAGACAATTACACTGATTTTTAGGAAGATCTTCTCACTGGTGTGCTACTGATATTTTCTTGCTATTGAATTGATTAATTTCTATTTGTTAGCATTACTGATTCATTATTTTCTTCCTTTTGTTACGATAGCATGACCGAGCTATTTTAATTGTGTTGAATTTGTTGATTATTTGTACTTTGATTGTGCTTATTAGTGCTTTGCAATGTATTACCCTTAAGAGATGACTCAGAGTACATTATCTCTTTCATATTTGGACTCTTGTTACGTACTCCAAACCCGCCTTTTGAATTTTTTTCTTAACTGTCTTTGTACTTTTCTTGGTATGAAGAGGAATTCAAATATGCCAAATAATTGAATTGAGATGGCTAATTTACCTTAGGATATGCATCAACTAATTTTCTATGCATTCTTTGTTATCCATTATTATGATTTATCTCATTGTCTTAATTGTGAGTCAATAAGCTTTGTTGATTTTAATTAGGAGTGTTAGAAAGATTGTTTTTGTTATTCGAGTTTGTTATAGGGTTATTGCTAAAATTATTATTACCATTGGTAGAATTATTATTCATTATTGCAGAATTATTCAAGGTTTCAGCATTCCCTTTATTTGGAGTTTCTTAAAGCTATGATTATTAAATGAGAAATTTTACTGGACTTGGAGATTTTTGACATGGGTAAGTCTTTTTACCGATTCTAGCTGAAACGGATTGCTGTTGATTAGGGTCGGAAGGATCAAACATAACAATTGGGTTACTCTTTTTTTGATTTGTGTTTAGTTTGCATTTTATTCCTTAATTTTTTTCTGGTGAGAATTCATTTGTTGAATTGTAAATTGAGTCAAACAAGTTTTACTTTTTAGAAGAAGTGTTGATTATACGAATGCCGATTGGTTTCTCTTTCTTCATGTTGCTTCCTGTTACAGGATTTGGAAGACCTTTTGCTCCTTCAGATGGTGTTTGGAAAAATGTTTTAATACCTTTATTATGGAAACTAGGAGTTTTTTCGCTTCCTAAATTAAAAACACGAGCATTCGTTTGAGAATTTTCTCTTGATCTGTCGTTGATTTAGTAGCTGATATTATGAGTAAAACCTGTTGCACTTGTTTTATTTGTTAAATGTAAAATATTTGTTTCCACTGCAAACTGGTCATGATAAGTTCTAATTCCTTTTTCATTTGGTTGTGGTGATGAATCGTTTACTCCTAAAATGATATTTGTATTCTTATATCTTTGCGCATAATTAGGATTTACACTCATCTAAGATTAACTTGTTCTGTTATACTCTTCTCTAGGTGAAACATCTTTGTCTTAGCAAAATGAGTCAACCATAATTGAGCTTGAACGGTTACGAATGTGGGAAGCACTTCGCATTGGTTTATTCCAAAATTGCACACTAAGATTAAGATTGTTATTTTTAGTATTGCTATTTAGATTGCTTTTAAGATTTTAAGAAGAAGAAGGTGCAAAAATATTTTAACAACTCTCATTAAGTCTATCTCTGACTATTTTCTTTTTAGGGAGATTGTGTACATCTCTGTTACTGCGGTGATAATCCCTGTCAATAGGAGATACAAAATCCGAGAGCTAATTATCATATTATAATTAGGATTTGGAGCGTTTTTAAGGAGAAAACTATCTAATATAGGACTCTTATCTTGCTTAAAATTAATTTCTTTTATCCTTCCACTTCAAATCTTATTAGTCAATACGAAAGAGAGGATCACCAATTTTATTTGTTTCTGCAAATTCTTAAATAAACATTTTTCTATGTGGCTTATTAGCCATTCTTTCCATATTATTTATCATTTAATCTGTATACTAGGCTCTTTTTGTAGGAGAAAACATTTTTCACAAAAATAATTAACTTAAATCTTTAATATGTTTTAATTTAATTTGGCTTTTCTTTTGCTTTTGTTAAATAAAATGAATTTCTTCAAAGAATTTTTTTTTTTAATTAGTTCTCCTATTAGGTACAAAGTAAATCTATTTAATTAATTTAAGTGTTAAAAATGGAGCTGCTGCTATGTGTTTTCTATCTAATCCTAAACTTAGTGTGTTGCTTATATAAATGTTATTTTGAATAGTATATTCTATTTAATATTGCTATGTTGAAGCCTATATAATAGCTTATCTATCTTTTGTTTGTGTTATTTTTGATTTTTTATGGTATGATTGTTTTATCTCTTCTGTTTTGCTTTGATTTTGTTTGATAAAGCAATGAATTGTTCTTTCAATAAATTAGTTGTTTGTTTGTTATGCTTAAAGAATTATAAACAATTAAATATTTAATAACTTTAATTTTTAAGAAATAAAAATTAAATATTAATAAAAATCTTGTTATTTTTTATTATCAATTCTTATTATTTTTTATTGGCCAATTATTTACTTTTTCACCAGTTGAATGACTTCCTTCCGCAAAATTTTGCTTATCTATAATAAGCACAAATTAATTAATTATCTCATTTATTCTTATTTTATTTTTTAAACAACTAGTTTTTTAAATGTTTACAAAAAACTCTACTTTGAAGCAGTGAATCTTCTAATTGCTTTTGAAATAAATTAATACTTCTTGTTCATGTGCTAGAGAGAAAACATATATATATTCGTTAATATTTTTAACAAAATACTAAAAAATTCTTACATTTAATTAATAACACTAAGCACATAGATTAAAAATTAAGAAACTTTTTTATTTAATTTTTCATATTTTTTATTTGTAACTATGGATTTTCTTTTCTAGTGTAAGATAAAAAGTCTTTCCAAAACAAATTTATTATCTTTAAATTTAATCTTAAATTTATATTACAATACCTTATAATTTGTTTATTTCTCTCAAAAACAATTTAATAAGCCATTTTATTTAATTTTAAAATGAAATTTTACTTAATTTTTTGAATTATAAGTAAAATTTTTTTGTTTTTGGAATTTCTACAAAATGTCATATTTAATATTAAGATAAAAATAAATAACATCATTTATTTTTTCTCCATATAAATTTGTTACAAATTTTAATTTATTATTCACTGAAATTTCTATTTTGATTAAATATTTAAAATACCAATACCATTTTAAAATAAAAGCATTTTTATTTTCTATGAAATCTTTTAATCATTTAAAAATTAAAAAATGAGTTTAGAAGATGAAATTATTCTTTACAATTTCTAATATTGAAATTTAATTAAAAATAACTACAAAAATAAAATATAAATAAATATGATTTAATTAAGTATGACCTATGAAGTTAATTTATAATTAAATTCCCAAAAGAATTATTCATAATTTGTATTGTTTATTGTTATTTTATAATTAAATTTACAAATTCTTCAAAATATGAAGATTTTTTTTAAACATTTTATTTTGAAGCTAATTTTAAATATTTGTTAGCTTTCAATTTTTTTTTTTTAACTTTATAAAGCATTGCTTTACTTCCTAATAAATATTTATTTAGAATTAAAAAAAAATTTAAATGTAATTAATGGTATTTTTTTATAATTATTTATGTGATCAGCTTTAAATTACCAAAAATTTTTCTTTGCAAAAACATTTTTATGTGAAGTGGAATTAATTTTATTGATTGTGTTAGATAAGATATTTATAGAATATGTTTGAGGACTAAAAAGATAAAAATTAAATAATTATTTATTTTTATTATAGAGGATATAGTTAGTTTTAAAGCAAAGACAAAGTATAAAGATTGTATAAAATGGAATAGGAAAGCATTACAAAAAATAATAACAATCACGTTGAGGAAGAGGATAATGAAAAACCTGACCACTCTGAACTTGAATAATCATCAACAATATAGAAAAAGCAAAGATTAATGCCTAAAAGAGGTGAATATAGAATGCGTGCACATATTAATCCTTTAAATGATACTCCTTTCCCCTATCCTTTGAATCCCGATTATGTAAATTGGAAAATTCACTATCCTAAATTCTTTGATGGAACAGAAGATGAAAATTAAAAAGTATTTTGCAACACCAACGAGCATCCCCAAACCTATGATGATGAAGTTAATCCCCTTTATAATGGATTGAATGGTCCTTAACCAGTTTTTCTTGATATTGGATGTGGATTTGGTGGATTAGTATTTAATTTAGCCAAAAACTTCCCTGAAAAACTTGTTCTTGGTCTTGAAATTAGAGATAAGCTTGTTAATTTCGTATCTGAAAAAATTAGGGCTCTTCGTATTGAAAGTCCTGATCACAAGTACAACAATGCTGCATGTATCAGAACAAATGCCATGAGGTAATAATCAAATACAATTTTTAAAAGTTCTAACTTGACAAAATAAAATAGAACTAAAGTGTCTCGTTTGCTATGATGATTGATTAATGATCAATGTTAATTATTTAGCAATTTCATTCTTTTTTCATAATAAAACACATATATATCAACTTAAATTTATATGGATGACTAATAATTTTTAAATAAATAAATAGACATATAGTATAGTACTTCAGAAAAGGTAGTATTGAAAAAATGTTTTTCTGTTTTGCTGATCCCCATTTCAAGAAATCTAACCACAGAAGAAGAATTATTAACACAGGTTTCCTTTCAGAATATGCTTTCTTGCTCAAGCCCAAGGGTAGAATTTATTGTATTACTGATGTTGAAGATCTTCATAATTGGTAAGAAGAGCATCTCGCTAAGCATAGAATGTTTAGAAGATTATCTGAAGAAGAGCTTGTAGGAGATATTTGTGTTTAATTAATTTAAGATTCTACTGAAGAAGGACAAAAGGTCACTCGTAATGGTGGTAAAAAGTGGACTTGTGTTTTTGAAAGAATCTGAATAGTTATCTAAATAACTGTCATCTGCTTATTTATAAATTTCTAACTAAACTAATTTGTATATAAATAATTTTATTTTATAATTATAATCATATAGAGTTTTTCAAACATATTTTTTATCTTTTCAATCTAAACGAAGTTATCTTTATTTTTATTATTCAACTAAAATATTATTATGATCCTAAAATAATTACATTCGTTTTATCCAAATAAAATCATTCAAAAAGTTTACAATTTTATTAAAAAGTCTTTCTATTAGAATATTTAAATAAATTTGATTAATTATTGAAAGATTTATTATTCCTAATTTAAATCTAATTATTCTTTGAAATCACATAAAATATTTACTCATTTTACAAATATATTATGAAGTTTGTTTACTAACTCTAAAGGAATGAAAAAAAAAATCAAATATGAATTCAGAACTATTCTTTTGTTTTTTTATGAATTGTTTTGATGAATTTACTGAGTTCGAAAATGGAAATATCAATATATTCTAAAATATGAGGTATTAAATTCTAATATGTCTTAAGAACACACTTTTAGGGAAGTAAAAATTAATAAATTTGATGATTTAAGCAAAATAAATGTTTTAATAATTGACTGAGTTTCAAATTAAATCATATCAGAATGAGATAATTAATGGAGCTATACAATAATATTTATAAAAAACAGTCTATTATATGAGGAAAGATAGAAATACAAACTAAAAGTATATTTGATTTACACTATATGTTGATTGATCTATTTTTGAATATTGTAATATCTGGTTTGGTTAATTAAATTTCTCACCTATTATTTACTATTTGCTTTTTTTTTAATTGAGAGTTAATTTTTTATCTATATTTACTATTTTTTGTTAATATAAGCGATACTGATAACAAAAGGTGAAGCTTATGACATAAATTATTTAGTTAATCAAACAATCAATCAATAATAAAAGTTATTATTTCTAAAATTTTAACAAAATTCAATTACAACAAATTTCAAATCCTCCAAAGAAAAAAAGAAAAAGAAAGTTAAGAAAAAACTAAAAAGTAAAAATGAGTCAAAAGTATGCTGCTGAAGCTTAAGAATTAATGAAAAAAGGAGATAAGAAACTTAAGGGTATTTTTTTTGGATCATCAAAATGGAAATTTTAATCTTTTTGAATGATGTTTGAAATAGGAGGTTTTTTTTCTGGTATATTCTCAAGTAAGGGTGAAAGAGCTGAACAAGCTTTAGACTGTTATAAGGCAGCTGCAGCTAAGTTCAAATTATCAGATATGTGTAAGTTATTAATAGAGATATTTTGGAATTTAAGGTAATAGTGAATAACAAATATTTCATTTTAATATTTAGGGGATGAAGCTGCTGAAGCTTATATTAAGTGTGCAAGATGCGAAGAAGCAAGTGATGGTACTAGTGTTGGTGAATATTATTAAGAAGCTGCAAATATGAAAAAGCGTACTGATAAGCATGGTATTATATTCTGCTCGATTTTTGAAAATAAGCTTACAGATTTATTTTGTTTTTAATAAAAGAATGCATAGTATTATTGAAAAAAGCAGTTGAATTCTATCAACATTAAGATAGATAGGGAACAGTAAATATTCTACTTATTATGAATTTGTGAAATTTGTTTTAATAATTCAAGCATAATGTTTATGAAACAAATAAGATTAGATATTCATAAAATAGATTAAATGCAAATAATTCTAAAAAATATTGTATTTTTAAAAAAGGCAGGTAAAATTTAAAAATAAATTGCTGAAATTTACGAGTAAGAAGGAGAAATGGAAAATGCTATGGCCTCTTATCAAGAAGCATCAAAGATTTTCTCATTAGAAACCAATTCATAATCTGATTTCTTAAATATGAAGATCAAAGTTGCTGATTTTTAGAGTGAAGAACCAGCTACTTATAACTAAGCTATTATTGTAAAATCTTAAAATATATTTTTAAATTTAGTTTTTTTGCTTTAATTCTTTCATCATAAAACTTAAAAGGCTTATGAAGAGGTAGGTAAGAAATATAGTGAAAATAAATTGACTCAAGGAATTGCTGGAAATATATTCTTCAAGAGTTTGCTTCTTTCCTTGGCAACCGGAGTAAGCAAGCCTTTATATTTTATTTGTTTTTTGATTGGCTCTTTTATTTTTCATAGCTGTATTAAATAGAAATACAAATAAATCAAAGTTTAAATGTAATTAACATAATTTTTATATTTATTTAGGATTATATTGGTGCATAAAATCATATTGAAGACTATATGAATGTTTGTCCCCCCTTCACTAACACAAGATAAGCTAAATTAATCAACAAATTGATAGAGTGTTTTGAAACAAATAATATTGAAGAATTTTCTTAATAATGGTAAAATATTTGTTAATATTGAAACAAAATTCATAAAATTTTATTAAAAATATTAAATTAGCTTTGAATTTAATTAAATCATCCCATTAGATAGATGGTAATTGAGAGTTCTCAATTAGGCTAAGGAACATTTAACAAAGGGAGTTAATCCCTTAGGTCTTGGTCTTGATAATGGACAAGAAAATAACTTGGAAGCAGGTCTTTGAAAGGAATAAATCATTTATTCATAAATAAAAAACAAATAAATAATTTAAAAATATAAATAACAATACTATCATTTTATTGTGATTCGAGAATGTGTATTAATTCTATAAAGTAATTTAATTAATAAATTTAAGAAAATAATAAATATGAAATATTCAGAAATAGATAAAATTATTTCATTTTAAACATTTCATTATTGATTTAAATGTAAAACTAACTAATTAATTGCACATTGTTTCAAAACTACAGACAAAATTTAGACTACTTTATTCATTAATTAGAATTATCATTTTAAAAATTTTTTAAATAAAAATTTGTTTTTTTTATTCAAAATTTATTTAATTAAATCTTAGGAACGCTATTTTTTTTATTTTTGTCATCACCACTCTCTTTATTCTAAATTTGTGAATCACTATCTTCATTTGATTTACTTCCAGAATCAGCATTAGGATGATTTATATTTTCTATATTATCTATTTCTTCAGCTAATTCTCTATATTGATTTTTCAAATCATATTATACTTCATCTGGATTGTAATTATTTTGTTTACTTTTATTTTCTCTTTCAAGGAAATCTTTGTATTCTTATTCATTCAATTTTTTTAAAAGTATACGATAAGGTCTAATATTTGTTCCAGGTTTACCACTTTCTTCAACTATGTAATATGAGGGTTTATCCTTTGGACTTCTAAGAACTTATGGGTTTACTCTGCATTAAAATACCATTTTGTAAGGTTTTTCGTTTACTACAAAGGGGACTGAATAATTTGCAGCCTCATCTGCATCATCTGATAAATATACACAGCTAGAGCTCTTATCAATTAATTTACCTGTAATCCTACATTTTTTGCCACCATACTTATGATAGGATCCTACTTTAAATTCTGTTTTGGTTATTCCTTCTAGACCTTATATCGTTGTACCATGATAAAGTACAACCCATTGTAATTCAGAATTATATGTCGGTTTGCCATTAACATACCCAATCCATTCTTTATCAAGATATTTTGAAATGTTTAAGCCAAAACCTTTCCACCCTGCTGGGAAAATATAATGCTAACGCTTCTTTCCTATATTTTTATAGTTTATCCATCCTCTATAAGAAATTTTACCCTTTGGTTCTTTACTCCAATCATAATTGAAGAGGGGATCACAGTTTTCTGGAGTAAGTGTTGCTTTCTCTAATAAGTTGTGCATCTTTAATTTGGCATCTTTGTAATTACACTTATTTTTGAAAAATTCCATAGCTTATTCATCAGACTTAAGAAAAACTGAGAGATCATTCTTTAATTTGTATTCAATATTAATAGAACCTTTAGAAAGACCAAATATGACGATATCTTCAGGCTTGCAGCCATGAGCTTTTGCTGCATTTTTTTTGAATTTTTTGATAAACTTTTCTTTTTCTTCACCATTGAGAATCGTTTAATTAAAATTTACCTTGTCGTCATCTTAAATATTTACCTTTCTGTATTAATTGTTTTGAGTTTGACCTATATTAAGCATAGTTTATTTAAATTATTGCTTAATGTCTTGCTTAATACTCTCATTTGTAACAAAAAGATCAATTCCTTGATTCTTATAATATTCTTTCATAGCAACTAAAGGTATTAATAAAAGACCATTTTATTTTACCTGCTATTATGGTTATTTTTGTTATTCTGAAATAGCTTTTTTACCTTCATTTTCATTTTATTAGGATTCTTTTTGATTCTTAGATTCCTCTTCTTGCTTTTAGATTTCAAGCTACTATCCTTCTCCTTCTTCTTCCTTTCTTACTTAAACTATATTTTATTAAATCTCAATCTATTAATTTTAGGTTTGTGGTTGTTAAAAAATGATTTCATCATCAAGCAAATCAAAGTCTATTTATTCTAAAATTTCTTTGGTTTTTTCTTCTTTTTCTTTAATCTCTTCTTCATTTAGTTCTTCATTGCAAACAGCATGTTTAAGCAAAAACTCCACATCATCATCTTTTATTTAATCTTCCTTAAGATCAGGATTTAAGTCATTCATTTCCTCTTTGAATTCATTATATTAAGGTAGCAAAGTAATGTCTTAAATAATTTAATTTTGCTATGAAGTATTTTCTTATCCCTCATTAGATTCCGATAAATTTGGAAGTTCTTGTGAAGGTAGAATATTTTTAAATATTAGCATTTTCAGATTTTCCTCAGCTTTCTTTTTAAATTCATCTTACTTCTTTTGATATTCTTCAAATTCTTTCTTGAAATTGCATTTAGTATCAATGCGGTTTTCTTTATAATCTGTATCATAAATACTAGGATCCTTATTAATACTAAACATTTATTCTTCTTCAGGCACATCCATATTTAATTCATGATCTTTATAATCTGGTGTGAAGGTTTTCTTATCAGAAATAATACCAAATACCTTTTTTTCTTTATCACCTTTAAAATCATAACTAAATCCTGTTGCATCTTTATCATTAAAATTTCCAACGAAGCAAGAAAGTCCTTTCTATTCATACCAAATAATTTGACCAGTTCCAAAAAACATATTGTTATAAAATTAGCCAGAATAAATAGTACCTCTTCCAAGATTGTAGAGGTAACCTAATCCATTTTATTTTCCATCTTAAAATTCTCCTTCATATCTAGATTTTTTCAAAAAAATTGTAAATTTAAAAATCTAATAATTAAATATTTAAAAAGTAAGTTATTGTTATTTTCTATCAAAAATCATACATATTAGGATAGGAGGGAGGGAGTTTTTTTAAAAAAAAGTTCAAAGAATAATATATTTATTTCAATTAAATTTCTATTTTTAAAAATAATCCTTAAATATTATAAAATAATAACCTCCCTACTAGGTTATTTGCATAAATATTTTAAAAATTTTAATTAATTTTAAAATATTCAAAGAAGTACAAAATTTTGATTTGATATCAATAAAAAATAATTAATTATTTGTAATCGTATTTATTTATTTATCAGTAGTAGATGGGAAATAATAATTAGTTTCATTTGTATGATGAAGATATTGATTATCAATAAAAATAAATAAAAATAATTTGTAGACTTTGTAGGATCAATTTGATAAAAGTTTTGATGAAATTGAAAAAGAAAGAAATACAATTTCTTTTTAATTAAGTTGATAAAGGTGGAAAATTAGTATTGGGTTTTGAACAAATAAATAAATAAAATATTGCAATGACTTAATTTACCTGTCTCCATTAGAATAGATTGCAACCCCCAAACCATTTTGCTTGTTGTTAAACCACTGTCCTAAATAGACTCCCTTATTATTGCTATTTTCTTCATTTTCATAAATTTAAACCCCATTGCAATGCCTTATTAAATTTAAATCATCAATTATCTACAAATCTAATGAGTATTCTTCTTAGGTTTAGATTACAGGCCCCACTTTTTTTTACATTTCTTGCTATTCATTTTATTATTTAATCTTTTTCTATTTTTCTATTAGTTTGGGGTCTTAGATCAAAATATCTGTTTTTTTGTTCTTCACTAAACCAAAATAGTTAAACTATTTGAAAATGATTGATTATTATTCTTATGAAATTTCATCCATCTCCAAGTTAAAATGACTCCTTTTTATTCCAAAATAATTTATAGAGCTTTGCTATTATATCTTATAGTAGTTAATATCCAAGTACCACCCGAAATCTAAGTAATGTTTCATAGCAAACCCATAAAACGCTGGTTAGATTAAGTACTTGTTAAAGTAAAACTCTTTCTTTGATTAATATAGTTCCTCTATTCTTTTCGGTGGCGAATCAAGTAAATGTTCACATAATGCTGCAGTAAAGCCAGAGCAGTTTGCATAATCTTAGATTTTCCAAACTTTATCCTACTTAAACTCAAAGTTAGATGGAGTTATATCTTCATAATTCATTCTCTATTTTACAACTTTTTAGTACTGTTCATATTACTTCAAATAGCTGACAATTTATGCGTAAGTTGTTCTTTTCTCTTTTTCGCTAATTAAAAAACTGACATTATAGTGATGAACTCTATCTTTGCATTAATAAATTCCATCTAAAAATTGGGCTGATTGAGGCGATTCAATAATCAAAAGTAGCTGTTTTTAGTATTTGTATCCATTCAAATAATCTGTCCACATTTTCAAAATCTGTTGAACTGTGATTAAATGAACTTCTTTTCCTATTTAAAAAGGCAAGCAAGCAATTCCTTAGGTAATCTGACCACTAAAATAAATCACATAGCCACCTGGCTCTTTTCCAGCTGAAAGTCTTCTGAAAAAATCATAAATCACTTCTTAAGGTTTAGTTTTATTGTTTGAATCTAAACAATAGAGAGACTCTACAAACTCTCCTTTGTATTTCTATTTGTTATCTTTTTCTTGAAAAACCTTTTTGATCTTTTCAACATCTTCCTTAACTATTTTCTACTTTTCCTGTCTAATTTTAAGCATATCTTTATAGCTTTATGAACTAGTATCTATTTAAAAGGATTTTTGGTCTTTAATTTCTTATTATTATATATAATCAGAATTCATAAACAGGTAGATGACTTTTTCGATTCTTCTTCTGGGACCCAGAGGCTAGAGCATAGAAACCATTCTCATCATTAATGGTTCCTTGAGTTTTTCATTTTCTGAATTTTTATTTTTCTTCATTTTATCTTAGATATTTAATTATTTTGAATTATTTTTTCTATCAAAATTTGTCTGCTGAGCTTTTAATACAGATCAACTTCAAATTAAGAATCAATCATAATCATGATTTTTTTACTTCTTAAATACTAAAGATATAATGAAGAAGAATAATAAATAAGTTTGTGATGATTTTTAAAGGAGAATCTGAAATCTGATAATAAAAAGAAAGAAAGATATCATAAGCAATCAATATCTATCTTAAACGAACTAATAATTCTTTATTTCAAAATAATATTCAGAAATATATTAGCGCTATTATTCAGTTGTATAAAAAGCTATCACTGTATCTTAGATAATAATTAAGTTCACTTCTTAGAAAATTAAAAAAAATATTTTGTTAAAATACATACGCTTCGTTATAAATTATTCTAACTCTAATTCAGATACTTTATAAAGTTAATAGCTTATTCTTTTAATAATATCAAAGAACTCATTATTGATTGGTGTTTATCAAAAATAATATCAAATGTATTAAATGAATTGAATAGAAATTATTGAAATGTAATATTTCCATGTTTTCTTTCCATCATTAAATTAATTCAGAATAGTCTTTAAAAATCATATTTTTAAAAGTAAAAACAAATTAAATTAGGATAACAGTTGGTTTTGAATCAACTTGAAAAAATTATTACACTCTTTTGATTATCTTTATAAAATCTTTACACTAACTGATTTGCTTTTCTATTGGCAAAAATCTTGTATAAAATAAATACCTAAAACAGAAGAAAATTTAAAAAGGATTTTCATATCGATTTTGAGAAGAGTGATAGCTATTCATAGAGTAAGTATAATTCATTTAGGAGCCAGATAATAATTTGGTTGTTCCAAATAATGTAATCAAAATAGCTGACTTTGGAGAAGCTAAGCAATTCAACTACAAAAAAGGTATTACACATACATCCGTTTAAAGTTAATATGTATAGTAAAATGAGCTTTTAATCTGACTATTAGTCTTTTGGTGCTGTATTTTGCCTTCTTTGTGGTATGACAATTGAAAAAATTTTTTAAATATAATATGGATAAATACCAAAATTAGTAAACCACAAATTTAAGAATCTTTTAGTGCTAGCTTTTCACATGGTGTCTAAAGATCCTAAAAAAAGAGCAACTTGCATAAAAATACTTAGCTTGTTATAAAATTAAGAAGGTTTAAATGAGTAGTAACAAAAGAAATAAATACAAAAAATGTCATCAGAATAGAATGAAGAAGCTTCAGCTCTTAATAAGGAAAATAAAGATGTTGAAAAAAATGAATAATTATTATCACTAATAATCAGTATATGAGACTTTACCTAATGAAAAAGCATAAATTATCGGTTGGGTTGTGTGGTTTATTTTTCCTTTAGCTATTATTGGATTACAATTTATCATAGCAATATTATTCAGTTCATTTCTCATTTATCTTTCATTTTATTAGTTTTGAATTACAAGAAAAAATTATTAAGGGATGAGCTGCCTTACAGCTTGTGAAATAATTATAATATTTCTTTGTATTTTTTCTTAATTAACCATTTACATTTATCAACAAAGCCATATCCTTGCAGTGATTTGTTTGTGTGTAGTTAAAATATTGACACTTGGCTAAGGAAAATTAGAAATAATATATTAAATAGTGAAGATCCTTTTAACTAAGTAAAATATCTGAAGAATAAGAACCTATTAGAAAAAAGAATTGAAGCTTATTTCTAGTAAACATATAGTATGGATATGAGCTTAACATATTATGATTTTACACCTGGTAACGTTACTTATATATTTCTGGTAATTACTACTCTGATGGCTCTCTGGTTACTATGTAGGTTTCAATATTTTCTCTGCTAAAAGGTCTTTAAGATTTGTTGTAAATGAAAAAAGTATTAATATTTTTTAAGACAAAAACTCTTTCTTTAAACAAAATCATACAAAAAATGGATAATATGTCATCTAATTTTATGAAGAGTTGTCTGAAAGAATCTCCATTTCTCTGTGTTTTAATAAATTAATTAAGTAAATTTATAGCAATTAGAGTTAAAGGTGAAGTAAAATTAAAAAAAATCCTTCAATAGTTTTATAAGATATTATTTAATGATTAATGAGAAATAAATTAGTGAAGATATTCATTTTTATTTTTTCTTCAATATTGTTTTTTAGAAAAAATCAAAAATTTTTTAAAGAATCCATCATGTTTTTTATTCAATTTATTTTTTATTTTTAAAAATTTTTAATTAGTCTGCTTTATAATTTTGTTTAATTGTTTGGTATTTCTTACTAAAATAAATCAATACATTTTTAAAAAATGTCAAGTTGTTGTTAAAAATAAAGATTGATTAATAATTTGTAATTTAAAATTCGGAACATAAATCAAAAGTAAAGATTGATAAAAAGTTTTAGTATCTTTTACAAAAGTTAAATTCAATAAATTTAAATCATTTTTAAAGTAGGGTATTGGTAAAATATAAGAATATTGATTTCTAATAATTTTTTAATTTTTTCTACTTCATTTTTGGCAAAACTAGAAAAAAATTAATAAGAAATTTATTACTTTAGTTAGTTATTTTGAAGTATTGAGTAAATTAATTAAAAATACTTACTTCCTTTTTTAATTAAATTTTTTGATAGAAAGAATTCTGGTTTATTATCAAAAATTAGCATAATAATCAAAATATTATCAAAATACTTATCAAATTTAACTTTAGAAAGCAAAAAAATCATTAAAAATTTCATTTTAAAATACACTTTTCTAAATTAAAATGGTAGATGCTATTTCTAAAGCTATTAATTTATAGACAAAAAATGATGATAAAGCCATTTAAAATATATAAATTGTTTATGCTACAAGGTATCCATCATTTTTTGAGGTATTTTTTTGTCTAATTTTTATTTATCTTTATTCAATAATTTAGCAAATGGTAAATGTAAAATAATTGTAATGTTTATTTATGGAACAGTTGCAAATTAAATCAAAAAACCCCAAGGTTGACAAAAAGCTTATAATTGAAAAATCTGGAAAAATATATGAGACAGGTATAATTAATATGGATTTGTCTAAGATACACAAATATTTATTAGTATTTTAATATGAAATGTAGAACTCAATTACAAGTTCTAAGGAGAAAAGGAAATAGAAACTTTGAAATTTTCTCTATTCATGGGGATTTTATAAATATAAGATAAAAAATTTCTAATTTTTGCTGAAAATGTTGCTTAGACTTGCTCCATCTAAAAGCATGACATATTTGAAATATAATCTTTATGCTTTGTCTCATTTATTGTAGGCTAATTAATTAATTATTCTACTTTAATTCTATTGATCTCACTAGCAAATTAATTTTGGATATTTTGAAGAAAATACATAAAATACTAGATATTTTATTATTTATTTATTTATTAATTTAGAAAAGTAAGAATTTATTTGATGGAGAACAAGGAATTTAACTTTAACAAGAAATCACAAATATCAGAAATGTAATTATTTTCCAAAAAATCAGAAGCTTACTTAGTTTATATTTTTATTAAGTTATTTAAGGAAGGATATTATTTTTCATACACCTATGATCTTAGTCTATCCAAATAAAAACAAGCATAAAAAGCTCCAAGAGATTGGAGATTTGCTTGGAACAGCCATATGTGCAGAGACTTGATTGCAGCTTAAATTAAAGATGCATGGACTATACCTGTAGTTTAAGGGTTTATATCTAGCTTTTAAGTTTATGTTGCTAGTAAAAAACTTGATTTTTATTTAATTGTTCGTCGTTCTTCTAAAAAAGCAGGAACTCGTTATAATGCTAGAGGTATTTATTTATTGGGTTATTTACTTTGTGTTAGTAAATATTTTTGTATTTTGGAAGGTATTGATAAAGAAGGTTATGTTGCAAATTATAATGAAATTGAATAAATAATCTATTTTAATCAATATTGCTGCTCACATCTATAGATTAGAGGGTAATTAATTTATTTACTTAATTACTCCTCACTTTAAAGAAAAATAATTCAAAACATTTTTTATTAAAAAAAATAATTTTATTAGTTCTGCGCCTATTTTCTGGTAATAAACAGGGATAACAGCTCATTGTAAAATAAGCAAATCATATGAAAATACAAACAGTTGTTTTTTATAACACTTCTAAGACATAAAAAAGAATTATGGGTTTGTTATTTGCATAAATTTAATGTAAAAAAGCAAGTCTTCAGAATAATTGATAACTGAAGGGTATGAAACTCATGTGAGATATAATAATCTAAGTAAAAATTATTTTTGCTTTTTGGAAAAAAAATAAGTTTTTAATTGAAATGAATTAGATTATGTAAAATATAAATATTTTGACTTCCACCAAAATTGTAAAAATGAACAATATGAGAAAGTAAACCCTACAATAAGAGAACTTCATAAATACAACAGAAATTTTCTTTATTATATGGAAGATATCCCTACAAGAACTGCCATCTTAGCATAGAAGGGTGTATTTCGTACTAATTGCCTTGATTGTCTTGATAGGACTAATGTTTTTTAAAGTAAAATTGCTCTGGATATATTAGTAGTGTAACTTTAAGCTATGGGAGCTAATATAGAAGGTATTTAGTATATTCTATAATTTTCTAAGGAAAAATAATTAAAAAATTTTTAGATGAGTTTGGTGAAGATCCTTTAGACCATATTGATAACAGTAAGAAAGGACAATGTGATGCATTTACACTAAAATTCAAAGAAATTTGGGCAAATTGTGGAGATATGATATCTAAACATTATACAGGAACAGGCTCTACTCATACTGATGTAAGATAAACTAACCATTCTTAAAAAATAAGCAATTTTTATTTAAATTAAGGTAACAAGAGATGGGACAAGAACTTTTACAGGTCTAATTTAGCATGGCTAAACAACTTTAAATAGATTCTATAAATATAATTTTGAGGATAATATTAAATAATAAACTATTGACCTAATTTTAGGATAGAATACTGAGTACTAAAGTGTTTCTGAAGAAAGTGAATAGGAGAATTAATCTACCATAGATTTTGAAGAAGATAACCTTCAAAAACCCTGTGTTAAAAATGAAAAAATTAAATCTTGATTGTATTTGAGCAGAAAGATAAAAAAAAAATCTAAATTATATTTCAATTAAATAAGTTAATTCAATTTTTTGTCTAATTTAATTGAAAAATAATATAACCAACATATTTTATACATAATATAAATAAATATTAATCTTACCCTCTCTTAACTACCCTTAACAAAGGTTGGAATAAAAACTTAGTTTCAGATGTATTATTTTCCAAAAAACAAATAAAGGTGATTAATCATGATAATTGCTCATAATATATTAAATATAGCTGGTTTTTAGACTTAAAATCTTTGATTTTTAACATAGAAAATGACCAAAAGTAAATAAAAATTAGAATTGAAAAAATAAGAATTATAAAGTATTTAATAATGAACTTACTATTTCTGCATATTTTCTATTTCAAAATTTAAGAAAAATGAATTCAATAAATTGAGTTGGTATAGATTAATTTTAAATTAATCTCTTGATTTATTACGCTAGTTATTTATTTCTTAATTTATATCTGATGGTATATTTTATTCCATTAGCAAACAAATAAATAAACTAACAAATATTTATCTCAATAAATTTATTGAATTTGAATAATTGAAAATCATATAAAAAATTTATTTGCTGGCTTGACATAAAAACAATCAATCACAATTCTTAATTTAATAAATAACAAATTACTTAAAAAAATTTAGATAAAGATAGATATTATCATTTTATAGTATTCAATTATAATAAGTACAACAAACAAAAAGCATAGTGATTAGCAGCAATGGTTGATGAAATTACAGATGCCATCATAATTAATGGGGATGGAACATAAAATAAATTATTTTAGAATATTTAGGTTGTTTGGCTTACTCGTTTTAGTTCTTGCTTTGAAGTAATTTTTTAATCTTTTATGCATATATGATAGATTGAATCAAAAATGCAAAGCTTAAAAAACTCATTTTAAATAAAAGTTGTAAATGAAATCTAAGAACCCTAAAGTAGATAAAAAATTGATTATTGAAAAGACAGGAAGAATATATGAAATAGGTACAAATTAATAAAGGGTTTAAAAAAAATGAATGATTTAATTATCATTTCAAATAGGTCATGAAGATAGTATAGAAGGAGAAAAGGCAATTGAATTCAAAAAGTTTTCAGCCTTTCTTGGTATTCAGTATTTAATGGATTAAGCATTCTTAGTCTTTGCAGAAGATGCAGCATTTTCATGCTCTTTTATGAATCATGATATTTTTGAAATAGGATCTCTAGGTTTTGTTCCATTTGATGTAAATAAAATAAATCATTTATTTCATTATTTGTATTTATTTTCTTAAAGCAAGATGACTTCAGCTTTATGAATTAAATAGAAATAAAAGCAATTTAAGTAAGCAATTTATCAATAATTTTCTTTAAAAAAAGAACAGTAAATCAATATTAGAAGGAGAAAAAGGAAAGAAACTAAAAGGATACATTAAAAATATAAGAAAGGTAAATAAATAAACAAACTTAATAATATCTTATTTAATAAATGATGGTTACTGTAAAATTTTATTATTTATTAATAACTTAGCTATTTGCTGAAGGATATTATTTTTGTTACACATATGATTTGAGTTTATCAAGATAAAAATAAGCTAATTAGCATGAAAGAGATTGGAGATTCTGTTGGAATAGTTACCTTTGTAAAGATTTGATAGCTTCTAAGATTCCATCAGTTTGGACTATAGCAATCATTTAGGGCTATTGTTCCACTTTTTCAGTTTATATTTAGGGAAAAAAGTTAGATTTTTATCTATTTGCTCGTCGTTCATGTAAAAAGGCAGGAACAAGATACAATTCCAGAGGTATTTTCTTTAAATTAATTTAAATTGATTAATTTTAATGATTTATTTGAAGGTATTAATGATGATGGTGATGTAGCTAACTATTGTGAATTGGAATAGATCATTCTCTTTAACTCATTTTGTTGTTCATAATTACAAATTAGAGGGTAAGATTTATTTATTTATTTAATAAAATGTTTTATCTAAAATTAATTAATGCTTATAAGGTCTGTTCCAATATTTTGGAGATAGAGGGGTATTACAGCTCAAACAAAGATTACTAGATCATTTGAATTCACTAACCCAGCTTTTCTTAAGCATTTTGAAGATATTAAAAAGAATTACAATTATGTCCTTTGTGTAAATTTGATGAAAAAATCTAAAGAGTAAGAATAAATGATTACTGAAGGTTTTGAAACCCATTTAAAACATAACAACTTAGGTATATTTGTTTGTTTATAAAATTAGATGAAATGAATTAATTACTTTATTAATTCATATTAGATTTTGTGAGATATAAATTTTTTGATTTCCACACTGTGTGTAAAGATTAAAAGTATGAAAAAGTTAATCCCATTATAAGAGAGTTAAGTTAAATGAATAGTAATTTCCACTTCTATGCAGAAGATCTTTCAAACAAAACTTGTGTTGTTACTCAAAAGGGAATAGTTCGTACTAATTGTTTGGATTGCCTTGATAGAACTAATGTCTTTTAGAGTAAAATTGCTCTTGATAGTCTTGTTTAATAGCTTGATCAATTAGGTGTTAATTTAGGGGGTAAATTATTTTATTTATTGGTTTTATTGATAATAATAATTATTCATTTAAAAGATTAATTTGGTGAAGATCCACTAGACCATGTAGATAATAATAATCCTAAATAGAATCACCCTTTTATTAGCAAATTTAAATGTATTTGGGCAGATTGTGGTGATGCTATATCCAAACACTACACAGGTACAGGTTCAACTCATACAGATGTAAATTATAATAATAAAAAATAATTTTTTTAAAGAAATGAATAGAATAGGAAATAGAATCTTCATAGTAAGCGAAAATTAATTTAAAGTATTTTTTGAAATTAAAAAGGTTACTAAGAAAGGTCAAAGAGATATTATGGGACTACTTCTTCACGGTTACAAATCTATTTCAAGATTTTACTTACAAAACTTTGAAGATAATGTAAAATAAGAAGCAATAGATTTAGTTGTTGGCTAACATACTGAGAGTATTAATATATTCAATGAAAGTGTTGAAAAAGCTTTAATTGCTAAGCAAGAAGAATACTGTACTTTCTCAAAAATTAAAGTATTTTGTATTACTTGGAATGTAAATGGTCTAGAAGCGCCAACTTAAATAGATTAGAATGGTTCTTTCTTTGCATTTGATCCTAAAGACACACCAGATATTGTCTGTGTTGGTAAATAATAATTAAATAAAAGCTTGTTTTTTTTCATGAATATTTGTAAACTTTAATTCTAAAATAAATAGGACTCTAAGAGATTATAGAATTCAATGCTAAGAATTTCGTTTCAGCTAATAACGAGTCAGAAATTAAGAAGTGGAACTAGCTTATTTTAAAATCATTATAAAATTATGATCAATATTCATTAACAAAGCACAAAGATTTATATGGAATTCTAACACTAGTCTATACAAAATAATCAGTTTAACATAGAATTTCTAAAATGAATGAAGACACAGTCAAGTTAGGATATACTTCTTATATGGTAATTTTATTAAATTATTGGCTTTAATAAATATTTTCAATCATTTTTAACAAATTTTTAAATTTCTAAAGGGAGCTGTTTGTGTTAAACTATATATTGATGATACTTCTATCAACTTTTTAAATATCAATTTGGACTATAATTCAAAAAGTAAAATGAACAGCCTTAATGATATTCACCAACGTTCATATTAGTAAGAAGGAGTAATAAAGATTTTTTTTAATTTGTGAGAAATAAATTTTAAAATTTAAAATAAATTATTCTTTATAAAAATAGCCAGGAAAAACAAAAGATGAAAAGTTAGAAAGCATAGATTATAATATACTTTTGGGAGATTTAGGATTCTCTAATGTTATGTAAGGAGTAGAAGTCCGTTAGAATATTGATACTTATGAAAAAAACAAGAAGGGCGATGTTTAAAAAGCATAGAAATCTCTTCAAAACTTACTTAAAAATGATGAGCTTTTGATTTAAAAATAAAATTCAGAATATTTAAGCAAATATTAAGAAGAGAAAATCACTTTCCTTCCTACATTTAAATATGAACTTTATTCTGCTAACTTCACCTAAGTTACTGTCCCTTGCTGGTAATTTTAAATATATTTTATGTATGTATCAATATTTATTTTATTATAAATATCAAAAGGCCTGATAGAATTATGATCTGGTGTAAAGAAGGTGATGCTCATGAATAATTAAACTATAATAGAAGAGACCTCAACTATACAAATCACAGGTTTGTTAAATTTTTTTTGCAATTCAAACAAGTAAAACATAAAATATTCTTAATAACAGACCTGTTTATTCTACCTATGTGTTAAATGCCAAAAAAGTAAATCAAGAAAAGAAAGAGCAAGTTCTTCAAACTGTTTATTCTGTAATAACTACTTTAATAATCCATATTTTATAATAATTTTTACTTATTGATTTTAAAAAGGAACTTAATCAGACTGCTCAAAAGATCGAAGAAGAAGATATAGATGAAGACGATTAAGATGAGAAATTGTAAAAAAAATGAAACTGTATTTATTGTATTTCTTATACCACCAATAACTAATTAAAGCTATTATAAATGTATTTTGCATTTATTAATTTTAATTTGCAAAAAATATCTCATTTTCTTGAATTATTTCATATTAATTTCCTACAAAAAACTTAAAAATTTAAATAAACCATATAATGGAACTTATAAAAATTTAAATTATATTTATTAAGAAAACTAATGCCTGCTTTAAATTTCAAATTATTATAAAATAGCTTTATTTATATACAAACAAATAAACATTTGAATGCTAAATTTTGTAATTAACAACAAAGAATAAAAAAGCTTATTGAAATAATGAGCTCATTTGTTTTTCTAATAAATATATCTGAAAATAAAAATAGTTTTTATTTAATCTGATTTATTTCACATTTTATTATTAAAATAGAGTAGCAGAGTTAAATATTTATAAAAAAAATTGAGCTAAAGATAAAAACTGTTAAAATTAAGTAAAATTTAAAAATTAACAAAACTTAAATTAAGAAATGAAACAAATATTTATTACCAAAAAATACATTTTTTATTTTGCTTGATTTTTTAAATTAGCATTAGAAATATTAAATTAAATTGTTTTTTTATTTTTAAAATATACAGCTTTTACTTTAGCTCTATGATTTTACTTATATTTTTTTTCATCTATTAGGCTATTATTACCCATAAGGTTATTATCCACCATATGGTTATTAACCATAGGGCTACTATCCTTAAGGTGGTATTTACCCATAAGGCTATTGTTGTTATCCATAAGCATAAGGCTACTGCTAATACTACCCTTATGGCTATTACTAATATTAGCCTTGAGCTTAATATTATTGCTATTATTATTATTATTAATTCTACTGAGGATTTTACTCCTTGTATTAGACTAGCTTTAAGAAATTTTACATAGCTATTATTAAATTAAAATTTAATTTTATGAATATTAAAAAAAAATAAAGTACATTATCTGCAGATTGGACATTTATTAGCTTTGGTTTTGAGATCTTAACAGCAATCATAGCAGAGACACATATGACGACAAGGTAGAATAATTGTATCAATTTTTTCACTTAAGCAAATTGAACAATCTTTATCTGAGTTTTAGTTCAATCCTGACTCTGCAATTCCATAAACTTCTTCAGTCCAATATCCTGAATTGTTAAGCTAATTAATAGTGTTAAAAATGAATAAAATTCTAAGCTTTTTTTAAAAATGGCAATGAATTACCTCAAACTTAGATTTAATAACCATTATACCAAATCCTTGATTTCTATTTTCTTGGATGGTGCAATAAGTATATGTAATCTTTTATTCTTAAGACTTGTCAACTTTTTCCTAATTAAAATAATATTTCAAAATTTATTAGTAATTCTAGTAAAAGTTAATTATTCTATTAAGATAAATATTCTAAAAAATATTTGTCTTTGATTTTTATTTTTAATTTGTTAATCTTTTAATATATTTTTAGTTAGTTAGTTAGTTTACACATTTTATTATCAAAGGAAATTGGAAGCATCCATCATATTTAAGTAAATTTGCTTTTGAAACTTTAGATAAATCCAGTGGATATTTTGAGCCATCCCATACTTAATTCTTTCCAGGAGGTATTCTGAAGGTATTATTACCTAATTTTTCTCCTATTTTATTTTCTATTCTAATAAATAAATTGAATGCCTTTAGAGCGTAAAGATTAAATAAAGGCATACTTTTGTGTTGTATTAGATTTATCATCAATATGATCTAGTCCTCCATAGAAAATAGAAACATCTGCCTCAACATCGAAAGTATACTCGAAATGTAAGTGATACAATTTATCATGGATTTTCAGCTATTTATATTTTGTTGTGGGTTAATCATAAAAATACTTCACATCAGATCAAATAATTACTAATTTCAAAGAGTTTTTATTGATGATCAGCTCTACTTTGATAGGTATTGTTTTCTAAATTTTAATTTCTGCGTTAACACCTGCTAAATGACCAGCTCTTGGACCCTGGTAGCCTTAATTATGATAATAAGAATCAACATTAAGCTAATTTTAAGAGTAGACCTAATTTAATAAGTTTTGATTTCTAGAATTCTATGATAAATGTGCATATTATGGTGGTATTTATTATTCTCTCTATTATTTAATTTATATTAATGCTTAAACTTCTCTTAAATTTTTTGTTTTACTGAGTTGTTGCTTCCCATTTTGCTAACTAAACTAATATTTATCTAAAGAATATTTATAATAATAGCTAAACTAAAAAAGTGGAATTGAATTTATGATTTTTTAATTCTTAATTAAAAAAATATATAAGTTGATCGTTTTCTAATAAATATATATCAATAATTTCTCACTTTGTATCATCTATTTTATTTATTGAAATAATAGGTTCTATGCAATGAAAAAACTTCTCAAGATCAATATATAGATTATTCATTTAGCTTACTTGGATTCTCCCAAACTTAACAATAAAATAACTTCATGAAATTTGATTTTTGTATTTATTTCTTATTTTATTAATATGATAATTAATTTACAAACAAACAAACACACAACTATAAATAATATCATTCAAAATTTAGAAAATATTTATAAAATGTATTTTGTTTAAAATGCTTAGAAATAAAAATAAAATTATCTTCTTTTAAAATATCTTTTTTTTTAAGTCAATAGCCTTAAAAATTGATTAAAAAAAGTAACAAAAAATTGATGAAATGAATTAAGCTAATATTTTGTATTTCATAAAAGATATTGAATAATAATAAATACTAAAGATTTTGCATGATTATTTATAAATAGAAATAATATTTTGCATTTTCTTTTAATTTAATAAACAATAAAATTTAGAATTTTTTTTTTGAGTTTAGATTTCATTTAATAAATTACTACATTGCTGATAATTTTTTTTATTATTGTATATTTAAACTTTCTTATTATTTAATTTAGTTTAGGCTTTACTTTCTAAAATTCAATTTAGTTTCACTATTTTCTGTTTTTTTGGTTTGATTTAAGTTTTCTAATTTATAATCAACTTTTTTGGCTACTTTTTTTGTCACATCAACTTTTTGCTATTAATTGTTATTTGAGAATTAAATATTAGTTGTGCTTCCAACTGATTTTTAAGTCAGAGGTTCTCTGTCTTTTTAATCAATTTATGTAATAGTTTTTATGGGTTAGTTATTATTTATTGTAAAAGTCTTCTACATTGGAATATCAGGTAAAGTTAATCTTTTACTTTAATTCATCTTTTTTTTATATAGAGGATTCTGAGAAATATACACAGATGAAAATAATTATTAAGAACTTTTCTGTTATTTTTTATCAGTAACAGTTAAAGGCTAGAGTTTTTCTTTTTTGTAGAAAGTGTTAAAACCTAATCCTTAATTTAAATCATTTTTTTTAGCTGATTCGTTAGCTTGGAGTGGTTTTTCTTATTAAATTTTCTCTTAAAAGCTTGTAGATCCTAATGTTGTTGTAGTTGAAACACCATTTTAATTGATATACTTTTGGATTATTTGTTTGCTAGAGTTTTTATGGAGGCTAAAAAAGACAGCCATATTCATAGGTGAAGAGTGAGAGTTGTCGTCTTTACTTTAAGTTTTTAATGCTTTAACAGATGGAATTTAATTTGGTTTTTGGCTAGAAGCAGCAATATTAGTTTAGAAATCTGATAGGTCTTGATGAGTATGAGTTCTTCTACTCTTTTAGGTGATACTTTTTTAGTTTGATTATTATTCGTTTTATTGTTTCTTTCTTTCATTTAAAGTATTCCTATTTCTCTCTTCAATTTTATAAGATGATAAATCTTATTTAATAGTATTTTATTCTTGGGAATCTTCAATTAAAGATTACTGCTAATTGCTTGTTGATTTAGAAGGACTTTTCTCCAAAGCTAGAAATGACATTTAAAAAGTGTGAAATTAGTTATTAGTTTAATTTTAAGGAGATCCTACATTAGATTACAATTTTTTCAAAACAGTACCACTCCTTGAGTTTCTTTTTTGCATATTACCAATATTAGGTAATTTATCAGTACCTTTCATATCTGAGTTTACAATATAATCCATTTTGTTATTATTGTTGGCATTTACAGTCCCTGTTGTATTGTTAACAATACTAGAAAGCATAGCTTGTTTCTAAATAATTGATTATCTCTTTTAAATTCTGTTTTCACCATACATCTCTATTGATTCTCTTTACTAAAAAATCCTAGTTTCTATTTAAAAAATTTGTTAAATTAGTATAAGAATGAGATAAAGTCATCCATGAAGTATTTTTCATCATTAAAAAAGAATTATTTTTATTTTATTTTTCCTTTATTTAGAATCTTAAATTTTTTAATTTTTGATCATAATTTTGCTTAATATTTTTTTTTCTTAAACTAAATAAGTGTAATGTTTTATTACTTTAAGAGGCATTTAGTCTTCTTGAAGGACTTTGATCTTAAGCGAAAGGTAGGAATTTATCTTAAGTTAACTTAAGAGCTGGCTAGTAGTTAGGATGGAAGGGAGCAAGATTATCTAATGCAATGATTCTCTTATTTAAAAACCCAAACTAGCTTCCCTCTGCACTCTTTCTCCTTTAAACATCTTGTGACTTTAAAAATTCAAAATGTTTTTGTTCTTTATAAATAGTAAATGTCCTATCTTTATTCACTCCTTTCTTTTCAATCTTTGCATCAATTCCATAAGTGTAAATAATTTAGCCATCTATTGGTCCATATTTCATAAATAAGCTCTTTTTGTCATTTCTTTTAGAATGCTTATTAAAATCTTCTTCAGACTCAAATGATTCCAATCTAATCAAACTGCTGTCATAACCTTTTTATTTAATTATTTTTTTTTTATCTCCTGCATCATAATCCTATTTAAATGAAATAAATGCTTACTATCTGTAAATGGTACCCTATACTTTATTTAAAAATAAGATTAATTCTCAAAATCTTTAAATTCTTTTTTACTTTATCATCTACAAAATTAGGTATTTCATTTTTCTTAAAGTTTAAGCTCATGAATAATATGTTCTCTTTTTCTACTCCTTTTATTTAAATTAAACAATTTACTATTTAAATTTTTAGTACAATAAGAAGCTTTTTTAATGAAATAACTAACTAACATATATACAAACAAACTAACATCCATACGTCTCAAAAGATATATATGGATTCATCCATACCAATAAATAAATAGTAAGATATCAATTTTGATGACTAACTATCTATTTTATTAGGTGAAATTTCTTACATAATCTTTTTCTCTATAACATCTTCATTCACAATGTTAAAAAAGAAAATAAATTTATCACCCATTAACCAACTTAACTCCCACCTCATTTATAAGAATTACTTACAAAACATGAGTGGTTTTGTAATTTCCCTAATAAAAGCTTGTAATTTATTTTCTTGGCAAGAATTATATCTTGAAAATATGCTGATTTGTTAAATAACAAAATAAAGTTTTCATTTACAATTAAGCTTTATTTATTTGATCAAATTTATAATTTTTTTAGGAAGTAGAATCTATTTTAAAATTACAAAATAAATTAATCAATGATAATATGTATTTTTAAAGTAATATTTTATTAATAGTAAACCCACAAATTTTTTTTTTATTTTTATTTATTAAGCTTCAAATTAACCATTAAATAGATAAATAAAAGAAAATGTATCAGAATTGGATATTTAATATTTGAGAGTACAAAAATTTTTTTGTCATACTAATCAATACTTACTATATTATATTGATAATTAATTTAATTTTAAGATAGAAATAGATCAAAAAATATAAAGATGCTTTGGAATTAGTTTTATACTCATAAGCTAATATTTTGCCTAGCTTTTTATAATTTCATATTAGATATTTAAAGGGAGGGAAAAGATGAAAACAAAAAATGATTTAAGAAACAATTTTTTAAGATTAGAGAAAAATTTAAAAAAATTATAGCATTGTTGAAAGTAAAATAAAATACCCACATGTTTTTAATGAATTGAATTTCCATTTTTTTAGCTTAAATTAACCTTAATTTAAGCTCGAATGTATGTATGTGAAGACATTAAAATCTTAGTAAAATTAATTAACTAAGAGAATTGGATTTAAATTATAAAAGAAATTAGGAAATAACAATTTATAAAAGATTTAAAATATTAGAAAGAAAGATTATTATTTCATTTAAAATTTTTTAAACCTAGTAAAGAAAATAAAAAATGGATTGAACATTGTTTTAAAAGGAATTTGGTTAAAAACCTAAAAAAGATACTATAAAAAGAGAATTTGGTAATATAAAATAATACATATTTATTTATTTTTGCTTTATTATTCTTATTAAAATAAATTAATCAATCAATGAGTATGACCATGAGTTGCAGTAATGTTAGCAGCCATTTCTCTGAATTATTAGCACAAACCTCTAGGACAAATGTTATTGACATCACAAACAGAGGGAACAGTGATAGGGTAGAACTCGTCTAATCTTCTTGTTTCAGCAAGGAAGAGTTCATCATAAGAACCTCTTTAGATCTTCAAAAGAGTTCTTTCAAGAGGGTTTTCTTCTGTAGTTTCCCAAACGATGTTTCTGATATTTGGTAATTCAACAATAAGCCATTCAAAAGCTTCTTGACCATATAAAGTAGTCTTTCCTTAGAAAGTACTGGTTTTAAGCCAGTTGGGTTTGAGGGCACCACATCCTTATTATTCATTGCAACACCAACAGCAATCGTTATCATCAGGATAGAAAACAAATCTATTGTCACCAACAATAATCTATTCACAAACATGATTTGTTTCATTATATTACTTGTAACCATTGCAGGTTTGGTCATATTTACCATTTGATCTAACTAAACGAGTTGAGTAGTTAGTATAGTCATAGTAATAACCTCCAACACTAGTATGATTAGTAGATCCGTAAAAAGTTTCAATGAAGTCTTAAGAGAACTTTAAGGGCCAGACAGGTTTAGCAGGTTCTGCTTGTTGACACAAGGCAAAAGAAGCCAAAACTAATAAACAAACTAAAGAAGTAGTTTTCATTTATAATTTTGATATTAATTTAATTAATCTCTTTTTATGTAATTTATTTAAAAAATATTATTTATTAATATTAGCTTAAATATTGGGTATTTAAATACCAATTTATTGTTCAAGATTTCATTATCAATTTTGATGAAATCTGTAAATTTCTTAGAAAAATTTTTTAATTTTCTTTTATTTGATAATACCAATTAAACATACTAAAAGCTAAGTAATCTTGGTTATGAGCCCTGAAATTTAAACTTTATTTTTATGAATTCTGACAAATATTTTGTTATTTTTATTATAAAATATTAAATTAGCTCATTCTAATAAATAAACAAAAAAATAACACACACTAAAATCTTACATTTACTTTTTGAATCATTCAAATGAAGAGGTTTTTAGTTTTTTTATTTAATAAAAGAAAATAAAAAATATCAATATTTTATGGATAAACTTAGGTCGAAAAGTGTTATCAAATAATTAATTTCTTCTAGATAATTTCTTTTAATTTAAATTACATAAAAGGAATTGATAAATGATCTCCCGTCAGTTACGATATCAGAAAAATACATTCTGAATTGAGTAAAGTTAATCAAAGAATTTACTTAGCTGATATTTTGTTTGATTACTCCATCATTAAGCATCAAGCACCAAATAAAAAGAACAATTTGTTTTTTTTTTACAAATAAATAAAAAAAATAGTAAATAATAAAAAAATATTGTTTTATTGCTCAACAAATTATTTTACTGATTTGATAAATAAAATTTATTTACTTTTACTCCATTAATATTACATTTTTAGCAAAAATATAGGAGTAGAAGACATTTTATCTATTAATTTGAATTTTAGAAAGTTTTGAGAATAAATAATTACATCTACTTTCTTTTTTGGATTGATGATAATTTCAAAAAAGTGGTCAAAAATTTTTAAGAATAGCAATGCTATTTACAATTTATTTTTTATATTTCTTTATTTACTTAAATTTATCTTCAATTTTCTAAATAAATAGTTACTTCTTTTAATTTTGCTTTTTGTAAATGTCATGAAATACTGACATTGAAGAGAGTATTTTATTTTGAGTATTTATTTTTAAATTACTAACTAAAATATTTAAAACATGTAAGGAATAAACAATCTTTAAAAATTCTTTTTTAGAATGTCATATTTAAATGAAATTTATTACAAATTTGCTAATTTTAACCATTATTTTTATTCTAAAATAGACTAAACATTTAATTTTAAAGCTTAAGTTTTGAGATAAACTTAATTTAAACTTCTTTTCTTTAAAATACTCAATCTATGTGAATCCAATTTGAAATTCAGATTAGAGATCTAAGGAATATGGTTATTTATTTTCTATCATTAAATTTTTATTACAAATCTCATATTGTTTTGTGAAAAAAATTTCAATTTTCGATGTATTTGGCATTAAAATCTGCAGTACTATTTTTAAAAAGAAAAATTCTCGAAGAGATGAAAATTTATTGAGAGAAGTAACAAATAATCAATTTTCAATAAAGAAACACAAATTAAATGAATTCGTTCAAAAAATAGCTTATTTTAACAAGTAGTAAAAACAAAAGCAGGTTAAAAAATGAAATAAAAATAATATTTATGAATTTTATATTGAAAAAATAAAAAGAAATATTTTAAAGTTGTTGCAATCTATCAATCAATAAATTAAGAGCAAAAAAATAAGTGGTACTATTTTATTAAAAAAACTAAACATCAAAAATATAAAAGAATTATTTAATTTTTTTCGTCTAATTTACACTGTAAGAAAAATTTCTTAAAATTTACTAAAGATCCTTTAAAAATGATTACTCATCAAATAAGACTACATATAAAAAACATTAAATCCAATTTTGAAAGTAAAAAATCTGATTAAATTATCATACATAAAAATGATAGTAAACAAATAATTTATTGCAATTCCTAATAATATTAATTACTTTATCAATCAATCAATTAAATAAATTTTTTGACAGTAGTTGGGCAAAAGCTAAAAACTAAATTTTATCAAATATGTAAGCAAGAAAAATTACGAATTTTCTTTAATAAATAGGTGCCTTAGACTTTACACAAACTATACTTAAAAAATTACTCTAAAACATGAATTTGAAACATTAATGATTGTTGTTAAAATTATATTGAATAATTTTGATATTAACAAAATAAAAAATTGATATTTAAAATAATGTTATTTAGGTTGATCAAGATTTCAATCAACGTATTTTAAACAAAAGAAATTCTTCAAAATTATTACTCTAAAAAAAAAATAATCCACAAATAATATTTAAAAAGAATTTCTTAATATATAAATTGATGGAATCTATTTGAATTCAATAATTAATAAAAAGGGTTATTCTGAGTCAAATCAATTAAAAACACAATTATAATGTAAATGAGATTAGTAAGCAAAAAATTTGTAGTTTAAAATAAAATAATTAAATTATTTTTAATTCATTTTTTTACATTTGTTATATTTATCAATAAAAAATGTTTAATTTAAAAAAATCTTCTAAAATTTAAAAATCTAAATTTAAAATTTACTTAGAAATTAACTAATCTCTTTAATTTTTTAAATTAATTTTGGTAACTTGAATAGCTAAATTCGAGTTGATTGTTACTTTTTATATAGTATTTTAAAATAAAAATGTAAAAATAATTTAAAAATATTTTTACGTTAAATCAAGTCTAAGTAAGAATAGTAAGATTCTTACAGTTTTCTAAATGAGATTTAAATACAGAAAAACCTTATTCACCAATTTTACATCCACTTGTTCATAATAATATTATGATATTAAGATAAAAGATATTAAATAAGTATAGGATAATAAATAAATAGATAACTCTGTTAGTAAAAAAAAAATTTCATACTATGAATTTAACAAAAAATTTAATCAACAAAAAAGCTCTATTTTTGATCTCATTTTTATAGCTAATTAGTATTAAAAAATATGTTACAAATTTACCTCTGCTACAATCTACTAAATGAGAACCCAAAGCTTTTGCTCCACTTTAACTGATTTGATTATCATTTTAGTTTTAATTTAAAAAAATTATTTAAAAGTTAATATAATTTTAATAAAGAAGTATGAATAACAAACATTTGAGATTATTTTAATTTTTTTTTCTTCTTTTGATTTCGTTTGAAGTGATAAATTTAAAATACTAAAGATTGAGAGCAGTAATAGTTTAAGATAATGCTAAAGTATAAGCAAAATTTGATATACCTTCATCAGTATCAGTGATTTGATTGTCTTTTTTCATTTTATTTTAAGTTACAAAAACAATGAATTAATTTAATTAAAAATTCTAATTATCCATTTTCATAATTAGTAAATATTTTATTTTTATTTAAACTAATTTTTAGATATAAATTATCTTTCTTACCCCAGGTTAAGAGTTAAATCTGAGAGATACCTATTAGTTGCAAAAGCTAAACCTAAAAGTTTTACACCTTTTTCACCTATTTTCATTGAACTTTTTTAATTTGAATATTAAAAAATATTAAAGTTAATAAATTAGCAAATTAACAAAATTCCTAAAGTATATTTTTTATTAAGCTATTTATTTTATATATATTTACCTAAGATTCAGATCTAAACTAGAAAGTTGCTTATTATTTTCATAGGCATAAATTAAATCTGATATTTATTGTGGACTAATTTAATTCTTTCTTTTAAAATTTTAATTTAAAATTTGAGATTTTATTAAATATACTGAAAAATATTAAATTAAATATTTAATTGCTCTTCTTGAAATAAAGAATCTGCAGTATTTGTATTTACTCTAGATTAAGAGTAAAATTAGAGAGACTAGTACATTTAGCTAAAGAACATAATCCAGAAGCTACTTCATCTCCTATTAGGTTGTTACTTTAAAAAATTTTAATATTAAGTTATTTGTTATATTTAAAAAATTAAATATTCTTTGATATTGAAAATATTGTTTCCTCATAACTTGTCAATATAATGAAAAATATTGAAATGTTGAAATTCTTTAAATAATTAACCTTATATCAATCTTTAAAGTAGTAAGATTCTAACTATTTGCTAAAACTGAGGATAAAACCGATATTCCTTTATCTCCAATTAATATTTACTTTTTATTTTTTATTTAAAAATTTAAAAAATATTAGATTTTTTCATTCTGCTGAAAATAATTTAACGGCAAAATAAATATTTCAATAAAACAAATATATATTTATTAAGCAAAAATAAACAACTTAGGGGTGGTCACTCATTTAATTAAAATTTCTATTCTAATTGTAAAGAGATTGATAAGAAAACACATAATTTTTACCTTATCTAAAGATCTAAAGTAACGAGATTAGAATAGTTTTTTAGGGCATAGGCTAAATCCTTATACCTTCTTCTCTAATCTATTCATTTCTTTTAAAATTAAAAAATAAATCTCTATAATTATTTAATAAATTAAATTTATTAAGTAATTAAGATGAAAAAAATCATAGCTTCATATTCAAAATGTAGTTAATAGAATTGCTTATTAAAATCTATTTAAGACAAGGTATTAAAATCATATTAATTTTAATATTTAAGAGGTTAGTTAATAGTCATTTTGAATGTTAAATTTACAGGATTTGAATTTCAACATCAGCATATGATGATTAGTAATCAGTTAAAACCTTTTTTTATAAAAAAAGGGTAATTTTAAAAATAGGATGTGACTTCAAAATATATTTCATGTTCTAATTCGAAAAATGTCTTTTTTTATTACATTATCTTTTATTCTCTTACAATTTTTAATTTTGAAATATCAAATATCAATTAAATTAGTATTTTTTATTTTGGAAGTTATTATTTTTTGATATGAACATTTTGATTAAATAGTATTATCAACTAACAATCGAAATTTGAAAAAACTTACATTTATCAAAGTATTTTTTTAATTTGATGTAATTTAATATGAATTTAGAAGTACTGACACTAATTAAAAAAATTAAAACATATTATTAATTCACATATTTTATTGAAATTTGATCAAATAAAATACAACATTTTAAAAAGAACAAAGAATTCCCTAATATAAATCACTATTTTTTGTTATTTTAGCATTTTTACAAAAATAAATTAAATTATTTCAGTTATTCTTCTTCACTTTATGAAATTAAAAATTACTTTTCTATTTATTCAATTATTTAATGGTATTTTAACTTCTTTTATTTTGAAAAGATAGAGGAATGTTTAGATTACAAAAATAAATAAAATTAAAAATTAATTAATCTTCTAAAATGTAAGAAGTTTTCAAAAAAATAAATCCACATTTAAATAAATAATTCAGTTAAAATAAATTCCTAATTTATTGATACAATTTTTCATTTTTTGTATAATTTCATAATTCTTTAAGCTTCTCTCATCCCAGTGTCTAAGGCACCATTCATTGTAGCAAAATATTTGATATCTGTTGCTTCACCTGCAAAAAATATTTGATCATTAATAGGTTAAGCTAAAATACTCCTAGAAGATCCCAAATTGAGAGAAGGATAAGAATAAACTCCTTCAATATATTCTGTTGTATTATAATCTGTCCAAATATAATCTTCTAATAAATCTTCAACACTTTTGTTTAAATTGTACAATGATTAAAGCTTATTAAATAATTCACTCATCATGAGCTTACGCTTATCTTCATTATTCATATCAATGGAGGCTTATCCTGAAATTAAAGCACATAAAACAAAGCTGGTCTTACTGCGATGATAGGAACAGTTCCAAACCATACCTATTTATGTTCTTAAAATTAATCCATATGTATCAGAAGGCCAGAATCTCTCTTTAAATTTCATATGCAACTTACCTCCTTTACCCATTTACAAAAGTTCAATCGCCTTCTACTTCTCTTAAGGTAAAGGTGGAGTAAATTTAATTGAGCCATTTTTGAGCTATGAAATAGGAACAGTAATAACAACATGATCAGCTCTATATTCATTTCCAAAAGCATCAATTAGAAGAACTTGATTGCTATTTAATGAATTTTATTAAATAGATATTTAGTTCACTGGAGTATTATATTTTATAAAAGGCAGAACAGAAGAAAAAGCTCTCTCAATAACATCGAAATGGGACATATTAGTAACAATATAATTTTTTTCTTCATATTCCCATCCATTTTCATGTTCTGCATAGCCTTTAATAGACATATCTGTAAGGGTTGAACCATATTCAGTGGCTAAAACCATTTCATAAAACGAAAGTAATCTCTCATCAACATTTTTTGTTTTAAAATACTGTAAAATTGACATATTATCATTAAGCTGGTTTTTTTCTTCTTCTTTCAAAATCATATTATAGAATTTTTCTAATTTATATTTATCATAAAAGTCATCTATTTCAATTAATTTACCATCGCTTTTAGTATTATTTTCATCTTTTTTATTAATATCTTCTACAAATGAATCAAAATCAGAGTCATCTTCACATTTAGCTCCAACTTCCTTAGCCAATTTAAAATATTTAGTAGGTAGATGAATTTCTTCTGCTCCAGTTTCTATTGGAAAGTTGGCAAAAGTGGTATTTTTAGAAATTCTACCTCCATGTATGGGACGAGCTTCTAAAATTTAAATAGAAAACCCATTTTTTAGGAGCTCATTGGAGCAGCTTAAACCTGAAATTCCAGAGCCGATAATAATTACTTTCTTTTATTATTGGTCCATCAATTAATAGATTTCTAATTTTAATTTAAAATTTGTGATTATATTAAAGTAAAGTTTCCTTAGCCATCCTTATTAAATATCTTTTTCTTTTTAATTTAATGATTACTACTTATAAAAGATTTTTCTGTTATAAAAATTCTTATCCTAATTAAGAAGTCTTCAATTTAACATAATTAAGTTAATATTACAGTCCTTAAAAATTAATTAAAATGCCTCTAAGAGTATCAACTTTTGAAGTATAGCTCAAATAGTTAGAATCAATATATTTTCTTATTTTTAATTTTACTAAAAATGGGATAATATTAACCAAAAAAAAAACAAAAATGAGTTTAAAAACCAATATAAAAAAGCTTGATTTATTGAAATTATTTATTGGTTATTTTGTTTACTCTGTATTTAGATGTAGTTATTTGTAAAAGAAGTTTATATATGGGTGTAAGAATCATAAACTTGAATTTTAATAGAATAGATCTAAAAAGTAGAGACTTTAATTATCAACTAATTAATAATTAGCTTTTATGATTTAAATAAATAATATCATAGACTTTAAAACAACAAATCAATTTAATTTAAATAAAGTTAATTGTATGAATTTTTTCTCATATTCATCTCAGCAAATTACATCAATAAATAAATAGAATGAATTTTTGTAAAAGGGCATTTAATAAATTTCTTTTTTAATTCTGAATTTTTTAAAAAAACAGATTTAAAAAAATTTTTTTAATTTATCTAAAGTAAATTTTGTAGTACAAAACACAATATATTTTAAATTTAATTTGTTAATAAACTAAACAAATGTAAATAAATTGTTTAAATGAATTGCTTTTTATCCTCATAAAATATCCAATTTGACTAAGTTTCTAATCTTCAGAATCTTTGTCAAAATTTTCTATCCTGAGACATTGTTACTCCTATTATTTTTTTCATAATTTGAACAAAAAAAATTAACTTTTTAATCAGTTAAGATAAAAAGTTCATATTAACTTTAATTGAAAAAGGTAAAAAAAATAAATATTTAATGCTAATAAAATTAATAAATCATTATTACCTTAAATCTAAAACCAATGTTGAGAGATTATTACATTTTTTCAAATTTGAACCTATTAACGATCCTTTCTTATCAGTAATTTGATTGTATCTAATAGTATTAATTAGGTTAACAAATCAATTTTTAATTTTTTGAAAATAAAAGTGAAAAAGAGTAATAAATAAATTAACAAATTATAATTTAAGATTAAAATTAAAAAATTTATTTTATTTAGGATAGTAAAATAAAAGAAAAATTATCAAATTATTCTTACTTGAGATGAAGTGTCAAATTTGAGAGTTTAAAACATTTTTGTAATCCAGAAAATAAATCTTGAGCACCATTTATACCAATAGAATTATTGCTTTTAAATAAAAAAATAGATACAAGTATTTCAAAAAATAAATGTAAATAACAGAAATAGTAAAAATTAAATAAAATATATATTTAAAAAATTTATGAAAAAAAAAAAAAATCTAAATTGCATAAAGATTTTATTCATTTTTTAATTAAATATTTTAAGATCAATTATTTTTACTCAAGGCTGAGAACTAAATTTGAGAGATTAGAGCAGTTGACTAAGCCATTTATTAAACCTAGTGCTCCATCAGATTATATGCAATTGCAACTTTTAATTTCAATAAATTGTTATTAAAATAAAATAATAAAAAAATAAATTTCTAAACCTTAAAAATTTACAAAAATTTTTTCAAATCAAACATGGAAAAGGAAAATCAATAGACTACTTTTTATTTAATTTTATTTTAATTGTGGCAGCTTTAATTGCATGAAAAACATAAATAATTACCTAAGATCCAAAATTAAAATTGAAAGTTCGGAACAAGTCGCTAAAGCAGAACTCAAGCTTGATATGCCTTCATCACCAATCTGATTATATCTATTTAATTTAATTTATTTTTAATGGTAAATTTGACATAAAATTTATAATAATTTATTTTATGAAAAAATTTTAAATATGTAGGCAAAATTTTTATTTTCTATAATTGCATCAAAAATATATTCATTAAATTAAGTAAAAATAAAATATATTTACTCAAGATGAAGCTATAAATCCTAAAGCATAGAGCATTAAGCCAAACTAGAACCTAATGTTGAAATTTCATTATCCCCCATCTAACATTAGCTTATTAAATTTTAAATAATGAAAATAAATTAAATATTGAAAATAATTATAAGAAAAATCTTTAGTCTTAAATTTAAAAATTTTGATTTATGTTTGAAAAAAGAAAAATAAATAATAAAAAAAATAATTAATTAATTTTAAATTAAAAACTTTTAATTTGGTGATCAGGTAAAAATTTAAATTTAATAGCAAATGCAAAAAGAATATTTTTACTCTAAATAAAGATTAATTGATTAAATTTAAGTGCATTTTGCTAAAGCAGACCCTAAATCTAAAGCAGTTTCATCATCAATTTAAGTATAACTTTTAATTAAGATAAAGAAAAATAAAGTAAAAATAAAAATGAATATAAAATAAGAAGAAATTTCAAAGTCAAATTAAATTTTAATAGAAAATAATAAAAAAATTTTGATTTTTTAAATTAACAACAAATGTTAAAGATAATTTTGATATTCTTTTTTATTCAAATTGTTTGTTTATTTAAAAAATGAATGTATTTTTACCTTAAAGTGATATGAAGATTCAAGTGAGATGATAACTCAGAATTTATAAACTTTTGATTTTATAAAAACATATTAGTGTTATAAATAATAATATATTTAATCACTTCTTCAAGATTATCAAAGTATTCAATATTCTATTTCATTTTTTTTTCTCTCAAAAATTTAATTTTTCTTTTCTTAAATTGTATGCAAGCAATATATTAATTTATTAAATTTAATAATAAGATATATCCTTGGAGATTTAGATTTTTAAATCACTCTAAATTTTCTAAGATATGTAATTAGTCACCCAGATGCTAAATTAGAAGCTCCTGTTTCACCAATATCATTATCCCTTTGAAAAATAAAATAAATAAAAATTAAAAAAAGAAGAAGACATGAGGTGTCTAAGAAAAAACAATAATTTCTGCATAAGAATTTATTAATTGTGAACTGATATTAAAATTATGATATAAATAATTAATGAGTAAATGAATGAACATTTAATATTAAATTATTAAATAATTCTAAATTAGTTTAAAATTTTAACTCTACTCTTAAACATAAGGAAACAACTTTTTACCTCAAGTATAGAGTCAAATCTGATAGATTAGAGCATTGAGATAATCCAGAAGCTAAGTATTGTGAACCAATTTTTCCTATATTATTACTCCTTTAAATAATCATTAAAATATACAAATAAAATTTATTTATAAAAAATAAAAATGAAAATAAATAAATAAAAAATAATTTGTACTTAAATTGAATGTTTATTTTTCACTTATTCGCTTTAAAATAAAAAAAATATTTTTACCTAAGACCAAGATTAAGGAATTACAGATTAGAGCATTATGCAAGTCCAGATGCTAATAATTTAGTACAATTTTCATGTCCCTTTTCAATTAATACAAATTTAAAATATAAAGAGAATAGGAAAAAACAAAAATGAGAATTTAAAATAAAAGGAAAAAGAATAAAAAGAGAAAACAAATTAATTAATTCATATTAAAAAATTGTTTTTACCAAAGATCAATATGCAATTTTTAGAGTTTAGATAATTATGTTAGCCCAGATAGACTATTTTAACCAATATCATTTTCACTATTTAAAAATAATAAAATATATAATGAATAAAAATATATTTCAATATTAATAAAAAAAGGTAGAGAGAGAGAAGTGAAAAATCCTTATTATTTCCATGTAAATAATAAAAGAAGAATTTAAAAATCAAACAGCTTTTTACTTTCCCCTCCCTCCCTCCCTCTTGAATATGAAATAAATCTAATTTTTATTTCAAATATTAAAGGGATCCATATAATCATAATTAATATTAAGAGTTTATTTTTACTCAAGGTTAATATACAAACTTTAGAGATTAGAGCATTGTTCTAAACCTGAAATCAAATTCTCTATTCCCATTTCACTTAAATTATTTTCGCTTTTAAAAAAATGATAAAATTTTAATTGAATAATAAATACTACAATAAGAAATAAAGATCACAATTTAAAATAAAATAGCAAGTAATAGAACTTTTTATGATTTTAAAAAATTAAAAAATCTCTAAAGAATATTTTTACGAGATGTTAAGACTCAAAGTTTAAAGGTTAATGCATTAAGATAATCCAGATGCTAATTCTTATGTGCGGCTTCATCAATATTTTATTTCCTTTTAAAATAATATAGAAAAAATTGAATAATTTAAAGAAAGACAAAAAATAATATGAGAATTAAATTTGAAAAGAAAAAATTAATTTTAAAAATATGATTTAAATTTTTTAATTTGTTAATAAATAGTCATTCTATTTTTTAAAAGTTTTTTTAAGAAAAAAATAATTTTTGTTTGAAAAAAAGAGTAAATCTTCAAGAAAAATGATATTTTTTACTAGAAAGAAAGATCAAAATTGAAGAGTGAAGATAAATTTGACTAAAGTAGCTTTTAATTTAAAAAAATTAAAACTTATTTCCATATCTAACCTATCTTGGTAAATTTGTTGTTGTCCTAAATTGACATTTATTTAATTTCCATTATATTTTTTACAAAATTTATACAAAGATACTATTATTTTATGAAAGTATTTTTGATTTCAAAAACTTTACTTATTCTCAAATTTTTATAAGTAATAGAATTAATATTTTTTTGTTGAGAAACTTCAATTTTTAATTATATTTTACATAAATATTAATACATTATTAAATAAGATGACATAAAGTCAAATAATAAGATAAATTATTTTAATTCAGTTTTTTAATAAAATATCTATTTAAATATCATATCTTTTCTTTCTAGTAAAATTAATTTCTTAAAAGAAATTAAAAAATAATATATTTAAATAAAATTATTGAATAGAAAGAATTTTAAATAATCAACTATTTATTTTAAGTACATAAAATATTTCGAGAGCTAATAATTAAGAAAATAAAACGTATTTGACAATAAAATTGAATTTATAAATTATGTATGGCTTTAAATAATGAGAAAGAAAAGATAAATCTGCAACATCAAATTTAATAAGAATTATTTTGATAAAAAAATAAAAATATTTTAATATCCATTTATCTTTAAAACAAAAAGTATCTACAAATTTTTATTTATTCACATTGTTTTTGTGCATATATCAAAAAAGTAGCTGTATTTTGTTTTATTGAAAAGATGTCAATCATTATTAGAATAAAGATAAAGATATCTATTAAATAAATATTGATAAAGATAGTTAATTAATTAAAAAGAATAATATTTGTATTATTTATATCTTAAGTAAAAAAAGATTACATTTTAAAACTGAATAGTAAAGAAAGATTAGCAATTGCAATAAAGTTTTTAAATGTCTGATAAAGTAACTAAATATCTGAAATCAGCTTTGGAAAATATTAAGAAAAATGATTTTCCAAATGCTTTATTTGATTTAAGTATGGCTAAAACATATTAGAGTAGTTTATTTATCATTATTTTTAACAATTTAATTTAATAAAACAATAACGAGAATAGATGACAACATAAAAGTATACTTATATATGGCCTCTTGCTACATCAAATTAAATGAATTAGAAAATTTGTATGAATTAATGAAAGAAGGTTAAACTGTCTGTTAAGAGAAAGATAAGCCTCAATTATTAGTTCCTTTATCAAAATACTATTAAAAAAAGAATATGATTAAAGAAATGGTAGAAATTTAAGGTCAAATATGCCAATATCAATTAAAGTAAATAAATTGATTCTAATTTTAATACAAATAATTAAATTTCATATTATTTTCATTTATTATTAGGGAGGATTTATCAAAGCTTGATAGCTTAGTGAGAGATTTTGCCAAATTTTAACTAGAATATTTGTCTGATAGCTCATTTATTGAACAAAATGACTAGTAATTAATACATCAAGAGAGATAGAGAGCCTATACAGTAATTATAGACAGTCTAGCAACTAATAAGCTTACTCCTGAAACAATGCAATTAATCTTCTTCTTATTCTCCACAATACTGATTAAGATAGGAAATTAAGAAAAGGACATAAAAGAAGTAAATTTTTAATAGTCAATTTACAAGAAAATAGATAAAATATAATTAAAGTTAATAGCAAAAAAATAAAAATAAAATATTTTTGTTATAATTTTATCTTTTGAAAATGAGTGTCTATTTGATTTATTTTGTTTTTACCTAATATTGATACTACTTATAAATTCTAAAAGAATTATTATAATTATTAAATTAAATGATCTAAAAGTAATTGGAATAATAAATTTAATTAAAAGGTTATAACATAGTTCAAGTAAATAGTTGCCTTATTGCCCAAAAATTTAAATGGCTAGTACATAGAAGAAGCAATATTTTAATTAGTTAGTTGGCTGCTTAAATATAACTACATATAAGAAAAGAATATAGTTATATTTGAAATTGTCTCTCACTTCACTAATTCTACTCTTGCTCTCTTTTACTAACTTAAGTTCTTTTCTACTAACTAAGGCTATGTTAAAAAAAACATGAAAAGATTTTTATAATAAGTTTACGAAACCGTAATCTATCTTTATTATCCTGAATTCGTCCTACGTAAAATTAAACTCTTCAACCAAACCATAAAAATTTATTTTATTTAAATAATTATAAATAGCTGATTTCAATGTAATTCATTCTTAGTATAAAGTTTATGTTGGAGAAAAAGCTCCCTAGGAAGAAAAATCTCTAACAGAATTAGTTGTTTAGTAGTATAATAATGAGTAGAAAAAACTCATTTGTGAAGAATTCAGAATTAGAGCTGAAATTTTCATGTTATATTCTTCTAAGTTTGTTAATTAGACAGACTTTAAGGAAAGCATATTAAAGAATTTGAATATTTTTGAAAAAAGATAGGATTTCTTTGTTGACCAATATCTTAAATTACAAGAAATAGCTGATGCTAGTGCAGAAATCAATGATACTATTTATTGCAATCCATTATTCGAAGCTTACCTTCTTGCCAACTACAAAGCTATTAAATCATCTGCCAAAAAGACTTTATTATATCAATTCAAGAAAACAATTGACAGATTAGAGCAATAACAAGAAAATATTGAGTAAATAAATTAACTCTTTTATTTTTTAATATATTTTCAATAAATTTTCAAATAAACCATTCCTTTGTTTATTGAATCAAAAATAAAGCTCTAAATAAAAGATTAAATTTGAATTAATATTTATTCAATTATTTTTATTGGAAATGTTTAATTATTCAATTATTTTTATTGGAAATGTTTAATTATTCCTTCCAAGTAGAATGTTAAAATACTTATTTGAATTGTTTTATTTGACAAATACTAAATAAATTTTATTTAAAGGTATTTGAAGGAAATTTATAATAGATGGGGTCTTAAAATTATAGATGATTAAGATGAATTAGTTATGATTAAAAATAATTTGAAGTATTTGATTTAAGTTAAAAAAGATGATATTTTGAACTTGAAAGTTTACTATGATTATTGTATTAAACTTAATAAGTTATACAGAATATATGATGGTAGTATTAATTTAGTCCAAATTATTGACTAAGTTCTCAAATTAGAACCTGATAATGTTTATTTCAAGGGAGAAAAGTGGTGGGTCAACTTCTCCAATTCTGAAAATAAGAAAGAATATTACACTAAAAATATTTCTAGTTTACAAAGTAAATAAAATAAATATTTTTAAATTTCTTTTAATAATTTTAATTATTTTAACAAAAGCATTGTAAGAATCAGCTGTCTTACAAAATTTGAAGGATATTGCATCTAACTTATAAAAGAGAATTGCTATTCTTAATTATTTATTCTCTGATTAAAGTAGTGAATAGACTATCAAGTAGCTTGAAGAATCATAAAAACTCGATTCCACTGATTATCAAAACTATGTAGTTTTTGGTGTAGTTCATTATTTGAGTGGAAATATTTAAGAAGCGCTTATTTAATTCTAAAATGCATTCTTGTATCGTTAATATGATATCTTTTTAAACAAAATGCTCTTCTTTTGTCTTCACAAACTTGGTCAAAAATAAGAAGCATTAGATTTCTTGTATCGTATCTACCCTGCATTCAAGCAAATCTTTTGGGTTAATAGAATACTTGGTGTTCATTTTTCAGTAATAAATTTAATTTAAAATTTTTTAAATAACTTTCTATAAATTTTATTAGAATATTGGAGATTACAAGAGAGCTACTTCATTCTGTTAAAAGGCTCTTGAATTGTATTAATTTAATAAAGAAAGAAACTATCGTCTTCATTATGAAAAGTTATCAACCTTAGTCCCAGAGAAAAGTACTGATATCCCCCATATGATTGATTAAACTGATTTACTTTACTTGGATGACTATCTTGTTTTTAGTGACAATATTTATGCTTAAGAAGCAGTTAACTTGTCAAGCAATTTAATCATAGATCCATAATAAAGACTCCACATCAAACTTTGCATTTCTTTAGCTTAGGCGTAACTCCATTTTAATTTAATAAATGTATAGATTTCATTATTTTTTTTTACTAAAAATCTTTCTCTAGAGATAAAATGTAAGGTAAGACCTGCTCTTCACTTTCAGCTATTTAAGAGGCAGAAAAAGTTTATCTCGAAGTTACTAATTCCTCAGAGGATAGATAAAAAGAAGAAATTTTAATTGATGAAGATGATAAATCTTTGAAGAGTGAGCTTGCTAAGGAAGTTTATCACACATTGAATATATTTTCTAGTGTTTTTTTGGTTAGCAAACATGGAGATGCTATTCTTAAAGAATATAACTTGAATGATGAAATTAAAAATTTTGTTGATGCTCTTACTATTAACTTTGAATATGCCTAAATTACTTCATATCTTCAAGATACTCACAAAACCTATTAGAGAGTTAGAATCTTCTTGGCTATTTGTTATAAAGTCCTTGAAAAAATTCATGGCTAAGAATAATATAAAGACTTGCAAAATATTATTTTTAGCATTTATGAGTAAATGACTGGTTTTATTCTTGAAATGAGTTTAAATTTCGTTTAATTCCATTGGAAAAAATACACCTTGTCTTCAGCCTAGTTTTTGATTGAAAAAGTTTTGCAAATCAAGATTCCTTCAAGAAGAAGTGTTTTAGTTAACTAAGCCTACAGTGAATTTTACACTTTATCTGGTTTCATCAAAAAAAATAAAGATTATATTGAGAAATCTATTGTCTATTTAAAGGAGATATTACAAACTCTTTCTATCGACTTTGAAGCAGATATAATCAACAGCATCAACACTGTTAAATTAAATGGCCTCTCAAGTTATTAAACTTCTCTTTTCAAATACACTTTGAAGAATATTTGCTTAAGCTATTTCTATTTATACAAAATTAATAATGAAAGAGATGCATATAACCTTGCTCTCAAATTATCTACGGTTGGTATCCTTATATACAATCTTGATATTGAATTTTACAACTATTATGGTAATTTATTAACAAATCAATTCATTTTACAAAATTTTACAAATTTTGTACTTTGTTTTATACAGCAGAGATTTTACAAAATATCTCACCCTAAATTTTCATTTATTTTATAAAGTAATGGAGAGGCTGGCTTATGTAGAGTCTTTGCTGTTTTTTAATTAAATTTCTTAGCTTATTGAAATAAATAATTAACTAATTCTAATTTTTGAATAGGTCTCATCGAAGAGAAAGAAGAAATAAAAATAGGTGCATTTGTTAAATCTAGTAGAATATAGAAGGTATGTATATTTATTGAGTTTTTTAAAATTAATATTTTAATTTTAATTAATAGAACTCTTTGGCTTTGGATAGTTTAGCATTTATTTACTTAAAGAAACACAGATATGAAGAAGCTGCTAATATGCTGCTAAAATCTATTGAAGTTAACACCAACAATCCAACTGCTTATATTGGGTTATTTATTATTTAATACAATATGGCTCTTGCTTTTAACACAGTTGTTTAAAGTGGAAATGATAATTCAGCTCATAAATATGCTTTACTTTAAAAATAAATGATTTAAAAATGCAACTCTTATTTGCACTTTGTCAAACAATTAGAAATCAGTGTAATTAATTAAAAATTCTTTTTTTCTTTCTTTCTTTATTTTAATAAAATAATATAATAAAATATTAGGCAAGCTCAGTCTTATTTGATGGTTTATTAGAATTCTTAAACTCTTCAAATGAAAGATCTCATGTTTCATATTAATTCTCAACTGATTTGTTTGATAGAGCTCCTTATTTGGTTGATACTTAACTCGGATAACTTTATAGAATTATGATTTTAAAGCAATCTTCTACTCATGAAAAGAAATAAGAGATTTTTAACTCAATTAAGGACAATTACTCATAAAATTTAAACAACTTATTTATCAATAAATCAGCAGAATTGAATGAAGGATTCATGTAACTAGTTGGAAATAGAATTATCCAAGAAATTGACAGAATTAAAGTATCTGCAAGTTAGCAAGACCATTTAGACTCTCAATAGTTCGTTATTGTATGCAGAGAGTTCGATTATCTTGTCAAAAACTTAAAGCTATATCTTTCTCTTGCACTCTACACTCAACAATAAGAAAAGGGATTAGAATTCTTCTACTAATAAGTTCAAGTTATCTATAGCATTAAAAATATTTCTATCTTACTTGAAAAGCAATCTGAGTACTTTGATTTGACACCAATTTACATCTAAATGACAGAGATAGAATATCATTTAGTCTAAAGTGTAAAAAAACTTATTTTTCTTTTAATTTATCTCTTTTTTCAGATTGATTATTTTTCTTTTGTTGTAATAAAAATCCATAACAATTTCCTTCATCAAAATGGTTTAAATAGAGAAAATGAAACTAAAATTTATGTTTACTAAATTTCATTATTTTTTAACAAAAATATTGAAAACTCTCAAAAAATTTTAAAATATTTAAATCCTAAAAATAAAATTTGTAATTTCACTATGGATAAGATAATTTTTTGAAGGAGTGGAGTAAGCATTGTTTTTTATGAGGGATTAATTAATGCTATCAATAAACAAAAATTAAATTTTCTCTCTGATTCATTACTGCTATCGATATAAAAAATAAATAGATTTTTTAAATTAAATTTTTATTTAAATAGGCAAAACCTGAAGATATTTAAACAGTAATTAAAAGATTGGCTAACTTAAAGTATGTTAAAAATAGTAAAAAGGGTATTTAAGAATGGCCTTATTCAGAAAATTTTACAAATTAAGTATATTAAGCTTCTGAATATAAGCACTTATAAGGTATTCATAGCTATAAGAGAAAAGAATACCAAAAGTCTAAAAAGTAGCTTTATCAAGCCTTGCTTATGGATCCTTCTGTTACTGAATACAGAAGTTCTTATACGGAATATCTTATTACATAGTCTAGACTGCCTATTTTCAATCCTTACAATTAAAATAATATTTAAGAGAAAACCCTAATTATTTAATTAAATAACCCAAATATTAGTCTCAAGCAAAAAATCTCCGAAGTCACAAAAGCTGCAATTTACCTTGATAGACCCTACTTATATTATCTTTTAGTTCATTTCTAGTTTGAAGAGTTATCTAACTACACACCTTCTCGCTTAATTGTAAAATATATTTTTTCACATTAAGTTTTTCTAAATACTTTTTTTAATAAGAAATTGTTGCTCATTTTGAAAACAAAAGTTCTGAATGAAAGATACGATCCAGAGGGAGTATATAAGAAAAAGGGTATTAAATTGTTTATGGAAATCCATCTAGCTTTGTAGAAAATGAAACCAACTGAAGGAGATATTAGTTCCTAGGTAGAGTAATTCACTTAATATATTGATGGAGTATGTTAGGCTGACTCCAAACTAGAATAATATAGAAATGTCCTAACTATTTTCTACAAAGACCTAAACAATAATGAGTTTATTGATGACTTGTAATCTTTGCTTGAAAAAGACAGAGTTTCTGCTTACATTCTAGCTTTCGTAATAATTGAACAATTTAAACATTTTTACTTTTATTTTAACTAATTTATTTTTATTAGAATCTCATTAGAAGATTCATTAGAGAGTAAAAAACTAATGGTATGATTCAATTATTAAGTGCATTAAGCTAATGTATTTACACTTCAGTCTAAGAATAATTGATTTCTTAAGAAGTCTAATAGAGCAATAAAGGAAAAATCATGATGAATATGATCTAACACATTGATGGTTACTAATATATCATGTCACTATAAGAAGACTACCGTGAAGACAGCTAGTATGAAAAAGAAGACATTCAAGAAATGATCCATAATAATGCTACATATGTAAACATCCATTTTAATAATACACATTTATTTATTCATTCAATTATTCATAAAAAAGTGTTATGAAAATTATCCTACCGTAAGTATGAAGTTCTTGTATATGTAGCACTTATATAGATAAGAAAATATGGAGGAGTTAATTTAGCATTTACGTTACATGAAATCTACTCAATTTTAATCTAAAGAAGATGACTTAATTACAATATTCTTCTTTACTTTGTATTATTACTTTAAGAGTTGCAAGGTAAACGAAATTTATTTAATCTAGATTTTTCTGACTTAAATTTATTTTTAATTAGGATCCATAAGAAGAAAATATTTACTAATTTGTAGAGTACGTGACACTCATTTAAGATTAATATAAATAATCTTTATCTTCTGACTTAAACTCATTACTTCACTTCCTTTAAGGTATTATTTATCTTAAGATCTACGAAAGAAGACCTGATTTAGATAAGAAAACAATTAAAAAAGAATTCTAATAAGCAATCTTATACAGCCCTGAATTTGCTCAGACCATTCTTAAATTCTTAAAAAATTGAAAAATATAAAAACGATTTGTTTCCTTATTTTTATTTTATGTAAAAACAAATAGCTTCAACAAAAAATGAAATTTAAATCAGTTGTATTTTTAAACAATTTTTCAATCTTTATTTTTATTTTAATTTTTCTGATAAAGTCCTTGATATAGAAAAGAAAAGAAAACAGAATTGTTTGTTTAATCATTATTAATAGTAATTCAAAAATTTATCTATCAAAAATCTTTTTATTAATTTTGAAATTATTTATTTATTTATTTATTTATTTTTGATTTCTAATTTGACAATGCTCTAAAATTTGTAAGGCGGAACTGACTGCAGAGTTTTAATTTGTGGACCTCACTTCTCAGGGAAGTCTTCAATGATAGATACATTAAGTAACAATTTTAATTACCATGAGAAAGAATACTTTGAAAGCGCAGGTATTTTAGGTTGCATAATTAATGTTTAGCTCTAAAATTTGGGTTTGTATTCATTTAAGATTACTGAATTATCTGGTGTCTATTTATAGGGCGAATCTATGAAATTTCTTGAGAAAACAATCAACAGATTCTAGTAGAATGAGTATATTGTCTTCACATATAATAGATAAAAAAGAGAACAATTTGATAAGTTAAAAAAGGTCTTACAAAAAATGAGTTATTTATTAGTCAACAAATTTGTTTATATCTTAGGTACATTCAGTGATGTTGACTAGTCTTTATTATAAGTATCTGATTTAGAAGGAAAGAAATTAGCTTCTATATTTAATGCTTAATACTTGTCTTACTCATCAAAACAGAAACACATAGCGAAATCTCTTTTTTATTCTATTGGATCATGTTAAGAATTCATAAACAGACAACCAAATAATATTTAAGAGTTAAAAAACTACATCAATTTAGTTTCCTAAGTAAAAAGACAAAAAGAATCAGCAGTTTATTAATACAAATCAATCCAACATAACTATAACAAAGTCATCCGTAAAGACATAATCTATGAAGCGATACGTTTAATTTCACCCATAGACTCCTCCATTTACAAATTACTTGAAAGCCAGAATATTTACTAATTTTTATTTGTTTGATACATGTTTGGTTATTAATAAAAACAGCTTAGAATTACATGCTAACTTTAAATTAATTTAATCAAATTATCATAAAAGCTTTTCACTTTAAGCTACTCTTTAATTTTATAAATTAAAATAATTCTATTCACTTGATAAGATTGAGATTACGAAGTGATTTAATTTATTTTCATATTTATCTATTCATTCACTTATTCTTGATTGAAAATAATCTCATTTAATTTCAAAGTAAAAAAGATATCTAGAGAATATAGCAATTATTATATCTAGAGAATATAGCAATTATAATCTTATTAAAATCTTAATTTGATGAATTTATTTTAATTTAAATCTTAATTAGCATTTTAACATTTTTATTTGTGGTTAAAAAATAAAATCAAAATGAATTAAAATAAAATAAAAACAATAAATTACCAAATAATTTTAATTTTAATATTTGGTTGGATTGGGTACAAATAGCTTTGATATTAACTTAAAATCTTTAACTAATTCTTAGTTTAACTATTATTAATTGACTCTAAACCTAATTATTGGATCTTAGTTATGTAAATTAACAACACAAAATTAAATGGAGATAAAAATTTATAAAAGTAAAATGTGTTTAATTGCTCATTTTCTATTTGTTACCATATTGTTGATATTATTGGATTATTGATAAATCAAAAGTGAAAGCATTTATAAAAGTAGGTATTATCACTTCCTAATTATCTTAAAAAATAGTTAGTCTTTATTTTACTAAATACAAAAAATAAATAGTTTTGCTTTACTAAAAATATTGAATAATCTTATAGTTTAACTAGATAATAAGTTAATTACAAAATATAAATACAATTAGACTTCCGAGTTATCTTAAAAAAGAATTCGTTTTTATTTCATTAAATACAAAGCTAGTAAAGTTTTACTAAAAATATTAGATAATCTGTTTATTCGATTTATTAATTCATTACAAAAAAAAATATTAGTAAACAAATAAATATTTTTTTAAGAATTTATATTTAGTTTGTAAGGTAAATTCATAGTTTATTTTGAGATTTATTTGATAACATTTTAAAAAAATTCACTAATATTATTTTTTTAACCAAACAATATAATTTTTTTTGCTTGTAATAAGGTTTTAATGTTTTTACAAAATAGTTAAGATTTTTCTTGAATAATTTTATAAGTTATTGGGCAGAATTTTGATAAAAAATAATACAAATAATAAATATGTACAAAGCAAAAGTAAATTAAAATCATTTAGTTTTAACATTAAAAGAAGGTCCATCTCCTTATTTAGAAAATGCTCTTTGATAATCAGGAGAGCTTTGAATTTATTTAACGAATTCGCTATACATCTTTTATGAAAGGAAAACCTAAGCTTGGAAATGCTTGCTCAAGCAATTTTCTAATTATAAAATAATAAAATTAATTTAAAGAAAAATTCAACTTTTTGATTGATAAATGAACTATCTTGCAAATATTTATTAATATTAGAATTATTAATCAATGAGTTAGTTACTTGCACATAATTCTTCCTTTTCATCTAACTAATTCTTTGTCATATCTCTTGCGCATAATTCAAAACATCTTTTAAATAAATTAATATTTAAATGAATTCATATAATTTGACTATTTATAATGTTTCTCTCATTTAAATAATTGTCAGTAAATTTTATTCAAATATTTACTTTTTATGTTCTAAGAACTATGTGTTGTAAGGAGTTACTTTTATAGCAGGAATATCGTATCTGCTTGGATCAAATTCTTACATTTCTTTTGTATTTTTTGGCTAAATTATTTACTGATAACTATCTCGTTAATTTTTAATTAATTTTATGTTTTAAAGATTTATATTGAAAATTAATATACAAAAGCATATCTTATTAACCTAGATATCTCTCAATCAATCATTTTTAAAGATTCTAAAAGAATATTTTAGAAACTATTAATCCTTATTAATCTTCCATTTAAAAATTGTTAAAAAACAATTTGATTTCAGCTAAAATAGTAGCTATCATTATAATTAAATAAATCAACCAATTTACATTAATTCTATTTTGTCCAAGGACTAATAACTAACTATAAATGGATATTAAGCTTCTCAATAAAAGAGTTTTTTATTATTTCTCCATAAATAGTTATTTGTGAAAAAATTTTATTGTAAAATTTATAGTTAATAAGTTAAGTTATTTGAGTGATTGAGTAAATTTATGATTTCTTTAATATTATTAATATGAAATTTAACTGTTAAAAACATAAAGTACTTTTTTTATTTTTTAAATTCAAAATATTTTATATTAATATATTTATCTTTAAAATTCTTGTTTAAATAGTAGATTAGTTTAAAATAAATATTCGAAAAGTAGGCTTTTGCTATTTTATAAAAGCCAATCAAAAAAGGATTTTCTTTATTTTTTCCTAAAAAGCCATTGTTTGAAAAAAATTTTGATATTTTATAAATTTAAGCAGATCATTACAGCAAAGTTTTTTTCATGTGTTTTTGAAATTATGGAGTTTTTTGAGTATCAAATAAAATTCTAAAGGAAAATTATATTTAAGAAACATTCATTTGATTTTTAAAAAATTATTTTATCCATTCATACATAATATAAATTTGAGTAATCTCTTGTTATCTTAAGACTTTTTGTTAAAACCAGATGATGCTAGTCTTTTTAAAAATATGACTAACCTCTGAGAATTAACTTTGAAAAATATTTTTTTTTAGGAATAAATAAATTATTAATTTTATCTCCAAATATTTTTAAAAAATATATTTCATTTCTCTTTCTTCTTTACAAAAGGTAAAGTTTCTTGAATATAAGATGACCAAATGACTTTATCTTTCATAGAAATGAAACAAAACTTTTAATTGACTGAATAAGATGAAATATTTGATAAGACAAAATATTTCTATTGTTATTATTTATTAATTTTAGTTGATATAATTGATCTTGTTTGTGAAAATTAGATAGAAAGATATTTTTTCTTTTGAAAATTTATTTAAATGAAAATTTTTTCAATCCATTAACTAATTCAAATTTCTAAATTATTTATTAGCAATTTCTTAAGTTACTCATAAAAATTCAAAATAAAATCAGATAGAGAAAATGTGAGATGGTTGGTAGCTTTAATTTAATTTAAGAATTTGTATTATTTATAGGGATGAAGTTTTTGTTAAGTAGAAATTTAGATGGATTATTTTGAAATTCAATTCTATTACTAAGACAAATTAAGTAGAAATAATTGTTGAGCTTTTTAAAAAAATTGTTATCAATTTTCAAATAATAAAACAAAAGCAAGCAAGTAGTCAGTCAGTCGTCAGTCAAGTTAAAAATCTTGTTTCAAAATTTCGACAGGTTAGTAAGTTATTCCTTAAAAATAATGATAAACTTCAAAGATAATATGAATATTTATTATTAATTATTGAAAATTAAATGAATGGGGAAGGAGAAATTAGAAAAAAAGTACAAATTGTCTGTTTTGTTTGTTTTTTTTAATTGGAAAAGATAATTTATTGATTTGTATGTATATGTTCATGCTAACAATATGAAGAATGAGAGAGATTTTAAAATAAGTAATTAAATAATAAAATGAATGAAAAGTGATTGATAAAATATATAATTGATAAATTGACTGATTGAATTTAATTCATTTTGAATCGATTTGATTTACGAGTAGTAGTAAACATTAATAATTAAATTTGATATTATTAAAGAATTTCTTATAGAAGCAAGCAAGAAGGTAAACAAATAAACAAATAATATAAGAAATAGAATAAATAACAACGTTAAATATGAACTCGCCTTTAGCTTAATAGTATAGTAGCGGTGCTAAGGAGAATGCATAATATTTGAATGGTCATTCTCAGAAAGGCAATTAAGGCCATTTGTCTTCATATTCAAGCAATAATTCTTCAAACGTTCAGTCAGCAAATTCATCAAACAGTACTATTAATTTGCATGCTTGCCTTTTTTTATGATATTATTTAATTTCAAATGGTAGTTTTAAGCATTTTTTAAATTTTAAAGGATTTTCTAGTCTTGCAGGATTAAAATCAATAGTCAACCCTAGCCCAACAATGCAAAATTAATAAATGCGCAAGGGATCTATAGGAACTAGTAATTTAGATTAGAGAGCATCAAATATGAATTTCTCTTAGGGCCATATTGGTAATTCTTAGTAATAATAATAGTAGTCTTCTTAATTAGGCAATCATTAACGATCTTTTAGTAATTCAAAGCTCCTTTAGTAGAAATATGTATCATAATCTAGCAAGAATAATAGCATTTAAAATTAGACTAATTCTAACACAAATATTAGCAATTCAGAGAACATTTATGCATCAAATCATTCTTTAGCGAATGCAAATAATCCTAACGCACATAATACGAATTAGCATAGTGCATATCATAGTAATTAAAGTGTTAATAATTAGTATAGCTCAGTAAATATCAATTCAAATGCTCATTTTTTAAGTGCAAATTTACATAATTTGTCTAATAATGAAAGTGGAGTCACCTAGCAATAGCAAAATTAGTTAGGAATGAAGAATAACTCACCTCCTAAATAGAATGCAAATTCTTCAACCTTATCAGCAACAAACGCAGCATTTAATTTATTCAAAAATAATTATCTAAAGCAGAGCAGTACAACAGTAAATTTAAACTTAAATCATATAACTAGCAATGCTAATCAATAGTCAGCAGCATACCCATAAAATAGCAATTAGAATAATATGACAAGTAAAATGTCTCAATCTATCAACAACAATCACATCTAAAACTCTTCTACCCTCTAGTAATATTAGCATTCTAACAACTCAGCAAAAGGTTAAATAAATATGAAGCAAAGAGTAACTTATTAAAATTAGTCTTCTACTCCTAAACAAGTTACTCCTCCTTCCTCGAATCAAGTAAGATGCAATAGAAAAATATTCATTATTTAATTAAATTAAAATAGAAATTGTTAGTTAGTTAGTTATTCATTTATTAGCTAGCATCAAACAAACAAACAAACATTCATTCAATCAAATTGAACAACAAATAAATAAATAAACAAAATAACAAACAAACAAACTAATACTAAAGAACTAATATAATAATAATCAAATTTAATTTAACTTCATTTGAATGAATCAAAATCAAAGTGCAATCAAAAAAAGAAAAAATATCTTAATTTAACAATTTATTTGTTTGTTATTAAATATAATAAAAGCCTTAGAAAAAGCAAATTATAACCAAGAAACCTTGTCCAAAAGTGCTAATTTTATTTTATTTTCAATAATACTTTTGTTCTAAAATTAGCAATTTAACAAAATGAATAATTTAATTTAAATTAAAATCATATGATTTTTTTTTTGAATTAACTGACAATTTCTTTTGATTTAATTTTGACTAAATTGTTTTAAAAAAATAAGAATTAAAATAAAATTAAATTTTTAAAATAAAGGGATAACTTGCTGCATACTAGAGCATAGATAAATAAAGTCACTTATAATCAATAGAAAAGATTAAAGAAGACATCAATAAAAAGCTTATTCTTTAGCAATAATTAAATGCTTAGATTGGGACAAGCAATCAGAATTCGAATGGAAGCAAGTCATCAACTCCTTAGGGTTTATCAAATAAATTGAGTAGTTCAAATTCTGAACATAAAAATAATAGTACAGCAGCTACTAACAATATACTACTTTCAATAAATAACTAATCTACCTCTGTCAGTAGAAAGGCTAGTAGCGGAGCTATGCAAACAAATAAAAACAGCATAAATAGCTTAGTTAATAATAACAATAACTTAAATAGTTTAATTTGTAATAGCAATAGTAACAATAGCAATCAAATACTTATAAACTCATGCACCAAAAGCTAAAATATCAGCACAGCTAATTAAACTACTAACAACATAACTCCTATTGGCAGCAACACTGTTTTGAGTAATGCAAATAACGCTAATAGAATTATAAATGATACAAATAGCTTGAATGCAACTACAAATAATCTCCCACATAATTCACAAACAAATTTTAATAGCAATTCGTTTACTAACCTAAAAGGAGAAGACAATTCAAGCACTAATATAATTTTTGAAAAAGTGAAAAAGCGTAAAATGAATAATTTCTCAATAGGAAGTTAGAATTCACCAAACTAAGTTTCTATTTCTCAACCTCAATCACATCTTTCTTCATAAAAAAATCTTCAATATATCATTTAAAATAAATCCCCTAGTATGCAAACACCATATGGCAGTAACTAAAAAGGTCTTTCTAAAACAATGAGTTTTTCTGGACATTAAAATAATTTCTATTCAACAAATTGCTACATTAAATCTCCTTAAACTCACAATAATGTACAAGGAAATTATAGTTAAAACCACTCTGTTGCAGCAGCAAATTCTTTGAACTAAACAGGGAAAATCAAAAATAAAAAACAGAATAGCAATCATGATATTCATACTCAGTAATTAGAAAATATTAGCAACAATAAAAGCAATATCAACTAAGGAATAAGTGCTATTATCCATAATCAAACTCATTTATCTACTCCTTTTTCAGTTGGTAATACCTCAAATCCTTAGGTGTAAAAAAACAATTTCTCTTTAGAAGGCCCAGGCTCAACTTCTGGGAATATGACAAATCATGCTAGAAACAATTCATCAAATAACATGTCACCTAAATTAAATAAAGAAAATTTATTTATGGAATCTTAATTCAATTCCATTTCAGGCAATATTCATGGAATTGGTAATTTGAATACAATGAATGGAAATCAATTATTATTAAAAGATCCCAAAACATTTTTTAAAAATTAAAGTTAACTGCAAAACATAAATAGTAGCAAAGGCTTTTTCTAATAAAATAACTCATAAAATACAACTCCAACTCATTCCAATTAAGTTACATATCCTACTTTGAATGGACAGAGTTCATACAATCACAAATATACTGAAAACAATGGTAATCGTTAAGCTAATAATCTTGCTCTTCCTCTATAATCTATATAAGCATTTCCACAATAAAACTAAAGTTTGAATTCTTCATTTATATAAAATAATCAACAAGTAATTCAAAATTAGCCATAAGTTGTTGGCAGCTTAAATAGCTCTTTCTGGTCTTAATAAACTGTAAACAATAAGATAATCTTGAATAAATTGGAAAACTTTGATCTAGAAAATACTTCAAATCCTATTGATCATATTTCTGAGATTACTTCACTCTTGCTAATATCTCTCCAAGAAACTCCTTTGGCAGAGGCAATTAAAAAATTTGAAGAAAATGTTTCTAAAATAAATACAGAAAACAAATAAAAACAGAGACAAATCTAACACAAGTTGAATTAAAAGCTGAAAGAAATAGAAATATTGTAGTAAGATCTTAATTTGGTACAAAATAAATTAAGTTAAAAAGAAAGCGAAATTTCGAGAGGTACAAATACGGGAGGATATCATAAAAAAAGAATTGATCAACAAACACAAACATCAGCTAAAAAGAAATAATAAAACAATAAAAACTCCGTCATTTAAATATGTGATCAAGATGGAAATGTCTAAGAAGTTGACACAGACAAAGAAAATGAAATGCTTAAAGACTACATCCTCGAATAAGAAAAAAAAGTCAACCAATTTAAAGAAAAAGAATCTAAAATGATTAAACTGCTTCTTGCAGTTAAAAAGAGAGGAATAGACATTGATGATATATATAATAACGATGTCCTTAATGAAGAATCAAATGATGAAATTTTAAAAAATAATCCTCCACAAATTTTCCCTGTTAAAAAGAAAAGAAACTAAATTGACACTGAATTCTTTAAAAAATTAGATAACGAATTCTAATACGCAGACAGCTCAAGTAATCTATTAATTTGTTTTATTTGAATAATTAAATTTGTTCCAATCTTTGCATTAATTAACCCAAAAAACTGACAATTTAATTAAAAAAATATTTTTTTATTTTCAAAAAATGCCTCAAAAATAAGACAAAAATTAAGATTTTTTATTTTGATTTAAACAATAAAACTAATTCTTTTTATTAATAAAAGTTGTTAACGACTCTGATGAAAGTAGCTTTGGATATTTCGGAAAGCCTAGTGAAAGAGAAGTTAGTTAATCAATAATAATAAAACCTTAAAAAAGTAAAATAAAATAATAAAGCAAGGCCCCTCCAAAAATACCTTAAAAGTTACAAGAAAAGTTTAAATAGAACTTACAAAATATTCAAAAATAAGAAAGCGATGATGATGATGAAGACGATGAAAATAACAAACTTCATTAGAATATTTTAAAGACCTTGAACATTAATTAACAACAATTAGATTAACTATAAGAACAAATATAAAAAGACCCTAATAACCTTACCCCTGAATAGATAAATTTAATCTAGCAAATTCATCAAATCTAATAAATGCATGAACAGTAGTAAAAAGAAACTGCTATGAATTAAAATTAAAATTACTAAAAAAACTTTTAGTAGCAAGTTTAAACTATCAATACCGATTAATAGGTTTTGAATTTTGACCCAGACTCATCTTGCACTGAAAGCTAACTAGATTTGCAATGTAATATCTTGCCTTCCGATCTTAAAAAGTAGCTAACAACTATCTCTAGACAATCTGAAGATGATATTTAAGTTATAGATGAATAGCAATTAAATGTTGAAGAAGAGTTTGCAAAATATTTTGTGTAAAAATGAAGAAAAATATTAAAAAATTATGAGCAAATGATAAATATATTATAGAATTATTAATAATTAAAAATATAAGACAACAATAAATACTAAACATAAAAAGAAACTTAGTTTACATTAAACAATTAAATAATAGACTTATTTGTAAATAATATAAATAATTAGACTTTCCTAAAACAGATAAACTAAATATTTAGATAGATAAATATTTAAAGAATATTCACTCAAGAATTGAAAATCTAAAACTCTTTATTTTTGTTTATTTTTTGAGTTAATATTAATAAATAATTATATAAACTTAAAATTAAAAATAAGATAGTAAATGAAATACCAATCTATATAAAAAGAAATAAATTATAAATAATACAATAAACATTTACTTTTTCCTTTATTTATTTATATTTCATGTTTTATACTTATCAAAATCTATCATTATTATATATATTTCTTCAATCTTTGAATTTAAATCAGGAATCTTACTGAATTCTATAAAAAAATTTCTTAATTATAAAAAAAGAATGAAAAATTATGAAAGATGTATATTGCATTTTTGGGAATAAAATGAATAGAAGATTAAAAAATTTTCATTGTCTTTCAGTTTTAAAAGTTAATTTTAATAAAACGAAGAAAGAATTAAGCAATAAAAAAATGAAACAAGATCATAATGAAAAAATTAATTTTCTATGTCAAAAAAGATTTTATTGTTTTATGATTAATACTCATAATCTAATTATTTAAATCTCAATTCATATTTTAAATAGATTTTTCTTTTCTTCCACCACAGTAACTAACTCATTTTTTAATTTTTTTACATCATTTTTAAATCTAATTGTAAGTAAAATTCAATGTTTTATTTTTAGAAAATTAAGTAATATGAATACAAATATTTAAGTTAACATTTAATGTATTTACAAGAGATACATTAAGAACTATATTCTCTTTATTTTGTTAAAGATTAAAACATTAATTATTTTCTTTTAAATTCAATTTAAAATACTTTAATTTCTAATTTAAGAAAGAATTCAAAAAACAAATAATCTATCTTGAGACATTTTAAACTTTTTGAAACAATTTAAATTAACTCTTGTTATTTCTATTTAAGCTAAATAAGTAAAGATAATATTAGTGTAAACATAACAAATTGTTTGCATTTTGTAAGAAACATAGACAATCAAAAATTATAATCAATCAATCGCTTTTTTTGGTTTCAACTTTTTTTCTTTGTTCTTAATATTTCTTTTCATCTTCCTAAAATTCTTCTTATCTTTTCTTCATTTCTTCTAATTCTTATTGCTTTCTTCTTTGCATTTCAGAAGTAATTTTATCAGAAACCTTCTTTCTTTATTCATATTCCTCTTATTTTTCAGCTTTAATTCTTTCTTCTTCTTCTCTTCTTTCAGCTGCTCTTTCTTGCTCTTCTTTATTGATTTTATCTTGCTCTTTGGTTATTTCTTCTAACAATCTCTTTTTAGTTGTTTGATATTTATTTTCTCCATAAGAGCTGTAAATCATAAATCCAATAATAAGCAAAGAAAGTAGTGCTAAACAAATAGAAACTAATAAAACTTAAGTTAATTTGAAATCATTCTAACTCTATTTAAATATTATTATAACAAATTTTAATTTCAATTTAAAATAGTTAATCTATTTCTTACAGTAAAAGGGAAAGCCCATGAAATGTCACCTAAATATTTACTAATGAATGAGGTTCTATCCTTAGAATATTAATGCAAAAATATCAAGGACTAAGATAAAATTGTGGCTAAGACTATATAAAGAGGGGCTATAAATACTAAAGACCAAACAGTGTTGATGATAGTGCCAAAAGGTGATAATCCTGACATTTTATATTTTAATTTATCTTTTTAAATATTGTTAGGAAATAAACAAATCTTTTAGAAATTAATTATTTTTAAATATTGTATTTATTTAAAATTTAAAGCTGATTTGTCAGAAAAATAACATTATTAATATTACAATCATATCTTTCTAATTACCAGAAATCAAGCAATCAAATACAAACTTTCTTTTATTCCAATAGAAAAATATGTATTCAGATAACTAATTTCACATCTATTGCTCAGATCATAAAATGTTATTTTATCATTTTTTAATAAATAATCAAATATCAACTTCAAAGAAATTTTTTTTAACAAATAAAACAAATTAATTCATTAAAAATATTCTTTGATAAAAATATTTTTTCAAAACTACTAAAACTAACCAACCTGCTTTATTATTTATTTTTCTTTATATTTATTAGAAACAGATAAAAAAAATTCTTATTAGGCAAATTGTAAAAATTTTAATTTGCTATAAAAATATGATATTTTTATTTCTTAGATGATTTAAATTCATGTAAAAAATATGTTGATTGTATTTTATTTAATTTCATAGTGATTCTATCCCAAATATCTGTTAAATTGATTGTATGATATAATAATTTTTAAAAGTTAATCATACAATTATTATACTTGACATACTAAAACGAAAATTTAAATATAGGTACCTATAACTCTTTTTATTTATTATTTACAATTTAATTAGGAACTTAATATATCAATTTAAATATAATGAAGGATTTTATGATATTTATTGTTGTTGTTGTTGTTGTAATTGTGATTTCGACTAAATAATGCTTGCCATTTCATTTTATGTCAAAGAAAAACTAGTAAATTTAGCTTATTTTTTTCTTTCTTATAATTTTTGAATATGGCTGTTAGTAGAGGATATATTTTAATTTAAATTACTATTTTATTACTGATTTGAATTGCATTGATCTTCATTGAATTGAGATTGCTTCTATTGATTCATGATTAATGAAATAAATTGATGTTGATTTGATTATATTTTTTATTAAAAGGTATTGTGACTAGCATTGCTAGATGTGTTATTAGAGTTGCTATTGTAATTAGAATTTATTTAAGAATTAAGCTAAGCTTTTTGGTTGTTACTGTTACTTGTTTTTTCATTACTGTTTATGGTATTACCTATTTAGTGAGATGAATGTATTTACTAGTTTTATTAATTTTAAAAAAATAAGGCCTAAAATTTATTGTTAGAAATCGAATTACTATTATTAGCAATATTGTTGGCATTATTATTTTAACTTAAAAGATGAATTCCAAAGTTTTTGTTTGAATTTATAGTTGTGGTTTGTGATTTTTTTGTTTAGTTTATCTATGAGGAAGCATTTTAATTCTATGGCTTTGTGCTTTGGTAAGAATTAACTTTTAAAAACTTAGATTAGTTTTAGCCAAGTTGTAGTTAAATAATATTCTAAATATCTTGCTTTTATATTTATTTGTTCTCTTCTGATGGTGATACTGAATCATTATTTATACTCATTTTTATGGAATCAAATTAACTTTATGAATTACTATTTAATTGTAAGATATTGCTTTGGATATTTTACTGAGCTTAAGAGTTTGATTTAACTTGATTCGAGCCTTATTATTTTAATTTTTAATCCATAGGAGATGAATACCCTGCATTCTAATTAATATTCTATTTACTTTGCTAATTATTTGGATTTAAAAATTTATTATAATTGTTAGATTAGTATTAAAATTAATAAGAAGAAGGTATAGGAGATTAAGATTAATTTTATTAGTTTTGATTAATTTAACCACTTTTGTTTTAACTAATTTAAGGGCTTACTCCATTAAAATTTTATGATGATTATGGTTTTTGTAGAGATTAACTTGAGTGTTAATTACTGTATTATTACATCGAAAAAGACTGCTATTATAAACCAATCTAACTAGAATTTCCAGATATTGTTAATTGGTATTATTATTATTACTACTATTGTTATTGCTATTATTACTACTGCTATTACAATGATTAGTTTGAAATAGAGTTAATACCTAACTTAGAGTTTTAAAATAATTAATTTAAATTATTACTTTGACTAGTTATCTAGCTAAATTACTATTATGGCATTTAAATTTACTATTGATTGTATTAAATCTTACTCTAAATTTAATTTTAAATGATTTAATTTTAATTGATTTGAGGTTGGAACTAGTTTTATAAGTTTTAGTTTGATGAAAGAGGAGAATTGTTAAAGTTATTTAGGCTATTTTGTTAACTTGTTGTTTTATTGATTTGAAGCTAATCATTATTATTTGAGTGATTATATTATTCAGCTTACTAATGATGCTATTGTAACTGCAATTACTGATTATGATTCTAACTATTACTGTTATTTTTAAATTGAATGTTTGCTATACTGTTATTCGGATAATTCCAATTTTTGCTTAATTATATAGATTGATTTTAAGTAGACATTGAGCTAATTTGACTATTAGTGCTATTTTAATTATTATTTATTGGGGTAGTAACAGTGCTAGTATTGTTGCTTGTGTTATTGCTGCTATTCTTATTATTCTAAATTGATGAATAGGCACTAACTTATATCATGGAAGAGGTATTATGGTTATTTAGATTTTATTTATTTTAATTCAAGTTATTCAAATTCACAGATTTAATTATGTTAGTATTACTATTTAGATTTTATAAACTATTTTATTATTAACTTAAACTGCTCATTTAAATCTAATTACCAATTATATTATTTGCCTAATTACTATAAATATTACCACTAATTTAATTGTTATGGATACTATTCATCTAATTATTATTTGCACTATTTATATTGCTACTATTATTACTGTTATTTATAATCTAATTATTATTCACAATCGAATTATTACCGATAATTTAATTATTATTACTACCACTGCTGCTAATCAAATTATTTTAGATATTGTTGTTGTTGTACTGATTGCTATTTGGGATTTAATTTATTTGATTTTGTTATTGCTGTTGAAAGAGGAAAGGTATGTTGGATTATAACTATATTGATGAATGGATTTAATTATTAGGCATATTTATTGAGCTAAATTAAACTTAATTATTGTTTGATTATTGCTTGCTTTAATTAGCTATTGAATACATAGACATTTATGAATAGGATTTCTGAATTGATTGTGAATAATTATTTGAACTATTACCATCTTTATTGAAATTTTAAGCATTTATAGCCTGCTAGTTATAGTTTTGAGAATTTATACCTTGCACCATAGCCGTTGTAAATGAACCAGATTGCATTTGCTAGTTCTATGGTGTATTTTGTGAGTCAGGAGTGTTTCCAAACATGGAATAAGCATGCTTTCTTGAAAGAATTACTTCTTCGTTTGAGTGCATAGAGTATGACGGGTGAAGTCTCTCTTAGGGAATAGTTAATTCCTATGCATTTTGTTAAATATTAGTATTAGCTTAATTAGTCATCTAGCCGCTATTTGACGTAGAAGAGTAGTTTTATTATGATTGATGCTGAATTTTATTGTAATTTTACTTGTAAATGTCTTTTATTTTTTCTATTTAATTAGAACTTAAGCTTTGATTCAGTTGTAAATAGTTTGAATAGGACATTTGATTTATAGGGTTTGAATTACTAGCTGATGAGTTTGTAGTAGTAGTAGTAGTAGCATTATTAATAAAATTATTTGAATTGTTATTATTATTAATATTATTACTGTTATTAGAAGATGTATTGATAAGAGAATTAGCTGATAGCTCTCGTTCAGGTCTTTACCTTAATTTAGAATTATTAAGAGCTATGTTTTAGTTGGAAGTAACGTTTTATTGGTTATTTGAAGAAGTGTTTAATTAGTTTAGATTTGTTTTTGTTTGAAGATTCTCAGTTTCTAACTTCTTTTTAATATCTTCTTGAATTTTTAAGTGATCTTTGAAAAATCTACGAGGGTTATAGCTTTCTGGTACTTAATTAACAGGCTTGCTCTAAACATTCTTTTTAAAGAACTTCAGATCATTGATTTCAAAAGAATCCTTTACATTTCCTCTAGGTGTTAGAGATTTACCATCATTTAGTTTATTTTCTCTATATGATAGATTTCCCTAAGAAATTGTGTGATCAATTAACTACTTATTAGAAATTAAAGTAGATGATTGATTATTCTAGTCATTATTTGGTAGATTTTTGTAGGAAATAGATTCTCTTTTAAAGGCCTCACTTTGATCAAAGTTATTAGATTATTTCTTTAAAAAATTTAATTCTTATTAATTTTACAAAGCATAAAAGGATGTGTTATTCTATTCAATCCTTTAAAGACTAGGAATATTTTCTCTTATTTTAGGATATTTTAAATTAACAGTTACAATTTGGGTCTACTTAATTTATTATTGTTATTAAGGCATTTAGTTATTTTAAGATTATGTATGTATTGGCTTTTGATTATTGAATATACTTTGGTTAGTTATGCTTCTAAATTCTTTAAATGATTAATGATTTAACTATGAGTCTAGTGGTTTATTTGTTTTCTCATCCTCACTCTCAGATGTAGATGGTTAGAGAAGAGCTTACTTCTTCAATTCTTGATTTCTATCATTATCATTTTAATCAAATTTAATATTATTTCTCCTTGAATTATTTTAATCATATGAATCAATATTTCTGTAGCTGTCTACTCTCTAGTTATCTTAAAAATTTTAACTTTAATAATTTTATTAATAATTATTTTCAAATATATCTCTACTACTATATTTCTTCAAAGTTAGAATTTAATTAGCTTTGTTATAACTGATGCTGTCTGCATATGTAATTGAGTGTTCTCTCTTCGAATTTATTTATTAATCTTAATTTCTTTATCCACTTAAATTTAACAAAGAGTTATTATTAGAAATTTTGTCTCTCTAGCTCTTATTTATCAAATCTCTTGCACTGTCAGTAGTAAAAATTCTTTCACGAGTATGTAAAATATTAGTTGTTTAAACTGATCTTTTTTATCTTGTTTTCTATTTTGTAGTGTTAACTGGAGAATTAGAACCAAAGTTATTGAACCATTCAAGAGTACCATGATGAGTTTTAATAAGCTCAAATAAAGGAAGCTAATTATTCTTACATTTTTTATATTTAATTGAACATTCTTCAAGCAGTCTTCTTGTTACCTTAAATTTTTTCATTTCCCTTAAAAACAAGACCTAAAATTAAATAAAAATATTAATTAGATTTTGTTTTAAAAAATATCAACATAAGAAATAAAATTTCTTTACATGAGAAACAGGATATTCAGCTATTTTTTCTTGAAGATATTCATAAATTTCTTCTTGGTTTTTTAACTGTAAAATATTTTTTTTGTGAACAGAGAAAAGTGCAATAATAGCTTTGATGATAATTTTAAATCCCTTAAATATAAACATATTTAGTATTTTAATCATCAGCTAAATATCTATATCATTAGCAAAGAATGAAAGTACCCATCTGTGTATTGTGATTTCATATTAAATACTGAATATTTTCTAATTTTTATTAAAATAATTTATATTTTTGTTTACAAAATGAATATTTTACCATGTGATTAAACAAATCTGGAATAAAATTCTTCAAAAAACAAGATGTTTAAAAAGTAAATAGCTCAAGATTTTCAAATTAATCGAGAAATAGTGAAGCTAAATTATATTTTTCCAAAATTTATTTAGTAACCCAATAAGTCTCCTCAGGTGGCATAATACTAAGAAGGATAGCAGCTATATAATTAATTCCCTAAATATAGCCTAATTTCTAATTAGAAGACGAAATAGCTTTTAGAATCTAATTCAGACAAAGCTTGCTTTAATTAAAAATACATTACATTAGCTTTTCTCATTATTTACTGAATCAAAAATATTTGAAAAACTAAAAAATAAAAATTAAAACAAAGATTTAGTTTATTTGCTTACTTGCGAGCAGATTTAAAGAATTCTTGATCTTAAAATGTTCTCTCAACATCGTTTTGAATAACCTCTTCATATTCATTTTTTAATTTGCTAAAATGCTAAAATTAATAGAGGATTTGTTTAATATTTAAAATAGCTTTAATTGCTAAAATTAAACCTGAAATTGTTGGGTCAGAATCTTTCTATTAGTATCAATTTACATAGCATAGTTAAACATACTCTGATAATAAATAACATTTTCCTATTTGTATAAAATTATTAAAGATTCTTTTTTATAAAGTTAAAATTGCCAATTGAATGAATGATTTGCTTGCTTGCTTGTTTTTTTGTTGTTTTATAGAAAGTAACATAAAAATTTCGTTAAAGTTGAGAACGAATTATAAAGGAATTATTATTGATTTCCTTTCAATAACAAAATGATAAAATATTAACAGAATGAATTCTACAATTATTAAAAAAAAATAATATTATTTTCTAATTCTTAATTACGTTTGTAATGAGAAACTCCATTCTACTTTCTATAATAGGTTTGAATTTGTTATCACGAAATTATCTTGAGACTTGTAGTAATTTAAAGATTTCAGTAGGTTAAAGATAATTAAGAACTAGTTTGAAAAGCATTTCGTAGAAAAGCTATTTATTGTTCTATGCTGCCATATAGGCTTTTGCTTTAAGGTAGATTGATTTATTGTAGGATTACTCAAGAACTTTCCAAGCTAACCTTGTATTTTTGCTAACATATTATGCTTTATCTTTTAAATTTGCTAAATTAGTGTGGCTATATGATTATAAAAAATAGTAAATTTTTTAACGAATTTGCTAAAACCAAATTTGGTTAATCCTCAATAACTTTATATAATAAATCCTTCTTTAAGTTTAGTAAGATTATTAATTTGAATAATGTTTACTTATTGAGTGATGGTTTTTCTAAAGAATAACGCAACTTCATTTATTAAAATGAGTGATTTGATTCATCAAAATTTTAATCATCGTAAATGCATTCAGTATTTAGGTTATAATTAGTAGAAATTAAATTTTTCATGGAAGCACTCTTATACGAAGCAGCAATTATCTCCTCTTGTTTAAAATTCCTACTGCTATCGTTGTGCATATTTATCATATGTATTTCTATATGTAAATATGTGTGCTAAAATACTTAGAGTGATAACCTTTTTAATTTATGTAAGTTAATACAAACTCCTCCCTTTTTAACTAGCTAATTTGTTATTTTTGATATTTAGAGTTAAAAACCTTATGATTTTTTTTAGGAATAATTAAAAATATTGCATAATTCAAAATGCTATTGATACAAACTAAAGCTAAAACGAAATTAATTAAAGAAAGTAGGTCGCTGTCAAGTAAAAAAATTAATAATAAGCAAATAAAAGCAGCAATCAAAATTGAATTTAACTTTTTAATTGAGATAGATTAATAGGTTTTCAGGTTAGAAAATAAATGTAGATATATTTACTACTGCTTGTCAAATTTTACTTTGTTGATTATTTTCTTATTCTAAGAATTACATTTTTAGATTTGTATTTATTATTTTGTTTAATTTAAAATTTAAAATACTTTTTAGAATTTTATCTAAATCATTTAAAATATTTTTCTTATTTTTTTACAAACTTTTATCAAAATAATTATTAAAATTTGAAAACTAAAATCAGTTTTTTTATTAATCAAAATATTGTATGCTCTGATGATTTATTGTTTATAATAAATTATGTTCATTAAAATAAATGATAAGCTCTTAAATTAGTTAGAATTTCACCATCTCTTGTATTTAAAAAATATTAAAATAAAATTTTGTATCCCATCCATCATTCAACAATTTTGTAAGCAATTTTCTCCCTTTTAGCTATTATTTTTTTAAGAGTAACTTTTTATTATTTCAATCTAAATTTTGGGTTGATTTTATTTATTTTCAAAATTGCAGTTTCTGCATATTTATGGCTAATACAAACTAGTGCTTAAATAAAACCTTTTAAATATAACTTCATAGCTTATGAGGAAGAGTAAGAGGTAGATATGTATTTGCTATCTTATATTTTTTAATTTCATCTTCTAAGTCTATATAGAATTGCTCGCTTTTGTGTTTTAGCTATTGAAATAAACTATGGGAGATTTAATAAAAAAGATATGCTTTTATAAATAAAAATATATTTTCTGTTTTTGTTGTATTTGCTTTTTGCAAATTTAATGAATGAATGATTTATTGAGGGAAATATGTTTTAACATTTTTGAGCATATTTTGGGGAAGATTGATAGGTAGATGGGTGAATGTTTGATTTGTGATAAGCTTGATCATCTAGAGGAAAATGAGAAAACAGAAATTGCAAAATATTTAGGGAGGGAGTGAGGGAGGGAGGAAAGAATAATAGATAGAATATAAGATGAATTTTGTTCCTATTAAGCTTAAGAATAACAATGAAGAATGAATGAATATATTAGTTAGATCATTTTTAATTGCAATAATACATGAGTAAAAATGTTTTAGTAGTTAGATGCTAAGTAATTTATTTATAATAGCAATGAATAGCTTTTATTTGTTTGAAGTATATCTAATGAATATCATTATAATTTCCTACATTTTGTGCTTGTTTATATGCTTTTTACTTTCTTTCTTGCTCGCTTTAGTTGTATCAGTCATTTTGGCTAATGATGATTTTCAAAAGAAAAGTCTTGCTAACCTATTTTTTGCTATTTTGCTATTTGTCATTGAGACAAGTTAAGATTATGATAACCATAATGATATTACAATTAGCACTTCCTAATAATTCACTTTTGCTATATACTTCAACTACTATTGCTATAATTTTTAAAATTGTTAAATCAAATTTGCCATTCCTTGAGGCCAGCCTTTCTCTTCCAGTCAGAAGTAATTTTATCAGTGAGGAATACAGTAGTCCAAGCATAGAGGAAAGTACGAGCATAGAAGGCATAGAAACCGACGTAGAAACCACTGATACCTTCGTGTTAGATTAACTTTTTGGCAGCATCAGCCCAGCCGGAATAGGTTAATCTATTTTTAGTTGGGTCAGCATTTTAGGTATAAAGACGAGTTCTAATATTATCGAAGGGAAGAGTAGCAAGAGTACCCCAGAAAGAAGCCCAGAGAAGAGCAGCATATTTATTCCAGGTCATATCACCAAAAGTAATCCAAATCTTTTCATTTAAATAATCAAAAGGACCAGTCAAACTGATGTTGAGGATGACAGCTCTGAGGACATTAGCATAGGAACCTCTGAAAAGAGCGGCATTACCTCCTTCAGTGGCAGCGATCTTGTTGATACCGTCCAATAAACCTTTATATCCCCATCTCCATTCCTTGGGCTTACCACCTTCAGCGATGGTACGAGCATTAACTAATTCAGCGGGATTTGTCAAAAATGCAGCTAAACCACCAGCAAAACCTGCAATAACACCCTTTTCTCTATGAGAAAGATCGTTATGAGCCTTAACAGGCTTGGATCTATCATAAATGATCTTATAAGTAAGATTTCTGATGAAAAGGTAGCTCAAACGACCAATCAAGTGGGATTCAAAACCTTGGTAGAAACCACGTAATCCGTTACCAGTGGCGTGAATCTCACGGAATACTTTGTGAGGATTGATACCCATGTATAAGTTCTTGCTACGAATACCTACTCCTTCAGTTCTAACTTGGGATCTTACCTTAACGAATTCAATGGGATAAGTAAGGGCAGTTGAAAGAGCATTAACTGATAATGATAATCCTATAACTTAAGTAGTTGAGGGTTCCCAGTATCTTTTGTATGAGTAATTCATCTCTTTATATTGTAATTGCTTTTATTTTTCTGCTTTACCAAAATTTGGCTATTCTTCTTTTCCTTCTTCTTAATTTTTCTTTTTGAAATTCTTTCAAAATTATTAAGATATTTCATATAATTTATATCAAACTCCTATGAAATCATTATTATTTGCAATCTTTATTTATTTATTTATAATTAATTGAAATCCTCATTATACTAAGATGTTTGTTTGTTTCTCTCTATTTATCTAAACCTTGTTTGTCTTATATCCTTTTCCTATCTTCTTTATATTATATTTATTTTTTGTTGCTTATTCACTCACTCTAGCTACCCTTCATACTTACCTATTTATTCATTTTTATTGTACTCTTTTCACTTTTTATTTCGCAATTTATTTTATTATCTTTTATTCATTCATATTAGATTTTGCATTCACTCACTCATTTTATAAAACATTAAAGCTTTCTTGCATATTTTGTTAATAATCTATTTTTTATAAATATTAATTAATAACAAAAATGAATGATTGATTGATTGATTGACTTACTTATTTATTTATTCATTGATTCCTATTTTATTTTAATTTTTTCCCTATCTATCTTTTATTAATACTATTTTTGTTTCCTTTCATTTTATTGTTTAAGCTTTCTTTGTAGACAAATCTTCATTCAAAAATATAGTTTTATTTAAAAAATCTGACCAATTTCTCCATTTTATTTATAATTTATTTGGGTAAATTAGAAGAAATAAAACAATTAACTTTGCTACTATCCTTAATAAGAACATTGTTTCTTAATTGCTCTCAAATTTACACCTTAATCAAACTTATATTTCTTATCAAAAAACTAAATAATTATCATAAAAAGCCATCAAATTAGTATTATTCAAATCTTAGAATAAAGTAAAAAATACTATCAATTTATTAATCATATTAAGTCCCGTAAAATTTTTTTATTTGAAAAAACTAATTTAAAATTTAAGTTTTTGTTCTTCTCAAATCCACCTAAATTTTCCAAAAAGAGTCCAAAATGAAACCAGTTTTAAACAATCCTATTTCAAAATAAATATTTGGCTATCTTTGTACATAATAACAATTTTCAAATAGTTCAAAATTTTGTTGATCATTATTATACTAGTTGTTTCTTTCAAGTTATAGCTTAAATCATTGGTTGAATGAATAAGTTATTTAAATAATAACCCAAAAACTTTCAGCTTTAATAATGAAAATAATATTAAAACACTTTAATAAAATTTGAAAAAAATTTTTCCAAATTTGAAATTCATACAATTCAGGGTGAAGCAAAAGACAAATTAAAATAATATTTAGATTAATTCTAGAAAGGAAGAAATATTTAAAAGCACCTTATTTCAAAATTTGATTTTAACTAAGTTTGAAGATAATTATTACAAAATAAAATTGAAATACATACATACATTTAAAGGGTGAAATAATAACACAAAGGGTTAGTCAAAAATAAAATAAATTACTTATTTATTTTTGATTTTGTTTGATTAATCATTTATTTATTTGTTAATTTATTTGTTTTTTAATAATTAAAAATATATTTTAGAGAAAATATTAATAGTCAGTCAGTCTTTAATTTAAATTTTCATTTGGTATTTTTTTTAATAGCAGAGCTGTATGTTTTTTTAATTAATTCTAACAAATTCTTAATACCGAAAATAACATTTGGATCTCTTTAGGGTCCTCCTTCAGGATGATCTCCAACATAGTTAAAATCGATATATTTAAAAGCATATGAATTGTTAGTGTTATCAACTATTGCCATTATAGAAGATGCTATGAATTAACGAGTGTTAATATTTTCATGGAAATCGAGAAGCTCTTCCAAGAATTTAATAAACTCTTCAAGTGGTACTATATTTACTTGATCGAAATCTGGTGAGTTAGAAGAAAAGAGCTTTTTGATATAATCATGGATTTATTTTATAGTTAAAGATAGTACATAGGTTCCTTTTTTCAATATCTCTACTGGAATACCTAAATCATTTTTTAAAAGTGCTCCACTTAAACGATATCCGTATTGACGTGAAGTACTTCTAGTATCTTTTTTATCTGCTTATTTTTATTTTTCTATACTATAAGAGCTATGAAGTGTTGAGCGACCTAATTTAAAATCAATAATAGAACCCTTGGATCTTCCATAATTCAAATTTTCAAGTACTACATATTCGTTATTATTGTAATTTTCTATTCCGAGAAACTTAGGAATAAATTTCTTAAGTTTTTCATTTTCTTCTCTATAAATTGAATTGGGATTATTTAGATCTTTGTAAAATGCTATTTCATTCTTTTTACATTTTTTCCAAATTTGATCTCCTTTTATTATGAAGTTTAGTTAATGGCCTGCAGATATCTAAGATGTCTCAGTAACATTTCTTATCATTTATTTATCAAATTAATTTCCAAACTCACCTAGCATTTTCCAGTATTATCCATATTCTTTAAGACATTGCTTTACTGCATTAAATCCTACAATATTTGGTTAAATTTTATCTTTCAATTCCTATATACTAAATTTCCTTTATCCTTTTTCTAAGGGGAAGCTTTCTCCTGTTAACGTTCTAAGAACAGATTCAGCTGCCCAACTAATACTTTCTAAGTTATATCCTCCTTCTAATACAACTAAAATATTGCTACCATTAGTAACATCCATTAATCTTCTAGTTAGATATCTGTTTTAGAGATTTAAATAAATTATTAATATTTTACTCTATTTCTCAAATATAATATAATTTTTTTATTTTATGAAATTTTTTAAAACAAAAAATTAGTAAGATTGAAATTAATTATAAATCAAAATTTAAAAATAGCTTATTTTGTTTTATTTTTGAATGTTTGAAAGGATTACATTATTTAATAATATTTACTAGTGTTGTTTCTTTTTTTAGAGATTTTTAAATTTTTTTGGTAACGACTTAATATTTAACTAATAACTTAAATATTTAATTTTATGGGATTAGCAAAATTTAGATATTTTATTTATCTCTCTAAAAAATAGATTTTGCTTATAAAAAAATTAGTTTTAAGATTTTAAAAGGTTAATTAAAAGTACAAATTTGTATCTTAATTAATATTTTTTAAAACTTAGTAAGCTTTGAAAGGAGATTATTTTATTTTCCAATAAGTGTAGAATTTTTTTAATTACGCATATCCTTCGTATGTGAGCTTACACTGACCTAATGGATCACCATCAGCGGAATCAAAACCTGCAGATATTAAAATAAACTCGGGCTTGAATTCTTAAATAATTGGAAAAGCAATTCTTTCGAAGGCGTAAATGTACTCATCAGTTCCTGCAGTAAGAGCATTTTAGCTATATCCTATGTCCCATGGGATGTTTACCTTAAAACCTTTGGCTTCTCCAGAACCATTATTAGTGACTGAACCGGTTTAGGGATAAAAAGAACCTATAATTTTATGTATTAAAATGTTTTTTTCTTATTGAATTATGATAGTTTAAATATTAAAAACATATTTGTTAAATTATTAACAATAGGTATATTGAATTTTAAAGATAGCTTGCTATTTAGAGTACAAAATATAAATTTATTTCTAAAATCTAATATATTTAAATTTACCATCATCATGTCTATGCATGGATACAAATAAAACATTAGGATCATCCTTGAAAATGTGCTAGGTTCCATCTCCATGATGTATGTCCCAGTCAAATATTAGAACCTTTTTAACTCCATGATTATTTTAAAGATATTTTGCTGCTATAGCTACATTGTTAAAGAAGCAAAATCCTGTGCATACTTTAGATTCACCAGAATGATGGCCAGGAGGTCTAATAATAGTGAAAGCATTCTTCCATTACTTACTAATGATTCTATCTACTGATTCTATAACACCTCCAACACCTAAATATGCTACTTCTTTACTACTTTGATTAAAATATGTATCAAGCATATAAATCTCTTTTTTCTTTGTTTTGTCTGGCCACATTCCTTCTATAAAATCTATGTATTGATCATCATGAGCATATTTTACTATTTTCTTATCAGCTGGTTTTAGCTTATCTATCACATGAACAAGAGGTGATTTTAATAATCCTTAAGTTGTTAAATGATTAAATATGCTTTAAAGTCTAGCTGGACATTCAACATGCTATCTTATTGATTTATGTTTAAGCTGCTCTAAATCGTAGACAACTCCAGTTTGTCCATGTATGTTCAATCCATTAAGCTATTCTTCTAATCCATCTAAATTATCTTTCTACATTTTCTAAACTAAATTTTAAGTCAAATTTTTGTCTGTTTGATTGATTGAGTTTCTTTGTTTGTGACTGAGAGAGTCCTTTGATTAATCTTGCTTTTTTTTGGCTTTTATTTATTTTTTTAATTTGAAAAATATCAAAATCTATTTAATTAATCTAATTATATCTTCCTAAATAACTTGAAATCGTCGTATGAAACAAATTCTTCTGGAATTAAAAAATTTAGTATTCAAAGTTAAATGAAGTTTATTTATTCATATGTGATGGCTTGCTTGACTCAATCATAAAGTCTTTCAAATATATTTAATCATAGATAAAAAGTCATCGTCATCAATTTAAAAGAAATCAATTTAAAACTATGTAGAAATTTAACACTTCACTTTATATTGAATTAACCAAAATGATATTATGAAGTTATGAGTAAAAAAGAAAAATCGCAAACGCACTTTAATAGATTAATGATGTTATTTTTAAATTAATTGGAAATACACGCACCAAAAATTGCGATATTAATTTAATATTAAATTAGGGCATTTTTGTTATTTTTTGACGAGCTAATTTCATAATACCATTTAGAAAATTAAAACTAATAGGACAAGCAATGAAGTTTTAAATTCTAATTTTGTTCCAGTGTTTATATTCAGTACTAAATCTATTTATAAATTTGTTAAAAAGGGATTAATTTTTCTGTTTAGAATTTAATTTTTAATTTTACCTGAAGGCGAAGCTAAAGTAGTAAACTAAATTCTAACAATTCTAGATGCATCCATTAAATCTGGATATCCAGGCTATACACTTCCTCCAATTATGTAAGCATAATATTTTTAGTTTGGTAAAAGATTTTATAGAGTTAATTTAAATGACGTATAACCTGAGCTAACTTCCACATATCCACTAGGTGCTAAGATATTTGTGTGATCATATCCCCAGTATATTTAATCTGGATAAGGAGTAGGTTGAGTAGTTGAGACAAATAATTCTCCTACTACATAAACAAATCCTGGCTAGTCTAAAACAACAGTGAAATTAGCAGTAGACCAATCATTATTCAAAAATGAAGGAGGTTAAATGAAATTAGGATAGTATGAGACAAATGTATTAGGTATAACTTAATAAGTACTATCATATGTAGGCATAGCGGCCTTCAGTTAGATAGTTTTATTATTTAAAGAATTAGCTAATGTTAAAGGAGAAGGATAGTACTCCGTAAATCTATTTGAAGATATTTAAATATTCAGCAAAGTATAAATTGATGTAGAAACATCCAATATTCTCATTTTAGATTTTCTTTTGTCTATATTTTCATTTTGTTAAATATCTTCAATCTATGCATTTTAATCATTTTCTTAATCGCTTTACAAAATTCTACTTGAACTTGTACTCTAAGTGTTGTCAAAATAATATTTCTAGATTTGCAAACTATTTAATAATAAATTTTAAATTAAATTTATGTAATTATTCAAATTTATTAATAAAAAATTCTAAATTATTATGTTAATTAATAAATAGAAGAGATTCTAATTAAGAAAATTGGAATTACGAATTCAGGTCAATAGTAAGTATATTAGAGAGATTAATTAAAACGCTTTTAATATCAGTTGCTGATAACTAGAGAACTTAAAATCTCAGACTAAAAGTTGCAGCATTGTATCGATCTTTTTGTATAAAAAATATTAGAATTATTTAGAAAAGAGAATTTTATAGAAATTTTTACTGCTTGTGACAAAAGTGAGAGATTTATTTGCAATATTATTTCCTCTATCTTAGAAATAAAGATGCACAACGTAAGGAGTCTAAGCAGTAAGGTTTGATATGTTAAAATAGAAATTAGAATTAGCCTTATTCAAAACTAGAGAACCATACTAACTTTAAGTAGTGTTGGCTGGTGGAGTAGTCTAATTAAAAACCTAAGAGAAAGGAGGATAATCAGTTCCATTAAGACTACACATGTAGTAAACTACTGTAGGCTCATTAGTCATAACATTTATTTAGACACTATTTTTCAATATAGTTACAGTTTAAAGTAACAATATCTATGGGGCTATGTTATCAGCGGCAATTAAATTAAAGTATAATTGGGTATATTGCAAACTAAAAACAGCTGAGTCTATTCCTGTTAAAGTGAATACCACTGAACCTCTAGAAACAGAAGAACTAGTATTGTTTGTAGGTTGAGATATAACTCTAAAACTAAGTTGATTGATTCCTTTTGTAAAGTTAAGCATCTAGGTGCTTAAAGAAATACCTGAATACTAAGAAGCTAAATTCATATTAACTTCAAAATAAATATCAGATGCATATGTCACATATAATATTGTATCTAAAGAAGTTCCACCATAAGGAACATCTAATATCTAGTTCATAAAGACTGTTTGAACTTTTTATAAAAATAAAAGTATTCAATTTTTTAATAGAAACTTATTTTTTATGATAAAAATGCATCTTCGTCTTACATATTTTAATTTATTTTTTGAACCAAAAAATTTTTAATTTCTTTTTATAAACTTTCCAAATAAAATTTTTAATTTGAAAACAATTAATGAAAAATTAAGAATATTTTGTTTTTTTACTTGTAGGGCTGAGGATAGTAATTTAGGAAGTTTATATTGGAGTATAAAGAGGAGGAACATTATCACCTAGAGTTACCCATTATAATGTATAGCTGCCTGGGTAAATTTATTGAGGACAAGATATTCTAAAAGGTATAGATGTTTATCCTAGATGGATAGGAATTTCAAATGGAATAACTTTAAAGCCTGGTAAAATATTTGGTTTAATATTTAGCTCAAGTAAGGAAGGGAAATCTAATGTAACAAAAAGATCAGCAGTTTAAGTTCCTGGATAAAGTTGTATTCCTTGGTCATTATTTATATGAATAAGTGGACCTGGATAGACATAACTAAAAGAAAAAGGATCTAAATTAATATAGCTTCTGTCAATAATTATTTAGTTGATGCCATCAAATGAGCTCACATAAAAGTTATCTGTAATTCCTTAGAAGGTTGGATTTAGTACTGAGGCTATTGAAACTTATAGTTGACCTTAGAAATCTTAGGTGTTACCAGTTATATTGAAACGATTCTGAATAGTATAGCAATCTATAACTGCAGCAAATGATGATGTAGTAGTTGTGCAAGATCCTCTTCCATCAGATACTTAATCAAACTAAGGAGGATAATCTATGAATATAGCTCCTTATGATAAAATTTTAGGAACATTTTTACTAAGGGTAAATGCAAAAGAATAACTAGCAGTGTATCTAACATTAAATTAACTGGGTGTTACACTCTAAACTGATAACCATCCAGGATTTCCATACATTTATAATTATCCAGCTTGAGATTAAGAATTAATAAATTTTTTATCACCCTTATATAATAATGAGATAGAGAAATAACCTGTATTAGTATAAGCAATATTTGGATTAGTTATACCAAATATCTATACAACAATTGGATTTGAACTACTTGGTTGATATGAATCAAAATTTTACAAGTAAACTCCTCCATTCTGAACATAACAACTGTATGAACTACCTAAAATTATTTTATGATTAAAAAAATTATTTTTAAACAAATTTGTATTATTTTTATTAATTCAAAAAATCTTTATTTATTTTGTGATTGAATATTACCTAAAATACCAGAAACAATCTTGCATTTAATATTTGTTCCTAATAGTTAGTCATATTCTGAAGGGAATTAAAACAGAATTTGCATTAGAGAAGTTATGATATCATTTGTCACAAAAGAGAAGGTGTAAGTACTCTTTTCGCTAATATTTTAAGGACTAAATGTAATTGAGTTTACAGTTATTTCAGGAGCTCTTTGCACTGTTGTTATTGTTCTACTATTTAAAGTTGTCGTATCTGTTATATCTAATGTCTAACCATCATAATAAGTCTCTATAATGAAGCCATCTGAAGTACCTTGATCAGGATTTTTTATATTTGTTATTGACAAAGTGATACTTCCACTACCAGAATTGTACTAATCTTAAATAACAACAGAAAATGTAGAGCCACTTAGAGTACAACTACTGAATGTTGTCACAGCTCCACCCATGCTGCAGTTTGGAGGAGAAGGAAGAGACTAATTTTTCAATAAAAAATAAATAATTTTAAACATAATTAAACATTTGAGAAATATTTTACCTTAAAATTATTTTGAGGAAATGTGATTTAAATAACACCTTTGTCTGGTATATTAGTATATGGAGTAAACTGAATTGTATAAGTAGCTGTTTCATCAGCGTTTAATGGGAAGGCCGTGATAGAATTAAAAACAATTTTTCCAGGAGAGAAAACAGGATCAAAAGCAAAACTATAAAAATTTAACTACTGCATAACTAAATTACTAATATCTTGTGCAGCATTATATTAAACTACCTATATTCCCCATCCAGTAGATAGACCACTTGAAGGCATTGTTGAGGGATTTTTCACACCTGACACAGTTACTGTAAAAGTAGAGCCTGCAGGGAGATATAAGTTGTTAGTTATCTTTTTAAGAATTAGAAAAAACATTTTAAATTGAATAAGTAAATAATTTTACTGTGATCATTTGAATAGTTATCTAAATTGAAAGTTGTTAAGTTGAGCTGTAACTTGTTAACCCTGTAGTAGAAACTTTTGGTAATGGGGTGGATCCTAGTAGATTATAATTATTAGGGAATAAGATTTAAATCAAACTTAGATCAGGAATATCAGCATTTCCAGTAAATGTGAACTAGTAAGAGCAATCTACATATTGAATACCCTATTTTTTAACAAAAGGAAAATTGAATATTTTGTAAAGAATTCAATAAAATACTTTTTTAGGTATAATAATTGATGCTTGAGAAAAATAATTTGGTAGATTATTAGTTAGTTAATTATATCTTTCAGCAGATTTAGTAGCTCCTGTTGAACTTGTCCAATAAATATCCAATGTTGGAGTAGTTATATCAAATTTACTTTAGTATTAAGGCCAGTTTATATTTGATATGATGATAGATTGTTATGTCAATACAAAGTTTTATGAAATCATTATCAAAATCATATCTGCTTAATAATAAGGAATGCAGTACATATTGATGGAATTCACAGAACAAGATATAGTTTAGTCTTACACAATGAAGCCATTTGCAAATGTTGGCAATTGTATAAGCAACAAATCTCCTGCTATTGGCTAAGCAGATACTTTAAATCCTAAATTGAATGTCTATCCAACATAATTTGTAGAATAAGTTAAGCTCTACACAGTTCCTATAGGAAAAGCTCCTATGGCTGCATTTATTTAAATAAATAAAAATACTTTAATTACAAAATACTTATTTTAATTTTTAAATATTACCCTAATTTGTGATTTATATTGATTTTTATGCTAAGTATTAATAGATATTATTAGAGTTTGAAACCAATCTGATCGATAAATCAGAATTTACTCCAGCTCCTTAAGGATTCAATAGATTTGGAATATGTATTCTGACTAGGGTGTTTGCTGGGATTTATCTAAATTAAATAATGAAATAAATCGTTTTTTTTCAAAAAAAGATATTGAAAAAATATTATTAATAAATAAAATATATTAATTAAATATTACACAAAATTTTTGATGAATATTTAAGAAAACTGAACAGTGCTTAAAGTAGTGTATGATGCTTGAACATATGTGCACGTAATGGATGAACCTTGAATTGGCATAATTCCTTAAATACCTCTGCATGGTATTTATGTTCCACTTGGTACATTAAGTCCTAGACCAAGTTGCCATACATTAGTACTTGTTAGTTACCTAAAATCTAATTGAATAAATCCTTATGTATCTGTTGCTTTGTAAATCGGTTGACCACTTGGTATTGTAATATCAGTCAGAAAAGAAATGTCTAAGATAGATTTAGAAATGGTTGCAGCACTAGAAACATAATTATTTATCAAATTAACAGCAGGTGTAGTCGTTAGCTTAAAATTAATTGTTGCTTTAAATATTTTTATTGAAAGAATTATTTACATCTTTAGGATCTATTTAAAATGCATCTTTCCAGGATTCTAATATTGTTTATTTATCACTATCATAAGTAGTCAAGGCAAAGTAGTAAGTTCTAAAATCAATAAAAAAAGTTTCTATTTCGTTCAGCATTATTTATAAAATAATTTACGCATTTCTTGCAGGTGTCATAACCCAATTCTTTAAGACGATTATATGAATAAGACCTTGTCCTCCAAAAAGCTTTAATTTAAAATATGGAAAAAATTAATAACTTTGATGTTTCATTTTCATAATACAGTATTAGTTATGCCTGAAATTGTCATTGTATTTCCTGTAATTGATGTAGAGCATGCAAAAGAGTTAGATGTAGGTGCACCAACTGCTAGGAAATTTGTATAAAGAACAGACCTTTATCTCTATGAAGGATAAATTGAATTCATACTAGGAGTATTAGCTATTGTCATTGTTTGTTGGGCATAACCGTAATATATACCACAGTCTGTAGCAGTTGTAGCTTAAGTTTTAAATAATTTAAATGATAAATACTAGGGAGATAAGAGTATAAAATATGTTCATTGAATAAAAAATTACGAAAAGCAGGATTAAAACTGAATTCTGTAGGTATAGCAATTTTGATTAAACCTCCTATAGGTACTGTTTTTAGTGGTTTAAACTCAAATTAAATTTAAGGGATTACAACTGGAGTTGAGGTTGCTTTAGGCCAATTACTATTCCAAAGATAGTAGTTGATACTTGAGATAATTTAATCACTTGAATGGTCACACGATGCTAAATATTTAAGAAGTAATTTTACATTTTTTATCAAATAAATATAGTTGAGTTACTGTAAGAATCAATAACAGCTGTAGCAGAATTAACATCTTATGCTATTAAAGTGGACTAGGTGGTATCTTGATATAGATAAATCTTCAAAGGAGTAGTTGTTCCAGTAGCATCAGGATTTCTTGTCATGATTATAATTGAAATCTCTTAAGTAAACAGCTGAGTTGCAAAATTTGAAATAATTATAGCATTAGAACTGACTGTAATTTAAATTTTATTGTCTTCTGATAAGTTATCTAATCCATAATTTATGTAATGTAATTAATACATATTTTCTTACAGGAACATTAACTACCAGCTTACTAAAACTTAGAAATATGCAGGGAATGAAATCACAATACAATTACCTAGTTTTTTTTATAATTTTATTTTTATCAAAGAGTGAAAATTATTTTTTTTGACTAAAAAGAGAATTTCATATTTTTTGTATTTCATTATATACTACTTTCTGTAATCAATAGATAATTTAAATTATTAAAATTAAAAAATTTTCATTGAGAATTGTTTTTTAAAAAATGTATTGATATTTTTTTAATTTTTCTTCATTAAAAGTGTTATTTTTTTCTTCAACGTTTAATTAAATTTTACCATTTTTGAGTGGTAGAGTAGGTGTAAAGTTAAGCATATATTCAGCAAATATATATCTGTTATTTAAATTTGTTTAATCAGTAGGAGTTAAGGAGATGTTATTTAGCCCAGATGGATTAATTGCAGGGCCTTGAATACCTGTTATACTTTCAAACAGAATCTAAGTTCCTTATTTGTAAATATAGAAAGAGAAAACATAGCTGCTGCTAGCTGTGTTGGGATTAATAGTGTAAGGAGGATTTTGCATAGAAATTTGCAATACATAACTAATACCTTAGGTAAGAATTCCCACAATTCCATCTATTCTTACATAATTATTAGTTTGCAAAGTGCATATAAGTTGACCAGCTATGAAGTATCCATTAAGACTAGGTGAAATACAAGTAGGATATTCCTTTTTTTAAAAAGTTTTTTTATTTATTGCATTCAAAAAATTTTTTTAATGATATCTTCTAAATGGTTATATTATACTTCTCTTTATTTAAATTTCTTTCAACAAAAAAAAACACTTATAAAATGAATAAGCTAGTTTACCTCCAATGTAAAATCAACGGGGATTTGTAGAATAAAATAACTTCCAGCAGGTATATTGCTTGCTGTTTGAAAAGTTAACTGATAAGAAGTGTAGTCTCCAGTCATATCACTTCCAGATGGATTTACTTAAATGTTTGCTGAAATTAACTTAGTTGAAACATCTGCAATACCAATTATCCCAAAAATTTTATTCTAGTCAACAATATTTTATCCTTATAAGGTCTAGAGTATAAAACTTCCTACCCCTCCTTTAGTGGATGGATTAAGAACTTGCTAAACAGTAACAGTTTAAGCTAATTAATATTTTAAAAACAGATCAATAAAGTAGTTATTAGTTTATAATAAAATAATATTTAGATATCTAGAATTTATTTGTAGAATTAGCATGAATTATATCATAAATTATTTTATTTTTTACCTATCCCTGCTGCTAGATCATATGGAAATGTGAAAGTTACAGTCAATCCACTTGCTGAACAAACTACACTACATACTAAATTACTTTTCAAAAAAGCTGAACTAGAGCTGTATTAAGAAGGAAATATAATTTGTAAGGTTCCTCCTGCAGGTAAAAAAGTTTGTGGAATGAAAGAAAAAGTATAATCAGCTCTAACTCCTGCATTAGCCAAAGTATTGTAAATAGGGGGAGGCTACGTTGTTGGAGTTATAGTTCCTCCATTTGTAGATCTTAAAATATAGTTAATTGCAACTATAAGTAAAACAAGCGCTTTCATTAGAAATGCTAATTACTATTTATGAATAAGGAAAATTAAAATATTTAATTTAGCTTTTTCTCAATATTTATCTGACGAAATTAAATAAAATATTTTCTTAGTTTTATATTAAATCTGTATTTTTCTTAGATTTTAGAATTCTCCTACTACCAACTAACAATAAATAAATCAATCAAAATATATCAAGTAGTTTTAGTTAATAAATTAATTAATGATTTATGGATATATAAGCTTTTCATGTATTCAATCAATTATGATTACTAAATCTTTATATAAATGATTATTTTTTTATCAAACAAAAATCAGGTTTGTTTAAGCCTGAATTTTTTAACTATAAATTTCTAATACTATTCTTAATAATAAATACATATATAATTACAATTGCTCATTTGTGAAATCGTGATAAAAACCATGAATTGAATTTCAGTTTTTTTGTTATTTAGGCTTATTAAATATTTTAGATATCAAGTTTTAAAAAATGTTAGAAAATATTTTCTTTTTAGAGGATAGACATGACTGAAAAACTAAAAATTTGTATTGGTTTTTTTTTTTCTAAAATTAAATATTCAAATAAAATTATATTTATAAGAAATATTATTCATTTGTCTTCATGATTTATTTTTAATATTGTGTTCTTTTTTTATGTTCTAAAAGTTATATATTTTCATTTTTTATATTTAAAAATGAAAAAATTTTTGTATATCTATCAAAATAAAAACAATTAAAAAAAATACTTTTTTTTCATTTAGATAGAATTTTTTTCTTGTTATTCATTTTTATTAATAATTTATTAATTTTGTATTTAATGGTGTATCCTTCCTTTTATGCTCTTAAAGATAAATATTTCCATTTTATATTTAAACAAAGAGATCATCAGAAATTTTATTGCAATATATATTCTTTTCCTTTTTTAATGATTTAAATAAAAAATAAAAGATATTTAGAAATAAGTAAAATTATTTTGACATCTTATTTAGCTTTTTCTCTAACTTAAAATTTACAAAATTTAATTATTTTTAAAAGTAAAAAAAATAAAATAAATTCAATTAAAAGAGGTTTAAATCAATCATACCCTTAAAATTTTTGAATAGATTTAAATATTTAATTTTTATTTTTTACAATTAGATTTTATTAAAGGTTACTTTATTTTATAAAATACATAAAATAAAAAAAAGATTTTTCTAATTAATCAATTTTTTATTCAATTTAAATTAATTTAATAATTTAGAGATTCAATAAAAAAGCTTTTATAATTTTAATTTTGATTCGAAAAGCAAGTAAATCTGATGATCATCCAAATTTTGATATCTATTAGAAATTTACTAAATTTATTAACAATTAAAACAAAGCAAGATGAAAAAAAACTTTTTACTTTATTGAAATTTTAAAAAATATTTATCTTTAAAATAGTATTATTTTAGATTTCTCCGAGAACATGCTTAATGAAAAATAAAAAATACAGTAGCAAAATGAATCCTATTTATTTTAAATCAATAAATCATAAAGCTACATTAAAATAGTTATCAATTTTAGTTCATTTTCTAAAATTTAATTCATTTGATCTTTTACTTTGAAAATATTAACATTCAAATATAATAGATTTTACAACTAATTTTAATGATTCTTTACTTGAATTTTAAGGAAATAACAACAAAAAATAATTTATATAGCATACGAAATATTTTAAAATTATATCATTAATCACTTGTAAATATTAAAATTATAAAAACAGTTTTTAAACATATAAATTATTCTCAAGTCCATTTAAATGACTTATCATATTACAATTAATAAACTTAAAATAACTACAAAAGCTTGTATTATTGAGCTATTCAGACATTTTATAAACTAATTAATGTAGTTTTAAACTATTTAGTTTGAAGAAGAGCATTTTAGTATGCATTAAGAATAAGCTTTGCTATTACTTACTAATTAAGCACAATTATTAGTTCCAAGACAAGCATTATACGTAGCATAATCAGCCAAGCATCGATCATCTGTTTTTTAACATGGCATAATAACACTTTCAACACAGCTAGATGTGGAATCAGCCATAATATTTACTAATATAGATAGTGATATTAAACTAATAAAAATTTGTTTCATTTTTGGAAGATTTTTATCACCTATTTTCAAATCTATACTTTTTCACAATATCTTTAGTTAATTTTTTTATTTATTTATTTATTCTCTCAGAAAAATAAGGGAAAATTTTTTAATTAAGTAGAACTAATCAATTAGATATCAAAAATACAAAATTAAAAATATGCCTTCAATTAGGGAAGTATTAATTTATCAATTTTTTTAGTATTTTAATTGATATTTTTAAGATTAAAAAAATATTTTAAAAAATGTAGTAGTAATTGCTCAGAAACTTTATACTTAGATCATTAGATTAATTTTTTTAAGCAATTTCATTAAGTACGCTAAATATATAAGCTAAAAAAATGATAAAATCTGTAAAAAATATCAAAAATAGGTAAACTCACTTTAGGAGGAGCTGAATATGAAAAAATGACAAAAATTCTATAGATCTATGCTATACTTTAAAAAATTTAATATATTTTAATTTGATAATAGGTATTTAGTCTAAACGGATTTATGTTTGGTTTGGACTGTGAAAATACTTACTAGATAACAACAACCATTAAAAATATTATGTATAAATTTGTAAACTTAGTGGCTAAAACATAAAGATGGCAAATGCGCATTTTGTGATGTATCTAATGGTTTTTATTTTTGAAAGAAGAATTATAATTAATACATTTAAGGTTTTAAAATCTGTAGCAAAAATGGTTATAAAGAATGTAAAGATGCTTTGAAGATAAAAGATGATATGGTATATGTTACAAATATAAATAATCTGGAGGGTATTTTATTTAGGTTTATACCCATTTTTCTTGTAAAGACTCTTCTGGACAATCATAATTTGATGGAATAAGTTGAAAATTATAGTTAATATACAAAAAAATAGATGAAGAAAGATAACATATGATATAAAACCAATCAGAAACTTGTCCTAATGAAGTATATTTTATAATAGATAAAAAATGTGGCCACTTTCATCAATCATATTTTAAGTTCCATTTTTCTGATGTGAATAGCTACAATATTTGTAAAGGTGATTAAAATTTAGAACAGATAAGGGTAGCAAGGAATCTATTAAAAAAATTTTCTTTAGAGATAATAAAAACTATTTTGAATTCTTTGATGATTAATTAACTATTATGCTCCTTAATTGTAGAAATGTAAATTAAATTAATAATCAATTATAAAAGTAATAATTAATTTGGGCTTTTGAATAATCCCCACTATCCTTTTCTGTAAAAAAGATTTTCTTTATTTGAAGCTCTTTCACAATAAATAGATAAACAGGGAAGATGCATAAAATATTCAAATACTTTTTAAAGGCATGCTTCTCATTCAAAATTTGTGAATTATGAAAAAAATAAATTTTATCTTTTTTAGAAGCTATGCTAGATATTTTATTCTTATTATTAAATAAATAGAAAAGGCAAGCTTTTAGTGAGATTTTTTTTATTGAGAAATAAATTAAGGATAAAAACTGATAAAACTTTACAACTGAAATATTTTATAAAAAATGTTTATGTAATTGTACATATATGTAGTAAATAATTTTAGCTTATTAAGTAAGGTTAAAGATTTTTTAAAATAAGAATTTTCTTTTCACTTCTTTAATTATGAATTTTAAAGTGCTCGAAATTTCTAAATCTAATTCAAGCTAAGGAGTAAATAAGCTCGATGTCAGAAAATTTTATTTACAAATAAGTTCGATTCTAAATACAAATAGATTTAAATCTATTGACTACAAATGAAATTTATACAAAATATTAAAATGATATTTTACTTTTTAAAACTATTATGAAACAAAGTAAAAAATTATTTTGATTTGAATGTATTTTTAATGATGTCACTCCTTATTTAATTATTTATTAAATAAATAAAAGCTTAATAAAATTTAGCAGAGATAATAAAAAATAATAGTCATTTAATATTTCAATTCTATGATTTTGAAGGCACATTTTCAATATTTATTTATAAATCATTATTTACTTCTTAACTTTTAGAATCACAGATGCCTCAAATTAATATTTTTATGATGTTTTTTAACATTTTTAATATTTTTGTTATTTGGTTTAACTTATTTCTTGTATCCAACAAATTATATAGATTTTTATTCATTTAAACTTTATTTTGGCTCAAAAAATTTTAACATTTTATGTGTAATAAAAATAATTTAGAATTATTATTTGAATTTGTAAGTTTTGAAAATCATAAATCAATTTAATCAACCATCATAATAAGGAATTTATACGCAGATAATTCAACACGGAATATATAAACAAATAGATTGTCTTGGAGAAAGAGTTCATTTGATTTTTGAAAAAATATAAATAGTTCAATCCTGTATAAAGAAATTTCTTATTAAAAACATGTAAATGGGTTCAGTCCTAAAAAATAGTTTTTTTTACAGTGAATAAAAAATCATGAGGAAAATCCTCTTTTTTTTGAAATATTTTTTCATAAATTATAAAATTGTAGAATACCAAAAAACTTTTATTATCTATTATATATAAAATTCGTAATATTTTCAGTTTTATTTTTTTCAAAATGTAGGAGGTGAAATTGAGAGATTGGGTAGAATTATGGGACATTGGCTGGTGACTTAGAATATTGAGTTTTTAGAGTTATAGGACTGCAAACCAATTTGGTGTAAGTAAAAATAAAAATAAAGGATTTTTTTGTTAAAACTCCTCCACATTTAAAAATCTATTTTAAAGTTAGAAAATAATTAAAATGAAATCTAAAATATGAAATTTGAGAGTTGATAAAGGAAATTTTTTATAATTTGTTTTCATTTTAGGATGATGTTAAATTTTTTATTGATAGTTTTTAGTTGATAAAAATAATGAAAAAGAGCAAGAATTTTTATTGTAAATGTTGAAAAGAAAAATAAGTAAAAATAATGTAATCATTAAACTAAATACCTCAAGACATAAATAAAATACATCTAAATATTTACTTTAAAATAATTTAACATTTTTAATATTTTTAATTTATTAATATTTTATTTCAGAAAAACAAAGCAAAAATAGCAATCATCAATGCAGCAAAGCTTAATAAGGTACTGTTACATGCAATAATACTGTCAATGTACTTTTGAACATCAGCATTGCTGGATTTACAGCTTTTTAAGCAATCAGCATAGTCTGAAAAGTTTTCTACTTTGGTAAGGCAACTTTTAGAAGTGAGACAAGTATTGTAAGTTGCAAAATCAGTAGCACATTATACACTTGCTTAAGATCCAGTGCAAGGTATAGTAAGCTTACTGATACAGTCTGCAATAGCCTAATTATCAGCATAAACTGAGCTTATAGCAATTAAAGATAATAAGCAGATGGCAATGAATTTCATTTTTATTTTTTATTTTGATTTGAGTTATTGTTTATATTTTTTTTTTTTTTTTATTATTATATTTTTTCTAAAATATTTATCAACCCATTTATAAGGTATCAAAGAAAGATATTTTCGAATTTGGTTAGTTTAATGAATTGTTTAGTTAATTTTTGAAATTCTAGTTTGAAAAAAATATGAGCAAGATTTATCAAATTAAAGACACAAGCATACATGTAAAATACTGGAAATATAATTAAGAATTATTTAACCTTACAGACTAATCATTACTTTTATTTTCAATAAAATCCATTAATTATTAATTGAAGATTAAATAAATTATAATAGAGTTAATAAAAGGGAAGTAAAATAAACAAAATTATTTCAAGTGTGAGTTTTATTATTGTTTAATGCCAAGAATATTTTTTATGAAGTTTTGTTAGAAAATAAAGCAAATTTTTTTGAAAAAAAATGTAATTTAAAAGGAATAAATATATAAATAGATATATAGATATTTATTCCATAGATTTAGATAAATTTTCTAATTATGCAGCTTACTAATAAATAATGAGTCATTACAATGACCTAAAGAATTCTGAAAAGTAGTAAAGCGACTTTTATCGAATGCAAGTTTCCATACATTTGTGATATTTTTTAAAATAAATATCAAAATAAATCTTCTCGAAATTAATTAAACAAGAAAATCACTATTAGATAAAATTAAAAATAATAATTTATTTCTTTTGGTTGAGCTTTAAAAATTTTTAATATTTAATTAAATTAGAGAGAGGAAAAAATGTTAGTATTTTATTAATATACTTATTTTGCATATTATTTTTTAAATAAAATAGAAGAATCTTCATTGAAAAATGATGTTTAAATATTATGTGGATCTAAACTTCATTTTAAAGCATATCAATTCAATCTATTAGGAAAAAAAAAAAAATTTATTTTATTTTTTTTATGTTTGTATTTTGCATTTATTTTAGAATAAAAAAATAAAAACATCCAAAAGAAAAATTCATTATCAAATTAAAAACAAATTATACTCCTCCATCCTTTCTTTTTTTTTTAATAGGATTTTTATTTTATACCTCAAATTATCTTCCTGGTGAAAAAAGTTATTTCATTCACTTTATTTTCTCCTCATAAGTGATAGACTAAAGTAGACTTTTTAAATTATTAAATTAAAAATTCAAAATTTTTAAGAAGTATAAAAATATTTTACTCAGATAAGACCTGAAAAGAGGAAACTGAGGTATGAGGTAAAAAATAATTATTTGTTACTGTATTTTTTTTTAATGGATGATAACATTAAGAAAACATAAGATAAAATTTCAAAGATTTTCTTCAAGCAATTTTTGTGGTAATTGAGGCTAGCATTAAATATTTTATTCTTGTTTACAGATTATATCAAATTTATATTGAAATAAAAATAATCTGTATACTTAAATGAATTATGATTAACTAGAAATTGGAACTTTGGTTTATCGAAAGTATTAAGAATAAGAAAGAGAATTTGTACTCCAATAAATATTTATAAGTTTAAGAGCAATTTAAAGTTATTGCTTTTTGATTGAGAAAAAATATAATTTCTATAAAATATTTTATTAAACAAACAAAAATTTTTTGTGTATTATTTTGAATTATGAAAATTGATTGTAATCTGTATTGTTTTATTTCATTTTTTTAATATCTTTAAATTATTTTTGTAAATGAGTAATTCGAGAGAATTGTATGGAATCCACTTTTAAAATATTTCAATTATCAATAATTTTCCTCATGTAATTAGAAATGATAGTGAGGCATTTTTAATATTTGAAGAGATTTCAATCAATAATTTCCACAAAAAAAAGTAATTCGAGAGTTTTTATTTTGAATTAAAATTAAAAAGCTTTTTAATCAATCACTAAATTTGTAAACTAAAAAATACAAATTTCTCATGATTGTTATTAAATAAAAATTTGTTTTTTAATAAATTAGATTTTTAGAGTGTTAATGTGTGGATTTTTATCTATTAATTTTCTTAAATTAAATTATGAGAAAAAAATTATAAATTTATACTACTTTTTGTAGAGAAAAATAAATATATAAAGAGTATTGAGTAGATTTTAATGTTTATCTAAATTATTTAACAAATAATTTTTTAGATTATTTGATAAATTAAAAAATTAAAAACTTTTTAAAATGATTGTACATTTGTAAATACTATCTTAATATATTTAGCATTATGATATAAAATAGCTACATAAATCCATTAAAATTGAAATACAATTATTTTTGTTTTTGTTCAATTAGAAATGAATATCAATTAAACACCAGTCTAATTAGAGAATAATTACTCGGCCTTTTATTAATATTCTGAATCTTTACTACTTAGTTTGATTGTAACATAATTTAGATTTGTACTATATGTTTTTAAATAATGGATAGATTCCAAGCATTAAAAAGTTATGCTGGTACTAACAACATTAAGAGTATATTTTATTAGATTTATTGGATTATGGATAGTTTTTGATAATTCTTCACAACTTTCATCATATATAGGATTATTACTTAAATCAATATTTAATTCAATGATTTGCTCTACATTTTTTTTAACATAAGAATTTATTAAACTTACAGAGTCATCTTGTAAATCGTTTGAGCTAAAATTTACCTTCAGTTTATAAGGTTTTAAATTAGCTTCATCTAATTATTTAAATATATCTTCCATTGATTCATAGTATTGGAAGGTGTTAGAAAAATCTAAATTAATTTCTGCATTGTTTGATTCCTTGAGTTTTTCAAAACTAAAATAGGATTAAATTAATTTTTCATATTCTCCTCTAATAATTAAATTTTTTATTGGTAAAATTTATCCAAATTTAGATCCTATTTGCTTTGCTTCATTCATCTGAATTAATAAATTGTCTATATCAATTGTTATTGAATGCAATTTTTTTTTACTTTGCAAACTATTTAGAAGCTCAAAAAAGGAGCTCTGATCAATATTAGGGAGACTTAAGTTTATTTCTTCTATTTCATTCATATTTTGAATTAAGATAAGTATAGAGTTAAAACACCTAAATTCTACAAGATTATTTTCTTTAATATTAAAATTAAATATTTTAATATGATCCTAAGAAGCTATTAAGCTATTAACAAAGTCATTGCAGCCTTAGTCACTTATCTTATTATCCTAAAAGTTAATTTTTGATTCTTGCAAATATTTTAAATTTTAGATTGCTTTTGATAGAATTTTGAGATTATTATCAGTTAAATTATCATTAGTAAATTCTAAGCTTACGTTTTTTAGCTTGGATTAATATTTTTGTATGTAATTATTTAAATATAATTACAAGATTCCATCCATTTCTGAATTTGAATATTATAATGATAGGAATTCTTTATCAATATTTTTAAAAGATTGCAAAAAATCTTTGAAAAGCTATTCATTTTATGTATCTTCGCTAAAATGATAAAATCTATTTTTTTCTGTTAATTCTTCTATTAATGCAAATCTTTTGTAAGTTTTTTCACTTATGATTAATTTGCCATCATAAAGGCTAAACTTTTGCAAATTCTATGATTAATAGGCCGCCTCCATAACATTTTAGAAACTTTTTTCGTTTTCAAGACAATTTTTGCATTAAAAAATGACTGTTTACAAGCTATTCATTTCATTGATAATTTTAATCATAGATTTTTCTAAAAATATTTGTTTATCAATTTCTTAAATTGTTGTTTCAACTTTTATAGATAGGAAAGTAAATGTTTTGCTTTTTGATAGGATTTACATTAAAGTGTTGACTACACTACTTTTTAGTTCTTTAGCATAGAAGAAAAAATGCTTTAAATTTTAATTTTCTGCAAATTCTTTGCAAATGTTAAAGATATCTTGGCTGTTCATTTAATTTTGAACACTTAAAATGAATTAATTTACTCTGAAATTCTTAATTTCTGATGTTAAATCATTCATCATTTATTGACTCAGATCATCTACAAGAAATAGCTGTAATTCATTTTCATTTTATCTCATTTAAAATAAGATTTATTTATAAAAAGTTTAAATAGAATATAACTAGGTTCCAGATTATGAAGATATTAATCTAGGAATTTAAAGATTTTTTCCTTCATCTTTGAAACTTCTTGCTTTGTAATAAAAGCTTCTAATATCTTACTCAGTTGTGTATTATGTATCAAATTCAATTGTAAGATTGTATAATTAATTAGAATTATTAAAAGCTTATAAAATAGGGTTAAAATCAGTTATATTGCATTTTTGATCTGAAATAAATAATTCCTTTAAATTGGAAGATTTATCAATACTCTCAGCAACTAAATTCATAATTTCTGTTTAATTTATTGTTTATTAATATTCATTTTTATTTTATAAATTATTTTAATTTAAATTGAATTAAATTTATTATATATTAGGTTACGAGTGATGAATAGATAAAAGCTATTTAGCAGCATTAGTAGAAATTATGCTAAACTCTGCACCTAAGTTAATTTCACTCAAATTTTTATTATTTTTGATAAGCTCTACAATGTTTTCAGCAACGAAATCAGATACATAATAGCTTTTTAAGATAAGTTATTTAAATTAGTATGAATATTAATATTTTGGTTGAATGAAATTAATGATTATATCGTCCTAAAATGTTGAAATAAATTCTTAATTAATAGCCTTAATAAGGAATTTTTTATTTTGTTAATTATTATTCTAGATGTTTATACTCTTTTCTAAATACAAGTCATCAATATTCACCATTAAAGAGGTTTTTAAAGAGTTTTCAATATATTTTTACTCTTTGCATATGTTGTATTTGGCATTAGCCTCTATTTAATTATACGTGCCTAAATAAGTAGATATTTCCATTTTGTCTATCAAAAGATTAGAATTAATAGCTCTTTGTGGGATTTCAGATTAACAGTATTCTTAATTCAGAGGGAAATCAATTTAAAATTAATTAAGTTCATCAAAGCTATTAAATCTAGCTGTAATACCAAAAAGTATATTACTATACATTAAATATTTAGAAATTTCAAGCAAATTCTAAATATTAGATTAAACTATCTTCACATTAAATTAATATAGCTTATTAGTCTCTTTTTTCTTCAAGAAGGTTAAATTTAAAAATTCAGTTTTATTAGTAAAAGAGCTCAAATCAAGCTCAATTTCTACAAAAATCAAATTGCTATTTTCTGAAATAAAAAAAATTAATTATTAATAGTGCTCTATTTTTATTGGATTGAAACTGAATTTCAAAAACAAATCAGTTATGTTTCGATTTTTGTTGATAAAATTCTTCATTACTTTGACAAGTGAAGATCCATTAATATGGTTTTCATGTAAATTAATATCAACATAAGAAGACTAATTTCTTTTTTTATAAATTTCCTCAAAAATATAATAAAATTCATCATCTTATAATTCAAGATTTCTTAAATAGAGGTAGTTTCCAATCATTTCTGTATTTTCAGAATTTTAGATGTATTGAACTGCATTGAAATATGATGAAAAATTACAATTTAAATAAAAATAAGGCATTATACTTTTTATTTTCACATATTCTTTTGCAATATCATTCATATATTGGTATGCTTCTTTAGTATTGTTTTAATATATCTTAAAGTATTTATTGTCAACTGTTGTATTTACTAAATTTAATTTAATTTCAAATACTCCATTCATATTTAGAAAATACTAGAATAAACTTTGAAGACCTTCATAACTTATATCATTATTTTGTATGTCTAGCATGAAATACTACAAAGAAACTATTTAGATTTTATCAAGCAAATTGATTACTCTATCAGCTTTAACAAAACTTTGTGAAAAATCAATGGTGAGATTTTTAACTGAACTATCTATATGAATATTTTAAAATAAATAACCTTCTTTCTCTAAATTAACTTTGCAGTATAATAATTCATCTTTTCTAACACAATCAAGGGGGGCCTAGCTTGATTTCCAAAAAGCCAAAATCAAAAGAATGAAAAATAAGCTTGATACAAAACAAATTATTTTGTTTTACCATCTGTCTTTACAAGATTTAATCTCAAACGATTAGTTCTCTTTGTATTGTTCAGGGATAGATCCTAAAATATCTATTTCTAAGGCTTCTATTTGCTTATGAAATTCAGCTTGAGTTTTTTTCTGAGGAATAAAAGAATCAACACTAATTTATTCAACACTTTGTGATATGCTTTTACAAATTTACTTGATGCGTGTTAATCTGCTCATCTGTTTAACAGCTAATTCATGGACTCCATTCTTAACTTTACGGCATTGAAAAAATTCTTAACAAATTTACAAGACACAAGCTTTTAATCTCATTTACTCAAAGCTTAGATCATTTGCATAAGTCACATTTGAGCTAATTACAATTTTTATCATAAGCTCACCTAAATCTTGAAAATCCTATTAGCAGGCTTCCATTTCGGAGATATTTGCTTTTGCACATAAGGGTATGCCAATTAAGATAGGCTTGTTACTTTATGTATCTAATTCAAAATTTCTCTCATTGAAATCAAGTTGGGAAATACCCTATTAATGAAGATAAGTAACAATCTTAACTAGCCTTTTTAAAATCTTCAAGATCTTGTCAATAGGGATTGATCCTTTGAAAATTTCTAAAAATTGCTATCTCTATTTATCAGATTCAATATGTTGAACTATTAATGGTAAATTATTGTCGTCAACAATGTCATATTTGATGTACTTAGAAATATATTTTGAAGATATTGATTACAATTTAATTGATCTGCTTGCTAATAATTCACTAAAGTTTGTAACCTATTCAAGATATCTTACATAAATCAATCTCTTTGTGAAATTTTCTTCTTCATCTTTCTTTAATTCTACTTCAAATAATTATCTATTAACATCCTAAAAAATTAACTTAGAATGGTCAATAAGATCATTCTATTTTAGATAATCTTTCATCTCATCTGATCTTTTGGTAAATAAATCTTCACCTTAACTTGACTATGACTAGGTATCACCTAGCTCAATATATTTAAACTTTTACATCTTTAAAATTAGTAAATTACTATTAATTTGTATTTTATTTTAATAATCAAACACTTTTTTACCCTGAGATTAATGTAAAGCAATTAAATAAACTTATTTTAAAATATCTATCTAAATACTTCTCATTTTGGTTATCTGCATCATCTATCTATCTAATTACTAGAATTATCCAAATTAGTAAAGTATTCATCTCAACTTCTTCTTAGATTTTTATTTAAAAAATAAAAATTTGAATCAACATATTAAAAAATTACATTTTTTTTTAATTTTAAGTTTGTAAAATAGTAAAATGTCTTGTATACTAAAGTTAATTCAATCATGGACAGAAGATTGATTCATAAATACAATAAATAAAGATCCTGAAGAAATAAATATCAGAATACGAAGACAAAAGAATTAAAATGAAAAAAACAAAAAGAATAATAAAGAGTTATATTATTTAAATATTATTTTAGGAAAGAGTAGTAGATTTATTTCACTAGTTTAATATGATTTGATCTTCATCTTATTAAAGTTCTTCTATCTAATTTAATAATGGTTTTCCAAGTGTCTCCTTTAATGGAATAGTAGAAGCCACACCAATAAGACCTAAAACTCCAAGCGATATCATAGGACTTACTCCAATTTGAGTTGAAATATTACCAATATATGGAGCAGCAGTACTTCCAATAGTACCAGAAGCAGAGATAATTCCTAAAGCCAAACTTTTAACCACAGTAGGGAACAATTCAGTCATATACATATAAACAACAGTCCATACAAAGCAAATAGAGAATCTGATTATCTAGTAAAAATAATTTAAAATTATTTTAGAAATTGCAAGTTTTAAAGTTTTCAAATTTAATGTTATAATTTTCATGAATTATATGAGGAAACTCTAAATTATTTTGTTAGTTATAATTTCAATTAAGTTTTACAATATCTTGCTCAAATAAAAGCTAAATTATATCTAATTCATACTACTTATGGATACCAATATTTTTTTAGGTTTTATTCAAGTTTTGATTTGAAATAAAAAATTTTAAGTATTTTGACATTATTTAATGGTTCTTGATAAATTTAAAAAATAAAAAGAATATTTTTTACTGCAGCAAAAATAATTTAGATAATGACCATAGTGCACATGTCACAATCATTAGGTGTTTTTAAGAATTGATAGCAAAGGGAAAGAGCACAGCAGATAATTAGACCAATTAACGTAGTCCATTTTCTTTGAATCTTTGGGATAAAGTGGTCTATTAATAAAATCAATTGTAAATAAATATTTATCACTATTTTTGTAAATTTTACCTGTTGTTAAGTAGGCTAATGTTTCTGCAGAGGAAATAATTATTGTATTTTTATAAAGATCTAAACCAATTTTGCTCATAGCAAAAGTTACTCCATAATACACAGCTTAAATTGAGAAGAAAATTAAGCATGAAAAAATAGTTTTTAAGCGTAAGGATGAATACTTAAAGAGATGAACTACTGAGTATGAGTTATCAGATTTTTCTTTAATGATGCTCATTAAAGTATTTACCTTTAATGGTTCTTTTTTATTAACTATAGCAATTTTATTTAAAATTTCAAAAGCATCAAAAGTATTCCTTTCATAAACGAACCTAATACATTAATAATAATTAAGATTTAAATTTAATTGTGATAGAATTAATTACTTTGGGGATTCATAAACTAAAAGTATACCAACATTTATAAGCACCATAGGTATAGCCAAAAAATAGAGAGTCAAATGTCTCCAATTTGGTACAGCATAGGCTATGCCAACCATAACACATTCACCAATACCATAAAATACTTAGACTCCAATAGTTGTATATTCCCTTATTTTACCAACTTTTTTTTGTAAAGAAAATGAAATTATTTAGGTTTGAACTTAATTCAAAAATAAAATTAAAGAATAGCTAAATTCATAATAATGGGTACTAAAATTGATTGTTCTACTGCTTGCTTAACTATCACCCAATTAAACCAAAACAAATTTAACTCTAAAAAAATCAAAGTTTTAAATCAACTTCTTGCCATATGTAAGTAAGAATTTTTTAATTAGGCTTGATTAAAAATATGACAATATTATTGAAAGTAGGAATCAATTTGTCTAATTAATTCTATCAAATTAAATAAGAAATTTATGAGAATTTTATTAAGATTCCTTTTTCTTTCATAATATCATATTAAATTTAACAGCTGTTTCTGAAGATAGACTATGCCGCGTTAAAAAGTTCAAAATAAATTTATGTAAATACTTGAATGTTCACTCAATAGAGAAAGTTGAACTGTAATTGCAGGATTAACACCAAAACCAGCAATAAAAAAACCAACAGTGGCAGAATAATAATCCCAACTTAATGCCAGTAAAAGTGCCCCAATAGAAGCTAAAAGCCAAGAAATTCCAAGAGCTATTCTTCTACCTTTGTTGTCTGCTATCCATGAAAATAAAAAGAATCCTAATAAAGAACCTAAATAAGGAACACTCTCAATAATACTAACTTTTGTATCATCGCAAACAAGATTAAAAGTTCCAATCATAGATGTATCTTTATTAGTCATATACGATAAAGGATCATCTTATTAGCAAACTTTTTCTTTGCAATCATCATCTGACAAGTCACCACAAAATTTACTATCAAATTCAGCTGGAAATAAAATGAATTAACTTCCTAAAAGAATCCATGCAGCGAAAAACCATTATAAGCTAAAATATATAAAGGCTCTGATTTAATACCAATTTTCAGCTCCAACTTACTTTAATGCTTCATCAAATGACACTTTCTATAAGGCAGAACCTTTTGATTTATGCTTATGTATATTACTGCTGGTAAATTGAAGGTTATTATTATTGTCATCTTCAGAGTTTATATATGAATTTGTATCTGACCCATTTATTAGGGCTTCCTAAATCTAATCCTTATTATTATTTTTCATTATCAACTATTTATTTTGTATAAAATACGCTAATTAAATAGAAATTTACTTATTTATTAGTCAATTATTTGATTATTTTGCTCTATACATTTCATAAACAAGATAATACTAATATTTTAGTAATATCCAGATTACTTTTTAATTATACATCAGTGATTAGGGATTAAAAATATTTGACTTTATTTTCATATTACCATAAATACTTACTGATAATAAATTTAGATTTTTTTAAGAATTTAAATGCATCATAAATAAATATTTTATCATTTTAACTTTAATTTTCTATTTTTTGTGTTAATAAAATAGCTTTTTATTAAAGCATTGTTTTAGAATACAGCCTATCAACACAAAAAAGTACAATTATCAATAAATGTTTTGGAAATAATAAAATAAATTTGAAAAACTTATTCATTCATACCAATCAAAAATTCAAGAAGGAAAATGAATAAAACTCTAGAAGTTATTTGGCATACAATATTTTTTCATATTTTTTACAAAATTAGTTAAAATTATTATGAATTTCAAGATCACTTTGTGAATAAATAAAAAATTTATTTGTTTCTGTGTTGACTTAGAAAAAATCTGATAAATAGTTTTTTTAAACATAAATCTTGTTTATCAAAATAATTAAAAAATAATCTGTTTTGAATAAACATTTTTTAAATTTTATTAAAATAATTGAAGTAAATTAATTTTTTTAATAGTTTTATGAAATAAAAAAGTTTAAAATATGAATAAATCAACAATTTATTTGATTAGATTAAGATAAATAAAAGACTTAATAATATTAAAATTCTATTGTTATTCATAACTTTTAAAAGTATGATTAAATATCTTTAATAAAAATTAAATTTACTCACTTCTAAAGATTAAAAGCTAGAAATATTTTTATTTTTACAAATTAATAGATTTAAAATGTTTGGTTTTAAAATTATAAAAATTTAAATAGATTGGATTTATTATTTTGGATGGTTATTTACTAAAATCTTAATTTATCAGATTCTACTAAATATGCTGTTAATAATATTACTATGGAGTATGATTTTGAATTAAACCAAAATAAATGATAAGGTATATGAATCAAAAAGTTTTATTAAAATATCATAGTATTATTAATATTAAGTAAGATATTTGCAGCCATTAATCTCATTTAGGTGAATGAATCTCATTATTGCTTTTACAATAGCTATTTTTTGAAATGAAATTTTAAGTAAAATTATAAATATATCTTTTTTTCAATAGAATAAGTAATAGTTTAAGTAAATAAGAATAATTGTTAATTTTTAAAATGCATAAGCTACCATCTTTGACAAATTTGAAAACAGATAGCTCAGAAGAAAAACCTCACAAGATTTATTCAAATAAGTAAAGTTTAATGGACATAAAATTGTTCTTGTAAGAGAAGGGGAATTAGACCCCAAGGTAATCATCAAACTCAATTTAACATGTACATTTTTTTAATTATTATGAAACAATTTGTTTAGAAAATGATAATTTTACTTATTTAAATAGAACATCTCAGATTAATTAAGCAAAGCTAATCAATCTAGTAAGGCCATCTAATAAAATAAAGAGTTTCATGCATTTAGTAATGAAAGAGATGCTTTAGGTCGTTTGTTACCTAAATCACATTCAGGATCTTCTATAAATTCTGAGTTGGAACTTAATTTTTAAGGGAGTTAGACAAGTAGATAACAACATAAGAATATACTAGGAAGTCATAAATAATTAAAGTAGTTTGTAATAAAATTTTATAACATTCAAGATGAAATATTTAGGAATTTATAGCTAACTTTCTATCTATTATAAACAATTTATTTTAATATTAATCTATTTTGATAAGTATATTTATAATTTCAATTAATTAAAGTAACATTCCAATGATATACTTCAGCAAATCAAACTGGCTGTAGAATAAGACATCATCAAGAGAAAAAAAAAGAAAGTCAATTTGGTTGGCTAAAAGCTAGGAGACAGCATAATAAAAGATGTGAATGAATCCAAAAATACAAATTAAAATAATCCAAGCTATTTGTTTGATAAAGACAGTCATTTCAATATCTAAGTTAAAAAGAGAGTGACACCAGTAAGTAGATCAAATATCTCTCTATAATCAATTAATGAATTAAAAATGTATTAAATTTAATATCAGAAATTCTCTCTTAACAAATTAATTAATAAAATTTTTTATATTTTAAAAGATAAAACCCTTAAGTTGATTAGCATATTATAACTTCAAAAGGATATCTTTCAAGTAGAGGAGCTAATGATAAATCAATAATGATAATTTCTCCAAGACATGAATAATCTCACCATAATTTAAGCCAAAGCCCCTAAAAGAGAGTTTTAATAAATACAGTAAGAATGAATTAGAATTTCAAAAGTATATTTTTATTAAATTAATTAAAGAAAAGAAAAGCATCATAGCCAGGAATAGGACATTATAATATTTGGAACAAAGAATAATTTACTTTGAAAAAAACTCCAAATATCATTTTGCAAGACAAAAATGACTTGGCTGAGTAAATGAGGCTCAAATAAAAATAGGAAATAGAAAGAATTGAAAAGAAGAAAATATATTTATACTATTAGTAATAAAAGTAGAAGGAAATAGAAAAGTTTATTGATTCATTTACTCCATAACAGGAAGTCAAAATAATTTTCCCAAAAATCAGTAACCATTTTTTGTTATTTCAAAAAGTTAAATGATTGGTTTTTTAAATAAATTAATTAGAGGAAAACAATAAATATTAAGTAGAAGAGTTAAAATAATGGTAAAATATAGAAAGACTCTAAATGAAAGAACTTAATGAAGAAGCTAACTTTCCAGTTTAATTCACAGAAAAATTAAATGATCTCAAGATAAAAGCTAAAAAAATAAGAGAAGCAATTATTTTATGGAATGACTAAAATCCTTATAAAATAAACAAGTAATAATAAGGTGCACCTGTTCAATAGATTTTTAGAAATTCTGAAATAATTGACACATAAGGCTCATTAGAAATGTGATTTCATTCATCCTTAATCATCAAAAAAAATGAACAAAAAAAAATTGTTGTTAATAAACTAAAATTTAGTTAAAATACAATTATTTATTTTGTTTGTTAAAGTGTTTATTATTCTTTTTTTTCAAATTAAAAACTAAATTTATTAAAAAAATAATTAAAATTATTTACTCTAAGTACTGAAAGGTAAAAACCCCCTTCCCAATTTTTAATTGAACCTTATACAATAGGGTATTAAATAAATAATTTTTGAATGTAGGGTGAAAATTTTTAAAAAATTAAGATGTGATTTCAATTAATTTTAGAAATTTAATAAATATTATATTTAATTTTGATTAAATTTTACTTTTTGTGATAAAATTAATTAATTTAAAATATTTTTCGTTTAACAAATTTAACCAACTTACTTCTCTTTAAGCTATCAGAATCAATATTTTAATTTAATTTAAACAAAAGACTTGTGCAAATAAAACTAAAAAATAAATATCATTAAATAATTTTTTATCAAACCTAAAAAGAATATTTTATTTATTAGACAAATATTATTTATTTTGCTTGTATTACAATTCATTCCTTATTTTTTCCTTAACTATTACTTCTTATTTCTCTAAGAAAAAAGTTAATTTTTCTTTATCTTATTAGAAAATCACTTTTTTAATTCTACTTCATCCAAATAAATTTTAATAATTAATTTTTTCAGGTAAAATCTTTGTCAACTGAATTCTTTTCAATCTTCTTTTTTTAACAATTCCTAAAAAATAACCCCATACATTTGTAAGGAAAAGATCATTTTGTTAGATAATTTATTTATCATAAAGTCAAATATGCTTGAAGTTTGATAATTGAATAATCTTCTTTTCTTTCAAAGCAATAAAAGTAGATTTTTTTTAGAAAAGATTACTTAAATTTTAAAAAGAATTGATGATGCATTTTGTAAGGCTTATTTTTTATCAAAACTTTTTTATATTTACTGATTAGATAATTTATTTCTTTCATGATGAATATGCTTGAATAGAAAATATGATTAGTAAATTAAAATATCAAATGGGATTAGAAAATGTTATATTGTGTAAACAGGAAATCATTTATTCTACTTAGTATGATTTGGAAAATTTATGTTCTGATTTTTTTAATTGCTTTTTAATGATCTAATATTGATAATTAAGAAAAGTAATTGCTTTAATGATCAAATATAGTTTAAATTTACTTTATGTAAATTACCCAAGCTATTTATTTTTAATTTTTGATTGGGGCTTTATTTTTCTTTTGTTTGGATATTTTAGAAAAATCAGTATGACTGAACAAAAAATAAATATTAAAAATAATTTATCGAATATAAATAGAAATTAAAAAAAATTTCTTCTATATTTTCTTCTGAAGTCAAATAACTATAAACTTAAAACTAGTTGAGAAATATTTCCTCATAAAGTGGAATTTAAAAAGTAAATTTATATTTAACAATTTTAAGGATTTGAAAGGAAAATAATTTATGGGTATCCTTTTTATTATTAAAATTTTTTATACTAAGGATTTGTTTTTGTTATGGAATTAGCTATTTTATATTGTGATCCAATATTTACTTAATTTGATTCCAAAGGTTTTAAGATTGTATGTAAACAATATTATTTCTTAACAAATAGATGTAAGTCAAAAAAATTTTTCAAAAATATTATTGAAAATTCTAAAAATAACTTATATATTGGTTTAATAGAATTAAAGTATTTTGCTGAGGAATGGAGATAAATTATGTTTAAAAAAATGAAAAATACCAATTTGCTATTTTTTATATTAATTTTTGGTTACAAAAAATATCTAGCTTAAATCTAAATTACTAAATATTTTAAAATCATAAGGTTTGTTATTATTTGTAAATTGATTCTGAGTGGCTAGCTAGTTGTTATGGTCAATAAAAAGTTTATTTCTTAGCTAAGAAGATATCAAAATTTGCCTAAAAGAGAGTTAAAACTTGATTTCTTAGATTGTGAATTTAATTGCAGAGCATTGAATTAGATTAGTGGTGATTTGTAATTTGGCTATTTATCTTGATTTATATATGAGTAAACAAATTAGATTAACTGAAATGATAATTAAAATTAAAATAACTTTAATTAGCTTTTGGCATAACTTAATTCAAAATCAAATAAAAAATTTAAAGCTTATCTATTCTCGAAAAATGAAAAATATTTGAAAATCAATTAAATGATATAGATTGTTATGCTTTTGATAAAAATATAAATATAGTGAGTAATTTGTGTTTTTAGTTTTTCTTTTGCATTTCTTTTATTGTAATAGATTTAACATTTACTAAGACTACTCATTGTGCAATGAGAACGTTATTATTATATAAGCTAAAATTTGTGGATAGTAGGTAGGTAAATCTGTAGGAATTATTTTAAATACTAATTTATTAATTTGTGGTAAATTCTAATGTCACATTAAACATATCATGACTAGTAAGTAAGTAAATAGATCATACTTTAACAATCTAATTAAGAGTTCGCTGCAAAAAGTTAATTAAACAAAAAATTTACTCCTCGTATTACTACAGAATATTTGTAATTGTTAATACTGCTTGCATTTTTATAATTAATTGTATTGATTTTGTTTTGTTTTTAAATTTAAACAACATAACTATTAAATTAACTTTTTTGTAATAATTTTAGTTGCTGTGAGTTAAACATTATTTTAAATAAAAACAAATAATAAGATAAAAGATTTGAAAAAAACAAATAAACTAAATCAAAATAAAGAATATCTATCTATTTAATAATAAAAATGTTTCCTAAAATAAATAATAAGAGTGGTATTTCCTTAAATATTGAAAGAGCTAGTTCTAATTTCATTTCTTTAAAAAACTAGCTTTTAATGTCTCCTGCTCTTATGAATGCTAATAGTTCATTTTATAATAACAATAGTAATTATAATATAAACATCTTTTCGAGAAATTTGAATGACTCTTTTTACAACAATAAAAACAAATCAATCTAAAATTAATTTGATAACACCAATACTAATAGACTTTTAAGCTCATATAAAAAAGAGGCAAGATAAATGACATAAAAAGCTGATGATATGGCTAAATAAATTATAAAAACAGAGGGTGATTAAAGATAACCAAATAATGGTCATAGAAGAAAAAGAGTTTTAGTTAAATCATTAGATTTTAATGAATCTACTATTTTTAGTAATAGCTAATAATACGAACAAATTATTTAAAGTAACTAATAAAATACTTAAAATTCTTTAAACATAGTATAAAATATTGATTCTTTAAATAAACTAAGACCACTTCAGAAAAAAATCATCTAAATTAATATTAATGACTAGTAACTATAAGATAAATTATAATTAGAATAAAGCAGTTAATCAGAAAAATTAATTCCTCATTACTTGTCAGTAAATAGTGACTCAGTTATGTATAGAAAGAGCAGTTTCTAAGGATTTGCAATCGCTGCCAGTAGTAATCAGAAACCTTTAATTCAAAACAATTCTTAGACATTAATTTAGTCAGTAAAATAAATATCCCAAAGCAGTATATTTAGTAATAGATCTAATAGCTCCAAATAAACCCAATGCTCTATTTCATACATACCTAGTGATAGTGAAAAAAACATTACAGAGTCTCCAATATCCATTCCATGCTTAGAAAAAGATAATTAAATTAGATCTTCTGAAATAATTCAAAAATAATTAGACAAACCTCTCATCTAAAATGCTTTACTAGTACATAATACTTTAAAAATAAAAAAATCATCAATAGAAACTCCAGAAGAAGTCTAAAACTGTAAATAAGAATCATAAAAAAATGTAGCTAGTGAGGAAAAATAAGAAAATTTTTATAATTTTTTGTCTTCTGATAAAAAAAAAAATCAAAAGAGTTTTTCTTTAAAAGGAATTCTTAAATATTCTTCACAACAAGAAATAGATGTAAAATAAATCAGATCAATTAAAAAAAGAGTAAGCTTTAGTAAAGTAAAAGAATATTTTTGACTAGCAAAAACAAACAAAAAATAAGAAGAAAATAATTAGTAATCAAAAAAAAAAAAGAAATACATGTTATATTCAAATTTTCTTTTAAGAAAATATTTATAAATTTATAATTACATACAAATTATTAACAAAAAACAAGTAAAAAAATGTAAGGATTCTAAAATAAATAAATACATTCAATTTTAATCAATTATAAAATAATTTTGCTTTTATTCAAAAAATTAACTTAATATGAACAAAAAAACTCAAGCCAATACTATTTTATTTAAAGTATTTCTCATTTTATTTTCATAAATTATTTTTACAAAATAAAATCTTCACTTTCTTTAGATTCTTCCTAATCTAGTTACATTATCTTAAACAAATCTTTATTTTTTTTTCACTAAATTATCACTTGGTAATACTCAAACAATTTTATAGTTTTTAATTAATAATATTAAATATATTTACATCACAAAAGGCAACTTACTTTTTCTTAAGATAAATCATGTTTTGAATATTATAATTAAGTAATATTTAGTTTGTCATTTATTTTCCACAGCTCTATCTTTAAAAATATTTTCCTTTCTTCTTAATCAAGTTACTATCTCATATTTTATATAAATGTAATGTGTATTATTCTAAATTTGTAAAATATTTCCATATTTTTACTGGGGTTTCAGGGGTCTCATAGAAAAATAATTGTGTTTAAGATAAGCACACAGTTATTTAGAATAAAAAAATAGAAATTATGGAATATTTCTTCACACAAGTTTGTTTAGGAAAATAAGTTATCAGTACTTGAATAATATTTTTAGTTTTTTTGGCAGTACAACTAATGCTTACTTTTATCACAATAATAGATTCTTAATATCAAACCTCACACTCAAATTAAAATTCTAGTAATCAGAAGACCTTTCATTATTTGTGGTCAAATTAAAGATTATTTTATAATTGATTTTAGTCCTAATGGTTTTCCACTTTTGTTTACATATTTTAAAAAATTGGATATTTAGATGAAAGTAAAATTCATTAGTAATTTTAGAGTGGAATAACTAGAACACTCATTTTAGTTACATTAATATTTAAAAATTAATTAAATGATATCAAGATAGTGAATCATAAATTATATACTCTATACTCATAAATATGGAATATATTTATTAATCTGTACAGACAAAAAAACACAGTTGAGTTAATGTAAAATTTTTACTATATTTTATGTTTTTTATTTTTATACAAAAATACATAAATTAAATCTAAACTAGTAAACTAATAAACACTAAGAAACTAGATAATTTTTGAGGATTTATTAAAGGAAGATAATTTGAGTAACTAAATATGATTTTATGATAAAGTCTTTTTATTTTTTCTTGATTTTTAAATTTTTTTATAAATATGAGCATTATTGATTTTTAAATAGACTTTTTCAATTTTTTATTCAGAGAATTTGATAGAAGAATTCCTTTACTCATAGATAATTTATTCCATGATTTTTTAAATCCTTGGAAATAATTTATGAATAATTATCATTATTACTTGAAAATTTTTTAAATTAAAATATTAGAAATTAATTGATATTTTTTTGTGATATTTAGCACCATACATTAAAAAGTATGACACACATACTAATAATTATTTCAAATTTCATATATTAATCAAGGAATAATGTAGGGGGGAAGGGGGTGAGAGTTAGTAATGATTGTCAAATTTTAATGTTTTGAATATGGTTTTTAAAATTGGTACTCTTAAAAAAACAAAAAATTTGATTTAAAGATAGTTTGAAAATTCGATTGCCAAAATAAATCAAAATAAATGAATAAAATATTTTTTTAGAGAATAAATACATTAAATCAAATAAATTTTCTTTATTTTAGAGTTTTGAGATTATATTATTTGGTCTAATTTGTCAAATTCGAATATTGATATTATGATAGGATTTTAGTATTTTTTCAAATTACTACTTAAATTTTTTTCTTTACTTAAACAATATTTTTGAAGTAAAAATCTTTGATTATTCATAAAGAATATACTTTTGATATGAGGATAGTTCTCACTATTATTTGTAAATGAAACTTTCTTGTATGTTATTAAAAAAAATATTAAAAAAGAAATTAAAAATCATTCTTTTTTTTATATTTTTTTAAGGTATTTTAATTAAAGCATAAAGATTGTCATATGTAATGGTTTTGTTGCTGTAAACAAGTAACAAGTTGGCTAAAATTTTTTTCAGAATAAAAAAAGAAAGTTAAAATAAATATTTCAATGAAAACTTTCTTTATTATTATGAGTAGCAAATTATCCTTAAAAAATACACTTTTATTTTTAAAGATAAATCATACTTTTCATTGATAAAAGTAGCATTAACAATTCAAAATAATTTTCTAGCTAAAAATATTTTTGTTATAATTTGTTCTTTCTTGAGCAATATAAATTGCATACAGTATTGAGTGATTTCATATTTTAGAATTTAGAAAAAGAGAGAAAATTTTACGACTATTGAATTACAATGATAGATAATAAAAACAAAAACAGATTATAAAAAAATAAATTAAATATCAGTATTAGAATTATTTACTACAAATCAGATTTTTATATTCATAATATTGATAATAGAAAATTTTTTTAGTGAGTAAAGGTGGAAATCTATCTATTTTAAGATAATGAGAGCAGTAAAATAACTATTACAATATTTTAAAAATTATAATATGTCTTACTTTTTTTAAATTGTCTTAGAAAACTTAAAATATTAAAAAGTACCACAATTACAACTAAAAGAAGAAAAGAATTATATTATTTTTCACATTTTAAATTAAGAAAAAATAAATTAAATTTAAAGTTGATTGATTTGTAAAAATATCATATAATTTTAAATCAAATATATTAGAAAAACAATTCCGTAATTTGGCTATTAAAATCTTTTTAATCAAGGTTAATTCATGATAAAATAAATTTAAATAAAATCCTCTTTCTTTAAATAACAAAAACAAAAGATCTGATTTAAATAATTATTTAATTAAATATTATCAGTTTATGTTAGCTATCTAAAACATTTCTAGTTTTACAAAAAAAAATATCAATCTAGCTGGCTTTTGGGATAATTAAGAATTTGATACTTTATATAATTTCTATTATTAAGATAGTACTAACCAAGAAATTCATAAAAGGAATTGGAGTTAAAAAATAATTAACATTAATAGATTTCAAAAATAAAAAAATAAAAGCATAAATCTTACTTATTAAATAAGCTTTTTTTTAATGTTCCCAAAACTTACTCAATTTGATTGCACTAAATATAATAATAGTTCTGGCATGAATCCTGTAATTATGAGCTTAGTTTCTCTCAAGAATAAATTTTTATCTGAACCAAAATTTTTAACAGGACCATTATTAAATTTAAATAAATAAATCTCAAAATAAGTATACATATTTTCTGCCTAATAAGTTAACTGACAGGATAATTCAAGTAAATGAATCTTAGGATAAATGGATAGTAATACTAACAGGATTATAAATACCTAAAAAAAAGAAAATTAAAATTTGATACCATACAGTGAATGTAACAGCCCAGAATTACAGAAGAAAACCTTTTAGTAGCAAAAGAGAACAAAAATAGAGCAGGAAGAAGGATAAGAAAAGTTATCAAAGTTTGTGTGTAAATTATACAAGCGATTTGTTATTTTTTAATATTTGATATGAATATTTGATAGCTTATTTTTAAAAATCTGAATAACTGCAAAAAAAGAAAGATACAAAAAATAATTTCCAAAATGTGAATAAAAATAAAAAAGATTTAATGTAGATTTTCTTTTGATAAAAAATAATTTCAAAGTTAAAACAAGTTAAGAGCAGATTTTCTTAGAATGCACAATTTCAAAAGTAAGTTAAGAATTTTTTTGTTTTTAATCAAATTAACTCTTTTATCTTTTTTTTTTATGATTCAATATTTACTTACTGTGATTTTAAACTTTTTAAGACTGTTGTAAACAATATTATGCCATAATCAATAGATGTAAATCAAAAAATTTTTTAAATAAATTATTGAAAACTCTATAAATAGCTCAGTTAAAGTATTTTAGAGAGGTATTAATCAATTTTAAGCGTAAAAAATAGTTAATTAACTAGAAAAATCTTGAAATCAAAAGATTTATTATGATTTAAACATTCATTCTGAGTGGCTAATTAGTTGTCAAAGTATATATAAAGTTTATTTTTGGACTAATAAGATAAAAATTAGACTAGATGTTGTGATTTGCTAGTTTTTGAATTTATTTACAAAATATTGGTTGTGAATAGAGCTGCTATTTATCAAAATTAAATTTTTAGTATAACTTAATTCAAAATCAAGCAAAAAATTTAAAAACCAAATCTTTTCTTGAAAAATGAAAAATATTTTATGATAAATAAAAAGAAAAAGATTGTTATGGTTTTGATAAAAATACAACAACTAGAGTTAGTTATTGGTATTGTTTGTTTTATTTTTTTATTTCTTTGAGTGTAATAGATTTAATGTTTGCTATGTCAATCTTTTGTGTAATAGATTTAATATTTACTTGGGTAAATCCTACTGTAACAAGTATATTATAATTACATAATTCATCTAAAATTTATGGAAAATAAGCAGGGAGATAGGTAGGAATTATTTTAGATTCTAATTTATTAATTTTCTGTAAATTCAAATGCAGCTTTAAACAAATCAAGATTAGATGATATATTAGTAATCTCATTTATTTTTGATTGAAAAATTGAAAAATTTAATTAAATCAAAAATGTATTCATCATAATACTACAGAAATTTTCAAATTAATAATAGTACTCATTTTTATAAATTTGCAATTAATTGTATTGCGTTTGTTTAGTCTTTGACTTTAAATAAACTTAACTATTTGACTAAATTTCTTATGATAACTTTAGTTGCACAATATTGATATATATTGATGAATTAAACTTTATTTTAAAATAAAAATAAATAATAAGATAAAAGAATAAAAAAATTAAATAAACTAAATCAAAATAAAGATTATCTATCTAACTATTTGATAATAATAAATGTTTCCTAAAATAATAAGTAAGAGCTGTACTACCTTAAATTTTGAAAGAGAGAGTCCTAATCTCAAATCATTAAAAAACTAGATTTTGATTTCTCCTTCTTTTATTAGCACTAATACTTCATTTTATAATAGCAATAGTAGTAATCATAATATAAATATCTCTTCAAGAGATTTCAATTATTATTTTTACAACAATAAAGGCTAGTGGATCTAAAATTAATTTGACAACAACAACACCAATACATCTGGTCTAAAAGGGGCAAAACTGGAGACTTCAAACACTGATGGTATTGCTAGACAAGATATAAAAGCTGAGGATGATTAAAAATAGCAAAGAAGTATTCATAGAAGAAAAAGAGTTACAATTAAATCATTAGAATTTAATTAATCAAGTATTTTTAGAAATAGCTAATAATATGAAAAAAGTATTTAAAATAACTCATAAAATACCTAATAACCATTAAATATTGTTAAAAACGTGGAGTCTATAAATCGATCAAGACCAGTTAAGAGAAAGATTATCTCAATTAATGTTAATGATCAGTAATAATAGGATACATTTTAATTAGAATAAAATAATTAGTCAGAAAATTTGATTCCTCATTAATTACCAGAAAATAGTGGTTCAGCTGGTTCTAGAAAAATATGTTCTCAAGGCTTTGCATTCAGTACCAGTAATAATCAAAAACCTTTAATTCAAAGCTATTCATCATAGCCATTAATTTAGCCATTAAATAGTGATCTAGTTAGATAAAGAAAGAACTATTCCCAAGACTTTGCAGTTACTACCATTAATAATGAGAAACCTTTAATTCAAAATAATTCATAGCAATTAATTTAACCTTTAAAACTAATGTCGTTATGTAGCGTATTTAGCAACAGATCTAATAACTCCAAATAAACTCAATGCTCTCATTCATACATACCTAGTGATAGCGAAAAAAATATTTCTGAATCTCTTCTTTTTATTCCATGCTCTGAAGAAGATAATTAAATTAGATCTTCTGAACTAATTAAAAAACAATCAGACAAACCTCTTATCTAAAATCTAGTCCTTGAAAATAATGCTTTACAAGGAAATAGATCCCCATTTCAAACTCCAGAAGAAATCGAAAACTTTAAATAAGAATCACAAAAAAATTCATCGAGTAAAGAGGAATCTTACAATTTTATCAATTTCTTTTACGATTCAAAAAAATGCAAAAAAAGTATTAATTTAAAAGGAATTCTCAAATATTCTTCACTTTTAGAAATTAATGAAAAACCAATAAGATCAATTAAACAAAAAGTAAGTTTTAGCAAAATAAAAGAATACTTTTGACTTTGTAAAAAAAACAAACAAATCAACAAATGAACAAACACATAAGAGGAAAGTAGTCAATAAAAAGAAACAAAGATAAGTTTTGCAAATATTATAAAAATAACAATATTTATTAATTCTCATAAAACTAAAAAAAAATTAACAAACAACAAGAAAAAAATGTAAGAATATTAAAATAAGTAAGTTAATAAATACAATACAATTTTAATCAAGTAAAAATGATTTTGCTTTTATTCTAAAAATCAACTTTTTATGAATACAAAAAAGTAAGTAAATCCTCTTTTTTATTTTGAGTAAGTATCTCTCATTTTATTTTCCTTAAACTATTTTACCAAACAAACCTTAACTTTTTTGAATTCTTCCTTGTTTTATGATTTAAACAAATATTTATTTTTGTTAGCTAAATTAGAGCTTGAATATGGTCAAAAAAAATGTATGGTTTTTATTATTTTAAATTTATTACAAGTAAAATCCACTTTATTTTAAACTAAGTCATATTTTGAAAAAAACTATTTAGTTTGCCATAATTTTGACATATCTATTTTTAGATATTTATCAATCAAGTTATAATATTTACATCAATTTAATGTGCCCTATTGTAATTTCATCATGCATTTTCATCTTTTTACAATTACTACTTTAAGTTTTTATTAAGTTTAAAACTTTCCCAAAAATATTTTAAACTAAAATAAAAAAATAGAAATTATGGAATATTTCTCCAAACAATTTTGTTTAGTAAAAATAAATTATCAGTCAGTATCCATATTTGAATAATATTTTTGATTTGTTAAATAGAAAAATTTATTCTTTCTTTATTTTAACACAATTACAGGCAGATTCAAAATATTATACTTCATCACTAACATTTAAATTCCAATAACCATAGAAAAAAATTTTAATTTGAATTAAATCTGAAAATAACAAATAATAATTTAATGAATGAGAGAGCAATCGAGCTTAATGAGTAACATCAAGTATACCAACCAAAATGGGGGGGGTCGCCAACAGGTGCTAATGGGCTGGAAGGAATCGTGTATAGCACTCAATAAGAAATATTGTAAATAGAGTACTAGCTGAGTTCATGCTGTACCTGTCCGCGACCTCCCCCCACCAAAGTTAGTCAGACACTAAAAATTTAAAGTTTTTATATATCAATTATTCCTTCAAAAATACGGAATCCAAATTTTCAATTTAAAATGGAAAAAAACATCTTTTTATTACATGATATTAGATAGAAATTTATCTTAATATGGAACAGCAAGATAGAATTAAAAAAAAAAAATTGAATGGATTTTCTATATTTTAGATGGGTATGAGTTTTTATTTATTGATTAATAGAAAGAAGGTTATTTGTGGTGAAATTAAACTAATTGATTTTAGTTTTTAATTGGTTTTTCACTTTTGTTTACAGACCTTAACAATGGGTATTTAGACTAAATAAATATTTTCTTTTATTCTATACTAACATGAAAAGATTAATAACATGAGCGCTACTTTTAGTTGCATTTACATATCAAAATTAAATTAAATGATATTCAGATAGCTAATAAACTTGTAAATTCCATATTCTTAATGTGTAAATATGGAATAGATTCATTTGTCCAGATTAATCAATACATTTGAATAAATCAAAAAATTTTACTGATATATATCTATTTTAAACATTCTATTTTAATTAGAGCAAGACAAAGATTGAATCTTACTAGAAAACTAAAAACCAGTAAGAAAACTAGACTATTATTCAAGATTTATTATTACAGGTAAATTGCTGAAGTAACAAAATATAATTTTATGCAAAGTTGTTTTTTTCTTTATTTTAAAAACATTTTTTTCAATAAGAGCAGTATTGAATTCTAAATAGATTTTTTTTTCACTTTTTTATTCATAAATTTTCTAATAGAAAAATACCTTTGTTCACGGGATAATTTATTCCTGAATTTTGTGAATCAAATGTTTTCTTTTTTTTAATCAAATAGCCGATTACTAACTATCAGTTATTATTATCATTAGTACTAGAAAAATTTGTAAGATTCATCTAAAGAAATGAATTATTATTTTTTTATGATATTTAGGAACATAAAATTATGGTTAATTAACATTCATTAAAAAAAGACTAATAATAAATTATTTTAATGTTAACCTTAATATATACTGTAATATCTTTCCAAAATTTGATATATATTTTGGGTTTTATTTTTAATAGTTTTATAAATTATTATGAAAAGATTTTCTTTTAAATAATTGAAAATTTGTAACTTAATTTGAAGGAATTATGGGTAAGATTTGATTCAAGTGTATTCTATAATTTGTTATGAACTAATTTTTTTTTTGTAGTAAAAAAAATCTTCCTTCATTATTCTTTTATTCTCTGTGAATTAAATTTTATTTTTATATCGTAGCTTTTGCAATTATTTACAAATCAAAATTTTTTTTTATTGTAATTAAAAAGTATTCTTTAGTTTAAGTTATTTTAATTAAAATTTCATGATTGAAATTTGGCTTTTATGTTGTTGCTGTATTTGTTGCTTTTGTTGTAAACAGCTTAATTTAACTTATTTTTTTTAGATTAAAAGAAGAAATTTCATGGGAATATTTCAATCGAAACTTTGTTAATTAATAAGAGGAGTAAATTATTCTTAAAAAATACACTAAAAATATTTAAAGGTAAAACATAATTTCCATTTAGAGAAGTACTATTAGCTACTTATAATAATTTTCCAATTAAAAAATATTTATTTTTATGAATAATCTAATAGCCACAACTTGAAAAGATAAATTATGCACAGTATTGAATAATTTCATATAAAAATTTAGAAAAAGAGAGAAAATTCTGTTATTATTGTATTTATAAGACAGAATAAAAAAAATAGTAATAGTGGGTTATAAAAAAATAAATAATATAATAGTATTTTAATTAATTACAACTGATTTTTTTATTCAAAATATTAAATTTCAAAATAATACAGAACCATTTATAGAAAAACCTTTTCAAATGAGAAAAGGTAGAAATCGATTTAAAGAAAATAAGATCAGTAAAACAGCTATTACAAACTTTTTTTAAAATTATAATTTTACTTAGATTGCTTTTTTTGTTTAGTCTTTTTTTCTTTCTAAAGTTTTTGAGGAAAATTTAAAATATTTTAAAACATAAGGTAGTCAGTCAGTCAGTCTTATGATGATTTTGCAAATTTGGCAAGAAAGAAAGGCTAAACAAACAAATTATTATTTTTATTTTTAACATTTTAAAAAGATTATGAAAACATTGCTTTACTCATAATTCAAAATAAAATTTTGAATTAAAAAGTAATAAATCAGAAAAATAAACCAGCATTTTGACTATTGAATTCTATTGAGTTATGAAGGTATAAATTCAAAAAGAAATACATGTAATCTTTTTTTTTAACATTAAACAATTACAATAAATGAATCTGATTTAGAAAATTATTTTATTGTTATCAAAAAACCAAAATGGCTATCAAAAGCATTTTAGTTTTTAAAGACAATATATCATTCATGGCTGGCTTTTGGAATAATTAGGAATTTAATTTTATATAATTTTATAATTAAAACATATAAGAAATCTCTCTCTTTTTTAAAATCTTAAATAACAAAAAAAATGAATCTGATTTAGATTATTATTAGGTAATGATTTAATTATTGTCAGGATATATTAGTTATTAAAGATATTTCTAGTTTTTAAATAGTTTTTTAATGAGAGTTTCCCAAGCTAGATAGCTAGCTGGCTTTTAGGATAATAAGGATTTTAATTTTGTATAATTTGTATTATTAAGAACTATTACTGCTAAGCAATTCTTAAAACAAGGAATCGGGATTAAAAAATAAATTGTGATAATAATTAACTCAAATAAAAAAGATAAAAACACAATTCTTATTTAAAAAATAAACATTTTTTGTATGCTTCCAAAACTCAACGTACTTGATAGCATTAAATATACTAATAGTGCTGACATCAATCCTATGACTCTGAGCTTAGTTTCTCTCAAGAATAAATTTTTATCTTAACCAGCATTTTTAACAGGCTCATTATTTAATCCAAACAAATAAACAAACATATTTTCTGCCTAAAAAATAAACTCTCTAGATAATTCAAGTAGATGGATTTTAGGATAAATTGATAACAACACTAACAGGATAATAAATGCATATAAAAAAGAAAATTCAAATTTGATATCCTATAGTGAATCTAACAGTCCAGAACTACAGATAAATACTACTGCATAGTAGTAGCAAACCCCAGAAAATGTAAATAGAGTAGGAAGAAGGAGAAGAAGAATAATCAAAGCAAGTGATTCAGTAGATTTTAATAACTAATAAATAATAATTTAAAAAGATAATAATCGTCCAGCTGAAGTTCAAAACTTTGAAAGTAATTAATCACCTAATAACATTCAGCGTTCATCAAATAAAAAAAGGAAGCTGATTAAAAGCAATAGCTAATCAATTGCTATTGATTAAGCTGCTAGTTAGTAAAATGAAAATTCAAATCTTGTAAAATAACTTCCACCAACCCCTAAACCATTTTCAATTAGTGATTTACAAGATATAAATAAGAATCAAAGAGATGTAGAGTAATGGTAAGCTGATGCTAGTAAAGATTAAGTAGAATAATAATACTAAAATAAATAAGTTTTATAAGTTAAATCATCTAATGAAAAACCTTAAGCAATTTTCTCATTTATGAAGTCTCCAAGTCATCAACGCACTCAATCTTCAATATAATTTATTGGTAGCCAGGAAAGCGAAAAGGGATATTCCCCTAAATCTGACAACTAGTCTATCTTCTCTAACGAATAAAGTCTAGATAAATAGAGATAGCTCTCTTTACCTTTATCTAAAAGTATTCTCAAAAATTCTCATTAAAAGTAGCTACTATCTCCTTAATAGTCAGGTAGACACATTAAAAAGTAAGTGTGTTTCAACTGCATCAATTAAATATTCTGAACAACTCATATCCATCATTGGTCTAGCATTAAATTATGAGATTCTATTTAAATCAAAATAAAATTAATCAGACAAATTATAATGTACTTTCTTAACTAACTCTAATTAGAAATAGAAAGGCTTCTTTGTCAACCAATACCTAATAAAAAATATTTAATCTCGTTTCACTGGTTATGGTTAGGAAGGTGGCTATGTTATTAATCTTGATTTTAGTTAAATTATCTAAATTTAAACCAACCAACTCACTAGTTTACTAACTTTTTAATTTTTAAAAAAATGAGTCAGTAAAGAAGAAAACTTAAATAATTGACTGATTTATTGATAACTTGAGTGTGAGAGATAGAGAGAAAGACTCTATTATTTTTTCATTTTCTAAAACTTAAATTATTTGTTTAAAACATAACAAAAGTAATCAACCCATCCATCCACCCACCCATTTAATATCCACCATCAAATTATTTTATGCAATATTTTATAATAAATTGAAACAATAATTTTACTAAAATATATTTATTTACCTTATTATTTGCAATTGATTTTATATTCTTTATATTATATTATATTGTTTTCTTGATATTAACTTTGTTCTTTGATCTCTCACTAAAATGTTATTTATATAAGAAGCTTTCTAGAATTTAAAATGAAAGCTTCTTTTGATAAGAAATTTATTGGACTTTTAAATAAGAAACTATAAGTGAATATTGTATTATTACAGCAAATACATAAAATTATTGATTTATTTTCATTTGAGTTATTATTGTATCAAAAAATAAGAAGACGAATGAGTAATATTTTTATAGTTCCAATTATATTATCTAGATAAGATAACAAGGTAAATGAATATTTTTTTAAAAATCCTAATTACATGTGATAAAATAACTAAATTGAAGGGAGGGGCGGGCTTCTTTTTTATTAAAATTAACTAAAATTCTAAGTTATTAAGATCAGATCAGGGTAGTTAGTATTCTATTCCAAATTAGTTATAATTCTTGAAAATTAAAAAAAAATTTAAATTATAAGGAAACTTTTTAAATACAAACCATTCTTACTAAAATAATAGCTTGTGAAGCTAAAGCTTCTTTAAATAAATTAATTTAAGTATTTGCTTATTTGTTTTTATTTTTAAACTGTTTTTATAAAAAAATTCATTTTTAAATTCTAATTATTTTACATAAAATAACTGAACCAAATCAAAAAAAAACTTAATTGTAAAAATAATTGTAAGCCCAAAAAAAAAGCAAGTTAATTAATTAGTTAAAGATATTAGTTAGTATGTTTCTAATTTTATTTATTACAAAAATGAAAGTAATTAATATAATAATTGAATTCTTATATTCAAAAATAATAAATTAAAATTACTTACTAAATACATTTGTAAAGGTCGATACTAACTTATTTTTAGATATGGATTCAAAATTTATCAACAAAAAGCCTTTCTTTTTTTGAAAATATATTTACTAAAAAAATTTAATATTAAATGAACTAAAAATTAATTGATTACTAAAAAATAAATACAAATTTGATAATCAACAGCAGCTGGTTGATAATAAATTACTTTAAATTCAGACGATGTTTTCTGAAGCAGTAAGCTGCTTTTCTTTTTTTTTATCAAAATGAAGAATCTAAAAATTTACAATTTGGTAGTTTTGAAAAAGTATAATAATAATAAACCAGTAGATAATCTAAGAAAATATATGATTCTATTTTAGATATTTATTTAAGTTAAAATTCTGTTTAATTCAACAAAACTATTACTAGCTTGTGTTAGATTTTTATAAAAAGTTAGTTAGTGAGCAAAAAATTTATTTATGGCAATCACATTTTTGTTTTTAAATGAAACTTGTTTTTATCTCTTCAATTTAACTCAAAAAATTATGAAAAATGATTGAAAGATATTATTACTATTTTAAAATGTTATTTTTTTTATTTAAAAGCTTTATTTTGAAAAAGTCACTCAAAAGGTATTTAATTACTTACTCAAATAAATAATTCTAATTAAAATTATTATTCATCTTTTATTAATAATGTGTGTTTTACAAAATAATCACAAATCTGCATTTTTAGAATAAAAATACAAAATTTGTATTATTACTAAATTTACTCTAATTAATGAAGAAATTATAATTAAATATTCATTTTTTCTTCTTTTCAGAAAATAAATGTTTTCAAATTTTTTAAGCAAATTTTTTTAAGTAATTTTTTGCTTGGAGATTACTTTAACCAATGATCTATACAATTACTTATAAAATTGAAGTGATATATATATTAACATAATTGTATATAACCTATATATTAGATATTCTACTAAATATGAATTAACAATTTTAATTAGCTAAGAAGAAAGCATTAAGTTTAGCTAGCTACTTGCTATTAAAAATTTTTATTGTTATTATTATGTGAATCTGACTGATTTTGGTATAAACGCGCAAATTTTTAATTTTAATTTCAAAAATTAGAAATCAAAAAATTAAATATTATAAAAATTACGAATAGTGTATCATTTTAACAGGTAATAATATTGAATAAATGGCCTAAATGGATAAGAAAAATATACAACAGACATTTGATTTTGTTTTTGATGCGCCTACATATTCTGAATTTCTGCCTAATAAAGACATGAATTATTATAATCCTTTGGAAACAAAAATTAATGAGAAAAATGAGCTGGATTAATGGTTTTTAGTTTATCATGAGGACCACTACTAAAATAAGAGTTAAAAGTCAAGGGGGAAAAAAAGTTCAAAAGATTAATTAGAAAATAAGATGTTTCCTATTGTAAGATCAAAAGGTGATTAATTACCCAAGATTAAAAAGAGAAAACAAATAAGTACTGATGAGTATTAGTAAAAGATCGAAGCTGTATAATAATAATAATAGCCTAAGAAGCAGCAATCAAAATAAATAAAAAGATAATCCAACAATTATACAGAAAAAAACAATAAGGAAAGTGTGAATGCTTAATTTAAATTTAGAAGAAATTCTAAAGATGATACTTTGAATATTTCAAATTAAATGAAAAGTATTCCAGAGAGAAAAAGCAGGATAAGTTCTTAGAGTCGTAGTAGTAGCTAAGTTAAAAGAGTAACCAGATCAAAATCAAATAGCCAAGATGTTAAATCTTTCCAAGAAATTCCTGCTGCAATAAAAAGCAATAAGTAAGTTAAAGCTGAGCAAAACTTGAGCAAATAATTAAATAAAAATGGATAAAAAATGATTGTCGAATATGAATAAAAGTCAAATTAGAACACATAAGAAACAAAAACAAAAGGTTCTATTGATTCCAGATTAGAAGTGATTAATGAAAATAAATCAGATGCTGATACCATCTAAGCTGCTTTTCTTTAATAAACTAAAAAAAGTATCAGTTAAGCTAAGAAAGATAAAGAGAAGAGTTCAACTATTATGGAAGAATGTCCATCAAGTAAGGCAGAAAGCAAATACTCTTTAAAATAGTAGAAAGAAGAAGAAGAAGATAAGGTAGAATTAACTTAAAATAATAATTAGAATAGCAACTTATGCTGCAACTTAGATAATAATTAAATTAATGACTCTCTTTTTTAAAATAAAAGCACTGTTTAAATGGGCTAAGAGACGATACCAAGCTAAAAAAGCCCCTAGATCTAAAATAAAATGTTAGAAGAAGTAAATCATGCAGTAAACTAATATGATAGAAGAGACTCTGGTAAAATAAAAATCTTCAATTAAATAGATAACTAAATAAATAATCAAATACTTATCACACCTAATAAATATGCTGCTGCTTAAGATGAAAGCAAGTTAAAATAAAAGAGCTCTACTCCTGTCTTGTCAAGTCATTCAAGAGAAGATTCTAGCATAATTCAGTTAAAGATTTATCCAAAGAATGATGAAAATTTATAAGTATCTTAGAGAACTAGAGTGAATAAGCATAAGTTGGAAATACAAGATGATAATAACTTCCCTTCTTAATACAGAAGACATTAATCTTTGAATGTAAGTAAACCAAGAAAAAGTATTGCTTTAGATAACAGTGCATTAGCAGTTTCGAATAAAAGAAAATCAGAGATTGTAAGTGTGAAGAGAAGTAAATCTATTGATGAGTAGAAATAAGATCAATAAATGAAAGATTTTGAAAAGGAGTGGGAAAAGAAAAATGGAGTTAAATTATATATGTTAAATTACTAAAAAAGAAAAGAAATTAAATAATTATTTTTTCATTCAGAAAAACTAAAACTCAATTTTATATGATAATATTATTGTAAAATTTTTCTTTCAAACTATTTATAAAAGGTTAAATTTTTCTTTTTTGATTATAAAGGTGAAAAAAGAAATAATTTATGTTTAATTATTAATAGATAGATTAATATGAGGTAATTAATTATTTATAAACTTAAACAGATAATAATTTCATGCTTATTTTAAATATTTAAAAACAATAGAAATTTATTAAATATTTTTCAATACGATAAACTAAAAAAGTTCATTTTCTATGAAAAAATATCTCATGTCAACATATTTATGTAAAATATTTCTTTTATGTAAGAATCTATTCAGGAAGTATGCTATTAAAAGAAAAAGAGAGTTAAAAAATATTTTAATTGTTAAAAAACAAAAGAAGTAATGAATTATTTTTATGAATAAAAAACTTATTTCAACTCACAATCATTTTATTTTCTTTGAATTGCTCATTTCACAGTATTGTAAAATTTTTTCATTTGAAATAAATATAAAGGTATTATTATTATAGGAGGGCATTATTTAGAAAATATTCACATAGGAGGGTTTTTTTTTGTTAATTTAGTGCTTAAAAATTTGTATCTTATCAAAAATTAGCGGTTTAAATGCTTTTTTGTTTATTTATTATGTATTGCTAATCTTTAAATCTGAGCAAACTAAAAACCAATAGTTAATTGATTTGTCAAATATAAATATAATATCTTTAACAACAATTAAAAAAATTTGATTTGTAGCTTATTAGTTCACATCATGGGAAGGCTCTCTAAAAATAGCAGTAAAGACTAATCTAAGCAGACAAAACAGGCTGAAAAGAAGTAGTCTAAAGCAACAAAAAAGCAGAATAAAGATCTCGAAGATGAATAGGAAGAAGAAGTAGAAGATCAATTTGATGAAAATGATGATGAATAAGAAGGTAATGATGATGGAAATTGGGAAGACGATGAAGAAGAGGAAGAAGATTAAGGTAAAAATGGCAAGAACGAAGATTCTGGAAAAAAGATAACTCTTTATGATTTATTAGATGTAGAAAAGGATGCTACTATTGAATTAATAGTAATTATTATATATTCAATATGGTCTTTATTAATTAATTTTTGTAAAATTAAGAAAAAAGCATATAAAAAATTGGCTCTTAAAATCCACCCTGATAAAAATAAAGATGATCCTTAGGCTAAGGAGAAATTCTAAAAGATAGTAGAAGCCTACAACATTTTGAGCGACCCAGAAAAGAAGAAAGTTTATGATGAAACTGGTAACAAATAACAAACAAATTAAATCATTTAAAGAAAAAATCAGCAAAATCTATTAAAATAGCTTGCTAAGTAACTATTTTTAATTAAATTAGGATCATATGGAGAAGATTTTAATCAGCATGCATTTGAATCAGCTTACAATTTTTACAGAGAAATTTACAAAAAAATAGAAAAAGAGGATATTGTAGAGTTTGAAAAGAAATATAGAGGTTCAGACATGGAAGAAGAAGACCTTATTAACTTCTATAATGAGTAAAACTTCATTCATTCATTTTTAAAAGTTTTTTTGAGATAAAATCTTAATTTTTAATTATAGAAATGATGGTGATCTCACAACTATCCTTGAGTGTATTCCATTGAGTAGAAATGAAGATGTTGATAGATTCCTTGAAAAATATGAAGAGCTCTTTAAGGCTAATAAATTAAAAAAGACTAAAGCCTTTGCTAAGACAAAAAGTAAAATTATTTTGTTAGAAGAAGATGAAGAAGAAGGATTTGAGGAGCAATAAAATGGACTCAAAGATTTAGCTTAACAAATATTAGCAAAGAAGGGAGATGCTTTAAGCTTTTTAGATTCTTTAGCTGAAAAGTATGGAGGTTTGTCTAGCAAAAAAACAAAAAAAACTGACTTATCTTCGAGTAAAAAATCTTCAAAAGTTTAGAAAAAGAAATGAAATAATTAAAGTAATTGTATATATATATAAATGAATTCAAAATTATATAAAATAAATCTTGTATTTATTCTTTAAATTTTCTTGAAAAATTATAAAAGCACAATAAAAAACTTAATTGAATTATCAGTATCAATAGCAAATATTATGATAAAATAAATAAAGTGATATTTTTATTTTTTATTCATTCATTTTTAAATAGGATTATTAGTTTATTTGTAACATAATTTAGTCTTTCATTATTTGAATACAATTTCATTTTCAATAGAAATTTCTGGTTTTTAAATATGAATTCTTTTTTGATAAAGATTTTTCAAAGGTGTTGGTAACTACATAATCAAAAATAAAAAATGATAACAGATGAATGAATCCTAAAAATAAGTATGCAGACTAAACAGAAAAATGAATTAATTTTAATTTTAAATTGAAAAGTGTTTTAAAACTTAATAAAAAATATAGAAGAAAACATATTGAATTTTGTCAGTTTTTATTAGTTTTAAATGATATTGTTTTCACTATCTATTTTTAATGGGAGCTGATTTGGAAAATTAAAAGAAATTATGCTGCTTTAAAAATTTGTTTTTATTTGTAAAGCCAAAGAATGATTGGTTTTTTAAAATATTATTTTAATTTGAAATTTTGATTATGATCAAATCGTTTATCATGTTTTTTTATTTAGTTGCTATAAAACTTAAATATGTGATGTATTATGTTTGTTTATTGGCTGATGGCTTGAAAGCGCTTAAAGATAAATGAATAAAGAATTGATTTGTAGATATTTAGTATTATTATTTTACTTTAATTTTTGAAAATTTTTAAAATCCAAACTATAAAAAATAAAAAGATGTTTTGTTTTTGAATTATTTATTTTTCTTGATTATTAATGAATAAGTTATTTATAAAAAAGATAACAGAGAAAATCAAAAATCATATTTAATCAATAATATTTCTTAAAAACAAAAGCATAATTAATTCATTAATAACATAGCTAAACAAACAATATCATTGCAGCAAATGAATTATAATAGCTACGGTAATCCACTTTAGCAACAATACCAGTAATACAACCAATATTAGGGTGGTCCTGGTTAGAATTAGTAATAGTAGTAATAGCAACCTTAACCAATTAAGACAATTATAGGTAATGAGGAACTCAAGCTCATAGTTAAATGCTTGAATGATAAGCCCTTCAATTACGACTTAAAACTTGTCACCTTTGATGAACTAAGCAAGTAATTCAAATAAATAATATTATTTTATTTAGATTTCTATTAGATTAATCGGTTTTAGCTTATTTGAATATTAATTTGTTTTATTTATCTTAAATTAGCATTGATCTCCTTGATGTTTTATACAAAGTTTTACTCTATTTAGACAAGAATACCTTTGAAAATATTAAGTAGAAAATGCCTGAATAAATAGGATCAGATACATGCAATTTCTTAAATATTTTAGGTTATCCTATTCCTCCTCCTCCCAATGATTTGTAAGAAGAGTCTTTTAATCAAATTAATTCAAAAGCAATGCAAAATAAATATAAAAATATCTGGCTTAAATGTTTACTTCCGTAGCCATAGCCATATCGATAAATCAATGATAGATAGATTTAAATTAATTCAACATTTGAAATGATTAAATTTTCAATTTAGCAAATAAATAAAATATTTTTATGAAAATATAAAGGCCTTACCAACAATAATTGCTTCAAGGAGAAAAGAGAGTCATTAATCCTATATTATACTTTTTATTGTCCAGACTTGAAGAACATTAACAAAGAGCATATTTAGCTAAGTATTTGGTACCCTTCACTCTGCCTGAGGATATTCCTTTCGATGAGGAAATGAAGACTTTCAATGATAGATATAAAGATTTACAAGCTGAATTCTAAGTTCACCATTAAGATTACTAAGCCGCATTGCGCGAATCTTAAGTAAATTGCTTTAAAAATGTTTAATTTAAAGTTTAGGTGTTTAAAAAATTAAAAATAATAGAACCCAGCTGAGTTGAAAAAGATTTTAGCTAGTTTGGAAGGAGAAAGGGAACAATTAATGAGCAAAATAAACATTTCAAAATCTAAAAACACAATGAATCCTGAATTCCAAGCTCTTTTGGAAGAAACTAATTTACTTAGAAAAGAATAAGAAGAGGAAGCTCGTTTAGACGATAAGATTTACCAATAGAAATCATAGTTAGAATATACTGATTAGTAATTGTTGACAGCCCAACAACGTTTGCTTGATGCTTAGAAGAGTATGGATCCTTCTAACACTCCTGAGTAAATGCTTTAACAAATGAGAAGTGAAGTTAAAAAGAATAGAGAATTATCCACTATGAGACTTGCTATTGAAATCAATGAAAAGAAAAAAAAATTAGAAGCAACTGAAAAGCTTCTCATGGAACCCCCTATGACCCAAGGAGAATTATCTAATTTGGACAATCAACTAGTTGTCTTAAGAAGAGGTTATTATTTAAATATAAAATACTTTATTATTTCAAATAATTCTTAAAAAGGAAACCACCAATTTATTAATTAATTTAATTTTTTGAAAATTTAATTCAAGTAAAAAAATAAATTAAATGAAATTTTTAAAAATTGTTTGAAAATAATAATAATAATCTATATTGTTTATATAAATTAAAGCCGTCACTATTCTTGAAGAAAAGCTTGCTAAAAAACCACCATAGGATGATTCTAAGCTCCTCATTTACAGATAATCCGCTTAATAGGTTGCTCGTAAGAAAGAAAAAGCCATTGAAGAACTTAAAAGAACAGAAGAAGAATAAACTACTCTTGAAAAGAAAGTTCAAGTTTTAGTTGAAAAATTGAACAAAGAAAGAGGTAATTTTTTATTTTTGGGATATTTAATTAATGAATTTAATCAATCTATTTTAAAAATGAATAGGTGCTGGTATTGGTGGAATTAGTGATATGAATGCTTATGTCAAAACAGTTGCCGAAAAGGCATCTAAGTGCAAAGAAATGAGAAAATAATTATCAAACTTGGAACAAGAAAAAGTATTGCTTTCTCGTACAGAGGAAGTATTAAAGAAAAATAAAGCAGAATACGATTAAATGCTTAAAAAGCTTGAAAAGGAAAAGAATATTGAAGGTTTTACTGGAATTACCATTCAAGGTGAAGATTTGGAAAATAAAAATAACATGATGAACTAATAGAAAGAGAAAAAACTTGAAGAATTCTCTGAACTCACTGTTAAGTTCAATTAAAAGAAGAAAGAAAAACAAGTTCTTCTCAAATAAAAAGCTGAAGAATCCAAGGAATTGTAAAAAAAAATGGAAGTAAAATGATTTATTAAAGAATATTTAGAAAAGTTATTCATTCATTTTTTGTTTGTTTGTAGGAACTTGAACCTACTTGGAAAGCTAAAAAGGCTGAATATGACAGGGTTGTTCTTAAGAGTGAATAAGATATCAATTAACTTGAATAAGAAGTTAATAAATTGAAAGAAGAAGTTTATAAAGATGACACCAAAATTACTTTGCTTAAGTACAGCTAACAAGTTTTGGATTTAAAGCTTAACAGACTCAATGAAGAAGAAAAATTCTAAAAGGGAGAAAAGTAACTCAGCAGCTAATATAAGAGTTATGTTGATCTATTCAATGGAGAAGTAAGTTATTAAAGTATTTTTTTATTTAAAAATTTTAATCAAAAATAAAGGCCAGAAGATTAGATGAGCAAATTAGTGATCTTAGAAAATAAAGAGAACTCGTCAAGGAAAATCACGAACCCAGTATCAGATAATAATAAATGTTTGCAGATCTTAAAAAGTTCCTCACTCTTAAATTATAAGTAAAATATTAATTTAATAAATAATTCTCTTTAATTTTAATTTATCAAAAAAGGTTTCAAGAAAGTAAAATAATGCTGGAAAAGGAGCTGGTGGAGATTTCAATATTTTAACCATCAATTGAAAACAACAATCCTTTCTTTAGCTAAATATTATTTGAAACAATTAAAATTCAATAATTAAATAAAACCAATTAACTTTATTATCTGTAAAACCAAAAATAAATTTATATCATTTAATATTTCTGCAAATACCTTCTCAACCTTATCCTTCATTCATTCCATTTTCTAGTAAGTTAGTTATCCTAAATTTTTTTTCTTAGCAATCAAAAATATTTAAGCAACCTAAAAATTACAAGGAATTGATGAGTTAAATAAGCAAAAATTTTGAATTTCTTTTTAATAAAAAAAAATTTTATTTAATTTATTCAATAAAAATTAACTATTTTCATCAAATCCAATTGTTAAAATAAAAATTGAATTAGCTATTTTAAAAATTTTTATGAATTGATCGAATAATAATTTGATAAATAATATTTAAAATTTTTAAAAATATTTGAAAAATAATATTTACTTAAAAATATCAATCAAATATTTTAAACAATTAAAAATATTAAATTAACAAAGAAAAACTTTAAAGGTAAATATTACAAAAAATATATTTATTCATTTTATGATTTTCAGATGAATTATCAACGAAAAGTTAATTTTATAATTAAAAAAATTGATTGAGAGACTTTCAAGTTTCAAGTGGACAAGTAATCTACTTTTTTTTACTATTTAATGAATGATATATGAAAATTTAACTAAAAAAATAAATTAAAGTCTATGATTTGAGGAAACGTTTTTATTTAGAAAATATGAGATTTTGAGAAAATATTTAAAAATAATCTTGAGAGTAAAGATTTTATTCATAATAAGTTTATAGTTTTGTAAATTCAGGCTTAAAAATGAATGATATGCTTTTAAATAATTTTCTTTGTTATAAAATATACTGATTAGAAAAGAGAGATTGCATCTTTTTATAATGAAAATATGTAGTTAAGTAATTAGTTTAGTAAATTCATTTAATTTATTAAGGGCTTTGATTTTATCAATAAATATATTGATTTCCATTCAATTAATCTAAAATTTATAGATTTTATAAATCAAGTAAATTTTAATTACTTAGAAATTTGCATAAATCTTTTAGTAGAAGAGAGCTAACTAACTATCTAATTTTTAGATATTTTAAGATTGGTTTAAATAGAATTTATAATTAAGTATAAACTACACAGATATTATTTTATAAAGAGCGCTTTACTTGATTTGTTAACTAGATATTTATTCTGAAAATGGCTGATAACAACGATGACCTTTTTGGTTAAGCTGATAATAACACTCAACATAATGATGTTCATGTTGAAGATATTGATGGCGATGATCAATATGAATAGGAAGATCATATTGATGAAAATGAAGTTGAAAAATAAAAAGAATAGCGCAAAAAGAAGAAAGAAGCCTTTGTAAAAAGGTATTTAATGGAAAAAGAATGGTGGAAAGAAGAGTAGCGAAAGGCTGAAGAGTAAAAGAGGAAAGAATAAGAATTAATTAAAAAAAGAATGTAGTAATTCACAAATGCAGATCAACTTTCTATCTTAGAAAAATATGAAGCTTAAGACCAAGAAGATGAGTTTTTCAAACCAATGACAAAATTTAAAGGACCAACAAGTAAATATTTATTTTCATCTATTTTGAATCTTATTCAAATAAAATAATTTAAAGGTGAAAGAGTTTTAACAAATAAATACTGTATTTATTTATGGGTTGTTTTGAATGCTTTCTTTGCTTTTGCTTCTATTTATGGTAAATTATTAAACCTTACTAATAACTTTACTATATTAAATCAATTAAAATATTTTAATTTCTTTTTACTTTTAAGTGTTAAGTGATGGTAGACCTGCTCGTTTAGCGAATGGTTATGATTTCAGAACAGAGCTTTGTGGGAATGGAAAATATCTTAGCTAACCTTACCTATATTATTTAAATCCAGTTTTAGATATTAGAGTAGCTATGTGTGTATCAGAGTGTCCTAAATCTTCAGTAAATATATGCTTAAAACCTTATTCTATGTCACAATTATAATTATTATTATATTTTATATGCTATTAGGGCCCTCTTATTTGCTTATATGATACAAATGGAAAAGCTTATGATTCAATTTATACAAAATTTTGTTATACTCAGATGCAATCATCAAACAGAAGTAAATATTGTGTTCCTAATGAACCAATTAATGGTGCAGTTGTTAATACTTACTTGGAGAGTTTTGATCTATCAGTTAAAAGATATGCTTCTGATATTTTGCTTGTAAAATAATTGGATTTATTATTATAAAAAAATCAAATAAATTTTTGATAAACATATTATTTTAGGGAGTGGATATAATGCTTGCTGGAGCAGTTTTAACAATTGTACTTTCTTTTACATTCTTGTATTTCCTTAAATAGCAAAGCACTGTTTCTTGTTTTGTCAGTTTAGTATTTTTGCTTATTATGATGTGCTGTGGTGGATTAGCATTCATGTTCTATAGAGAATATATATTAGTAAATTTTATTCTATTTTTTTATTTCAATATTAATCTGATATATTGAAATAGGAACTTGAAAAGAATTGTTTCACTTTAAGAGATGAAAATAATTGTGTGGGTTCAAGAGGTTATTCTTTTAAAGTAATTAAAAAGATATATTTTTTTTCTAAATTTTAATCAAAAACTTTATTTTTATAGAATTGTGCTATTGCAGTTATAGTTTTAGCTGCTTTGTATGTGATTCTTTTGATGATTTTATCTAAGAGAATACTTAAAATTGTCGGGTTTCTCAAACTTGCATCTTAGGTTGTAGAAATTATGTCACAAATTAAGTGGATTCCCTTTTATGTTCTAATAATCGCTATTTTTGTTGCTTTCATATCACTGATAAATCTTCCTTTTGGCCTTTCTGTAGCAGATGTGCTAACTGTAGATTCTAACGCTGGAGGTAAGATATAAATTAGTTAATTCTTTCTTTGTATTTAGTAAAATTTAATAATAAATAGCAATAACTGGAGGGAAGCTGAAAATCATGGAATTCAGTAGATTTGCTTACTTTATAGGATTTTATGATTTCTTCATATTTATAATTTGGATGTTATTTTTGTTAGGATTTAGAGATTTATTTGTAAGCTATAGTATAACTCTTTGGTTCTTCACCAAAAGAAAAGACACAGTTTAAGTAAAATCAACTATTTCTTTTAATGATTGGTATATGCAAATACTTTTTTTAATTAGATTCCTAAATGGGTCATTTTCAAGAATATTCTAAAATATCATGTCGGAACTGTAGTCACCTTTTCTTTGATAAGCACAATTATTACTATTCCCAAAGTACTTATTATGGCTCTAAGAAGGTCACTGAGAAGTTTGCCATAATACTTAAATTCAGTTCGTTACTTCTAGGCCACTTGCAATTGTTGTTTGTTTTCTTATGAAAAGTTCCTCCGTTATTTCTCAAAAAGTTCTCTTGTTTAAGTTGCTATTACAAGTATGGAATTCTACCCTTCATCTAAAATAGCCTACTTTTTAATTTTTAGAAATAAAGAAAAAATATCTGATATGGACAGAATGCAAGGTAAGTTTGTTATTTAATTGTTATCAATACTAATTTTTTAAAAATCAAACAAAAAGAATTCGTAATAAGTAATATAAAGTTCTTGATCTCCTTTACATCCTTCCTCTTTGTCTATGCAATCCTTAGTTTTATCAACCAAACTCCTTTAACAAAAGAAAGCACCTCTGAAATAGAGAATAAATTCTTCCCAGGTTTAGTAGTCGGAATGTTCTCTTATTTCTTTTCATCAGTAAATACTTAAATTTCATCTTATCTCTTCAATTTAAATAAACTTATTATTCATAAAAAGTCTATTTTTACATTAATTTAACATTAATGGAAAAATGAGATTATTTAGATGGTCGAAATTAAATGAAAAAATTTAAAACAGTTTATGAAATTAATTAAATTTGTTAGTTAATTTATTCCTTTTAAAGATTTTCAAATAAAAAAAAATAACTAACACAATCAAAATCAAAGAAATGATTAAAAAATATAAAATACAAAATAATCTTTTATTTCATTGATTTCGAATTCTGTCTCAAGAATATTTAGAGAATAGATAATAACTCACTTCCACCATTTTATTAACAACTACTTTAAAATCAAAATAACAACATCATAATATTAAATCTCATTTGGAGAAAAAATTTATGATTTTATTTAAAATGAAAAATAAATTTGAAATTGTTTGTTTGATAGATATTTATTTCTCCTTAAACACTTTTTAATAAAAAATTGAAAAGATTTTCTTAGGCTCTTATGACATAACATGTAAATCAGTAATTTAATGCTATTTGATAGATCAAGAGCTATTTTATGGCGAGAATAGATATGTTGAACCTTTTATTAAAAATGCATTTGAGTATTATGTTTAGGAGGATTTAGAAAAATATAAAATCTAATCAAAAGCTGGTGTTGTTGTAGATGAAAAGAAAGCTTAGGAAAAAGAAGATAAATCAGATGATGAAAGTAAATTCTTTTGAATTAAAAATAGGAATTTTAAATACTAATAAATATTAAATTTAACAGATGCTGTAAGTGAAGAAGAAGACTCTGATAAGAGTGATGAAGAAAATATGAAGAAAGGTAAAAAGAATACTGAATTACTCAACGATAACACAACTACTACAAAACTTTAGACTGCAACTGGACAAATTAAACCTGCTAATGACTCTACTCTTCTTCTTGGAGCCAAAACAAATACTTTGAACACTCAACCAAACTATAGTACTCCTCAACGTTTAATAAATGATGAAAAATCTGGATCTAACACTAATAATAATCAAACACCTACACTATTAACAGTTACCAAAACTAATAACTAACCTGTCAAAGAATAAGAATTGATAAATTTAAATAACAGCGATGATAGTGATGATTACAATCAAAACAAAAATTTAAATACAAAAAACAACTTTAATAACAACCATAATAATTCAACTACAATTTTTAATTAGTCTAATTTTAGAATAAATACTGCAGCTTCTAACTAACAGACTCCAATAATAGGTAATATTTATTTAATTCATTATATATTCTAAAATAAAATAAATTTTTGTTTATGAACAACAAACAGCTCCTTAAGCTAATAAAACAGGTCCTACTCTTACCACAATTTAACTTTCTAATCTCTAAAATGTGAATTACACATCTAATCCAAGCAATCAAAGACAGTATCAAGGTAATTAGAAATAATGAAAAATTATTTGATTTATTAATTGATTATTTTTAAAATAAAAAGGAAATGTAAATAATCCTCCAAATAATCAGAGACTAAATTCTGGACCTAAATTCAATGGGCCTGCATAAAATAATACAGGTCTTATAATGAGCCAGCCAAGAATTCCATCTTAAAGTAACATGTATTCAGGAAATACCTAGTCAATTAATAATATGTCTTCTCAGTCTAATTTCATGTACAACTAATAAAGACCTAACTAGCCTTCAATGCAACAATTAAGATAATAATAACAACCTATTTTTACTAACAATCAATATAATGACAACGATGATGATGAAGATGCAGATGATTTCGGATTAGGTGCGAATCCATATGCTGCTGTTGATATTAATAAAAATAATTTGCAACGTGGTGGATCTAATAAGAATGATATGAGATTGCTAAATGCTTCGTATGCATCAAGTGGTATAAGAGGTGCTACTGGCTAATCAAATGCTAGTAAAGTTTCCAAGGTAAGTAAAACGTCTTTCGATCCTTTCGTTTAATTTCAAAAAAATCAAATTAATGTAGATGAGAGTGATGAAGAAGATGAGGATAATTGAATACCTTATTTATTTCATTAAAAATTATTCATAACTTTGTTTAAACCAACTGTTTGCTCATCTAAATTAAACTTTCTTCAACGAAAAATTAATTTATTGATTCTTTATATTTATACTTTATTTGAAAAATTATTTTTTTATCTACATAAAATTTTGATCAAAGAAGCTTTGTTTTCGTTTGAAAACTAAGCTTAAAGAAGATTTCATTTTATAGCAAAGATATTGATTGATAGAGTTTCAAATAAATAATATTTTATTTAATTTTTATCATCTTAATTGAAATAAATTTAATTTAAAACTAAAAATCATTTAAAAAAATTTTAAATGAAATATTCAGATTATTTTAGATTTAAATTTTAATAAAAATAAAATCAAAACAATTTTTTATTTCTATTTATGAATACTTGGTATTTTTCATATATTTTATTATTTGAAGGAATTTAATGAATTTTACAAAAGTTATTCAAAAATTTAAGAATAAAATAAATTTTTTTAATGAAAATGATTGAAAAGATTAAAGGAAGTTTTGTGCATACTTAGAAAAGGGAAAATAATTTTATATGTTATCTAAAAATTAAATAGATTTTAGATAAATAGAGATGAAAAAACATATTGTAGGATATGTAAAAAATTAAAAAGAATCAAAAAGATTTAAGTAGACCAAAAGAATTAAATAGAAATATTAGCACTATTTATTAGCTAAATATAAAACAAAATAATTTAAAAGTTGATAATATTCATGAATTTTTTATTCCATTAAAACATTTTAAATGATCAATCTTTATAAATAGCTTTTGTAAATAAAAGTAATTGTAGGATTGTATTTAAGCCTCATATTTAAAAAATACTGAAAGAGGATGGATGGATGAATGAATAGATAATTAAGTAGGTAGGTAAATAGGTAAATAGATACAAACATTCAATTATATAATTTAGAATAATCAATCAGTGGCATTATATATTGGATAACCTTCTTTTAGTCAACCAAAAACATTTTAAACGCTTTACTAATATTTGTTAAATTGTAATCGTATTTTGAGAATCTGAATCATTTCTTTGATTGTCTGTTTTTACCAGAAGAAAGCTTAGCTTCATTAAATACTACATATTAATTAATAATTGGATCGAATTTTCTCAAACTAAGTTTCTTAATAACTTCAGCTCTTTTAAATTATTTTAAAATGCTTAATTAACTATTATTTTTTATTTTTATTTGCTTACTTGGTGTTTCTTTTGGCAAGGTAGAAGAAACCAGTGCCTGCACTACTAACTAACTTAAATAAGATTGAATTTTTAGCCATTCTTAAATTTTAATATTTTTAATAACTTTTTCTTTAATCTAAATTGTTATCTATATTAATTGATTGATAGATACTTTCTTAAGCTATTATTACTATCAATCAATCAATTGATTATCTATACAAATTAAAAAACAAATTTTTTATTAAAAATACAATGTCATACATACCTCTTCAATCTTTTAAGATAAACTTTTTTTGAAATTTTCTTTATTCTGTTAAATACAAGTTGTTTTAAATTTATTCTATTATTTCAACTTATTTAACATAATTAATTCTAAATTCTTCTGTGGACTTTACAATATAAATACTACTTTAAGATTAATGGGGTACAATACAATTTTATTAAAAAAATTAAAGTCATTTTTTTCTTTTATTTTTTATCTTTTTTCATATTTTTTAGTTCTATTAGGATTTCTCATGTTTTTACATCTTTATATAATTTCTATTCATTGATATTTTCAACTTTCATGCTTATTCTTTGTGGAATTGAGCATAAATTACAGCAGATATCAAGAATAAATATTTATGCATTCAGTTCTCTCTGAATTTGTTATATATCCTTCACCACAATCATAGCAAAAGTTTTTAGAATATTTACTGTTCTTGAAGGACAAGGAATAGGTGATTAAGTAGTAGATGGGCAGTAATGGCCTTTTGGACAGGAATTACATTGAGTCAGACCACTCTCAGTCTAGTAATCTCCTTCATAGCAAGAATAACATTAGGTCTTAGAATAATTATTGTTTACAGTTCCTGGAGGGCAAGGAATAGGTTCTTAGGTTACAGATGGACAATAATGTCCTTTAGGACAGTAATTACATTCAGTCTGACCACTTTCTATCTAATAATATCCATTATTACAAGATAAACACTATGTCTTAGAGTTGTAATCATTTACTGTTCCTGGAGAACAAGGAAGAGGACTTTAAGTAACAGATAGACAGTAATATCCTTTAGTACAGTAATTGCATTGAGTCTAGCCACTCATTCTAAAGCTAATAATATCCTATATCACAAGAATAACACTATGTTTTAGAATAATAATCATTTACTGTTCCTGGAGGGCAAGGAATAGGTACTTCAGTTGCAGATGGACAATAATATCCTTTAGGACAGTAATTGCATTGATTCTGACCACTCTCAATCTAATATTATCCTTTATCACAAAAATAACATTACTTCTTAAAATATTAATCATTTGCTGTTCCTGGAGGGCAAGGAATAGGTTTTCCAGTAGCAGATGGACAATAATGGCCTTTTGGACAGTTATCACATTCAGTTTTACCTTCCTCAGTCTGATACTCTCCTGATTTACAAGGAAAGTTTTAAGATTACTTATATTCACTACTAAATATTCCTGGAGAGCAAGGAATAGGTAGGTCTACCAGTAGCAGTTGGACAATAATAGTCTTTAGGACAGTTATTGCATTCAGTTTTACCTTCCTCAGTCTGATATTCTCCTGATTTACAAGGTAAGCATTTAGGTGAACTAATTTCACTGTATATTCCTGGAGGGCAAGGATTTTTACACCATTAATACAGAAACTGCCTTTAGGGCATATTTTTCATTAACTTTTTTCAAATTCAGAGTAATTTGATTTTACAAATTAATCACATTGCACTATGGAAAATATTGTCAAAATCAGACAAATTGATTTGTTTATTCTCATTAATTTTTCTTTTCCTTCTTTCTAAATTTTATACAATTTTGTATGAAATAAGTTATTTCTTTTCACTTTTAATTTGAATACTTATTATAATTTACTAAAACCTTATTATTGGTGAACACAAAATAAAGTAGTTTGTTTTATTTTAAAAAAAGTTAATGTTGTCCACACCTTTGAACAGATAAGAAATTTAAGAGTTAAAAAACTAAATTTTTCTCAAAGTAAAAAATTATTCCTGCTAAATAAAAGAGACAAAAATGATTACAATTTTAACATTTAAGATATTTATATTTTAAGAAAAAGAATATTGATTTTCCTTGATTCACTAAGAAAGTTTTTATATGCCACTCCCTAGAAGCTAAATTCTAAGCTAGCATTTTTGAGACTAGTGGTAAGCCACTAATTTCTAACCCCTTGAAAAATGAGTAACCATATTTTTACTCTTAGGAAAAGTATCAGTTTTCCTCACACTGATGAGAAAAAACTTCATGCATGATCTTAGCTAAAAGGTTGATAAATTATCAAATTTATTCAACCATATATAAAAACTAGATAATATGGTTTAATCTATGTAATTAATTTTCTGGATTTTGAAGTAGTTACACAATACTTATATAATATTATAATAGAATTAACTCTTAGATCATTTACATAAAATTTATCAACCATAAATAAAATAAAAACTTTTATTTTTGCATTTAATAAAACTTTTCTTAAAGGTTTTGAACTAAAAACAATTAGAGTTTGATTTACTTTTTTATATCAAAATTTAGATAAACACTAAAATAGAAAAATTTTAAGGCTGAGCAACCATTTCAATTTTAATAAAAATGTTGTTATAATGATTTAAAGAAAAAATAATTGATTTTATTTGATTAATTAAGGGAAGTTTGGGTTAGCCACTCCTTAGAAGCGTGAATGCTAAGGGTAACAGCATTGGGACTAGTGGCAAGC